>JARHVA010008757.1:0-345000 GCA_037957365.1 Torreya grandis
GAGGGTAAGATAAAAAGGTGGGGGATTTTCAGATTTGGTGGAGGTATCAACAATATGATTAGGTACATTGTTTATGGCTACACCACCATGTCTTGATGGTTGAGTATTGATATGGATTTAGGATAGCTACTCTTGAATTATTTCTTGAAGAGATATGCTAGTCTTTGTACTCTTCAAAGAATCAATGATATTCAAAGAAGAAACACCCGTCTTTTATTGCATACTTGTTGGAAATGACGTTCCTTGAGCTTGAGGCAATGAATTAATATTTGTTACCCTTCCCAAGTTCTGATTTTGAAGAGGTGTAGGACTTGTAGAGGCTACCACATTTACATTCACACCTTGTGGCCTTGAAGGGGTGTTATTTGAAGTTGTATTCACATATTGAACATCTCCCAAGGCTCTTATATTGAAATTGTATTGGAAGAAACTAAAATAATATAATTTAGTACAAGTGTATCTTCTAATTGAAAGTTTACAAGGCTCACTCCTTGAGGCTACCATCCTTCATTTGTTTTTGTTTGCATGAAGTTCTCATCTTCTACTATCAATTGAGGAGTAGGCCCTGTTTGAGCTATAAAATCTTATCCTTTATATTCATTTTAATTCATGTATTATCCTTGAGGATTTCATTCTTATCTTTGAACCAAGTTACTATGGATTGGAACCATGGATTTTGTGTTAGGAGTAGAGTTTGGATTACAAACATTGGGTATCCTATTGAAGTTAGACTGATCTTGTCCCCTCCCTTGACCATTATATTGAGGTAGAAATATATTTACTTGTCGAGGGTAGGATTAGGTATTTTTGTGATCTTAAAGTTGTTGACTTAGTTTCTTAACTTGAGATTTAAAGGCCTTAGATATTACTTCCCAATCAATGGTATATTCTAATTTTTTTGGGGCAAATCTAGACTTGTTGCTTGAACTCAAAATTAGAGTAAGATTTGGAAGAGTAAAAAACATGTTAGGAAGAATAGGCATATATAATTTTGGATGGATTTTACCATCTTGGATAAAACATTCTCATCTCTAATGGCTATGTCATAGGCTTCAGGCAAAGTATACCTACCTATAGACTATAACATGAAAGCTATATCAATCCCAATAGCTCTAAGGTATGTTAGGAAAATAAAACTTGTTAGGGGTCTCATGGGAGGTGGAATCCTATTCCATGTTATTTTAAACCTCTCATTGAAATCATGCATAGTTTATTTAAGACATCTTTGAATGATATTTAGCTAATGCATGAGTGATGTGTGATCACTCTTCTCTTCAAATATTTGAGTCAACAACTCCCCAAACTCATCCCAAGTAGTGATACATCCTCCCAAAAAATTTCTATACTTATCAATGGATTTTCCCCTAAGAGATATGGAAAGTAATCTAACTATAATGCTAACTTTAGTGACATTATGGAAATTTTAGAAGTTGGATATGTCCTTAATATTCTCACTTGGGATGATAGGACCTTCTCCATTAAAGGTGGGAACACTCTTGGTAGCATTGGGATGGATATCATCATAGGCATCGAGGTTTATAGAATTTTTAGTATTTAAGGCTAGGAAAGCATGTTTTCTATCCATGTTTCCATTAAATTTATTTTCAATCCCTTGATATTATTGACTTGAAAAATATTCTTGTTCTTCAAATGTCAAGATAAGATCAGGGTAATAAAATTCAAGAGGAAGTTCAGGTTGAGGGAGTGGGTTTATAGAAAAGTTACCTCTACTATTAGTTGACCTAGTCAGGACCATGAAACATGAATAGAAATAATAAGAAAACTTGGTCTACAACCAATATTACCTTTAGAGGAGTCACCAAATGTTGAGTAGAACACACTCATATAGTTGTGATGGTGTCAAGACCATAATTCATCTTGATAAGATATACTTAGGATAATAGTCCCAACAGGCATGCCCAAAACTATTGTCACTCAATTGCTAACCCTTGGAGAGGTTGTTCAAGCCTCCTCCAAATTGAGTGAAATACTAGATTTCCTTTAGGTTTGTGGGTCACCTATAATAGAGGTAAACCTCTAGATTGAAGGGTTAGCTCCCTAGATTTGTCTTTGATAGCTTATCACATATACTACTTGTTTTATTGGATGAAAAGAGATATAAGGAACATGAAAGTAAAATATTATAATGAGGTGATGTAACAAATTTATCTCCATAAAACTACCATATACTTGTACTATGAAATATGACTCATAAAAATAGCTTCAACATCCTAGATTGCTCTAACATCAGTTTTTCAAACATGAAGGTGATATACATTACACTTATCAAGGTGAATGAACAAGAGGTATCATTGTATAAGCTAGTTCTATTCCTAACACTTATATATATATATATATATATATATATATATATATATATATATATATATATATATTCAAGGACACTAACTACACTTCATGTGACTTGTTAGAGAGTAGACTACTTACACAAAACATGAAAGAGTAAAGTGAATACAAAGATAAATTATTATCACTTCTCATTCAACTATATACTACTTCACACACTGAGACAAGAATTTATGAACTCAAAACTAGATTGTAAATATTTATTCAAATACAAATATAGTATTCAAACCATTAGGGATTTTCCATACTAAGTGTGGATCTTACAAACTTATCCAAAAGTGGTTGCTTATATAAATAATGGTGAAGAGAGAGAAAGAGAAGTGTGTTAGAAGAATATTAAAAAGTTTCCATGAAATTTAAAATAATAATATGATTTATTAGACAATATATCAAACCTCTAAGGCCATGTGTCTCATTCTTGAATTAGATTTGACCTTCTAAGTGGCGCAGGTGTTACAAATTTACTTAACACTTTGACTAACATCTTGGAAACTACCCT
Organism: Torreya grandis; assembly: GCA_037957365.1. NCBI lineage: Eukaryota > Viridiplantae > Streptophyta > Pinopsida > Cupressales > Taxaceae > Torreya > Torreya grandis. Next base: position 2,867 of record JARHVA010008757.1, read on the forward strand.
TATTTGCATAAAAGGAGTGACAAATGGATCTTAAAATAATTAATTCACCTTATAATTATCTAAAAAAACTCATTTAATATCTAACATTCCTTAATAAACTCCTCTAACCTACCATTATATCATTCATGTGCATAGGAGTCTTATAACTCTTCATTTCCCACACTTAAATTGGTCTAAGTGGCCCAAATATCAATTTCACATTATTCATATCACAAAAAATAGATTAATTTTATTTAAATATGTTATAAAGTATAAAAATCACCATTTTGGTTCTTAGACCAACTCCTTAGAACTCAATTTGCTCCTTAAGCCTTCACTAGGCCTAGTTTCCTTGTAACCCTTTTTACCTATAAACCTCCTTATGTATGGATTTTTACAGATGATTTTGAAAAAATAAGGACATATTATAATACCCTATATCTCTTAATATCTCCATTTCAAATTTCATCTTTAGAGTCTGAATGGAAACCTATTTTTTTTGCCTTTCTCTCTCTTGAATTAGGCCTCAATTAGGCCTCTTTGCTTTGGACCCTATTTTATTGCTCCAAAATTTTTCCACACATGTGAAATAAAAAATAATAATTATATTCACTTTAATAGGCTATAAAAAACCTCCATGTCAATTTTTGGGTCTTTAGAACTTGTGGAAGTGTACAAACCAAAAAATGACTTTACCACCTAGTCTCATTTTGAGCCTATTTGAGACTACCTTGAAAAATGAACTTATTTCGATCACATTCAGAATAAATTATGCCAATTTTTGGATTTTAATATTTATAAAAATTCGCAAATTACCTCATCCTATTATTTGGAAGCTTTCCCCTTCTTAGAACACCTACAAAACACCAAAAACATGCAAAAATAAGGCATATATGTAAATATGTAAATTGACATCAACACAAAAGTAAATTTTATTAACCTAATTGGAGTCATAAAAAATATAAAAGATGTTTCATGAGAAAAATATTTCATTCGATAAAATTTTGAGCTCTTTTCTCTTTGACTAGTCAGTATTAGTGTTTAAGAGAAGTTTAAGACATGTTTAAGGTCTTAACGATTGTTTATAAATAAAAGATAATTAAATGAAACTCATTTCACTTGTAAAAAATTATTTATAGACTCATTAAAATATTTAAAAAGTATTAGACTCCCATGAAAAGTGTGGGAAATGGTATGAGCATATGAATTTTCTCTTTGAGTGGCCCGCTTAGCTCTCTTGAGGATAGAGAGAGGTCAAACATGAGTTGTGGGCCTCAAAATTCATTTGACTATTATGAGAGTTTAATACACAAATAAATAATTCCTGTCCATAATTTCAAATTCTTTTTACTTTCTCATTTCCTCTTTATATGCATATGGTAAACTGATCAGGCTATCTAAGGTTTAGACTAATCTCCTCTTTGCTAACCCTCAATGGCACTTGGATTCAACACCAAGTTATTTTACCTCCTAGATTTTTATGGAGACTATTTCCATGAATTTTTACTTCCTTTATGAAACTTCATGAGGTCTATAATGCATGCCTTTTTAATTTGAGTTCAAATGGACCCTCAAGTCTCTTGAATGCCCCTTACCCAAGGAGTGGTCAAGGCCTAAGACAAAATAGTGAGTAAGTTCACTATTTTTATGACCTCAAGGATAACATGGAAGTATTTTTCAAGTAATTAAATCCTTATATACCAAATTTAAAACCATGATCATGCTTTTATATCCCTTAAAACTCAAATTTATCTTATGGCTCGACTGTAGCTTGTGTGTAGGGTTTCTTAGGCATCTAACTATGTGTAGGGATTAAAAACTAGTCTATTCAATCATATACAGTAATTTTATTTTGTATCAACATGAACCTATGAAAATTTTATACTAAGATATACATTATTTACTCTTCACCATGTTGAGTCTTACTCAATACTTTAAGGCTAACCTACCTTGTGTAGCCTGTAGGTGTATTTGTGAGTCATGATTGTGCTTTGATGTTTATAATTTACCCTCTCACCTCAGTGACCTTATCCATTCTATAAAACTTTATTGAATATTCCAATTGGGCCCAAACACCTCATACATGCTATATTTTCACTTCAAGGCTTGATATCAATCCATCTCTTCATGTAGTCACCTGTAGATGATGTTTTAAGTATCTTGAGTATGTATTTTGGGTTTAAACCCTCTAAAATAACATCCATACCTTTTCAATAGTCTTGAACCTATTTTTATTCTTAGATTGGTTTTTAAAAAATTCTAACACTTCTATACCCTCTTCCCTTTAGGTTGAAAGTGGAATTATTTGCACTAAGGGCCTACAGGTGACTATGTAGGACATGTGACTATGCATTGGGTTTGAGACTTCACATCTACCTCAATGGTATTATCCATGTTTTAAACATAGTTGAGGTCTAAAATTGAGTTTTAAAATCATTTTAAAACACTCCTCTACTCTTCCTATTCTTGAAACTATTTAACCCTTCAAAAATACTTGTAGGTGCTCTTTTAGGGCATTGACTGTGTGTTGTGTATTTGGGCCTAGCCTTTCCAGTTGTCCATATGCTTGAATATATTTACTAAAGGAGTTAATTATCTATTTTATGGTTTGAGAAGGTTTTTAAAATCTAATTTTAACACCTTCAATAAACATATCTCTTGTTTTTCCATATAGATTTGTAGGTTGTGTTCTTTAGGGTGTTGACTGCATTAAGAGATTTGAAGCTCATTTCTCACCTTAATAGCCCTTCCATTTCATGAACACAGTTGGTTAGAGTTCCAATAGGATCTAATAATTCTCAAGTACCTTTTTCCTTTTACTTAGGTTAGATGTTGAACCAACTACCTAGTTAGTTACATGTAGGTGACTTTGAGGATGTTGACTATATGTAGTGAGTCTAGAACCTCACTTTTTTTAATTCCATGATTATTGAGATAGAAATAGGGCCTATTAAATTTTATATGGTTTTTAAACACTTTATGAGTGTTTCCAAATCACCCTTTACTTTTTCCACTATATACATTACCATATAGTCCTGTAGGTGGTTAGGCAAACTGTCAACTCAACTCCTTGATTCCCTTGAATGTCCATGTAACTTAGTTACTCTATAATGGTTTTTAACTTATACTTATCTATCTTTAGGTTTAATATCCATGATTTATCTTTGATTTATGTTGGATAGGTTACCTTTGATTCCAAAAAAGGACCTATAGACTTAGGGCATATAGGTTACTTTTAGACTACTTAGGGCTACACAAAGAGCAGTCACCTTCTACATGAGGATTATGAATGATAATAATTAGATAATTATAATTAGTTTAAGAAAAATTGGATAGGTAAGTGAGGTTATTAATAATATATAAGGACATGAAGATATGTCTCAAACTTCCACCTTAATTCTTAGCATTTTCAACCTATCCTTATAGTCTGTACAACATGCAATTGGAGGAGATACCTATGACCTCTCATTTGAAGGTGTATTGAACTACCATATTGAAATTATCATGCCTCAAATAGTGAAATGTGATATTAGGAGATTCATACTATGGTATTTCACTGGTACCTAATCCTAAATTAGCAATTAAACTCTAATATACTTGTTCAAACATTGACAATGTCTTAAAGTACATACACTTGAAGGAAGATGGACAAAAGAACATTTCAAACAATAACACATGAAATCCTTAAAACTAAGTGTTATCCCATGAATGAGAAATAAATTTAATCCTTTGATAATGACCACTATGAAAAGGAAACAAGAATTTTTAGCAAAATCCACTAGATTAACTAATACACTAAGACATTCTTCCTTCAAGTGAAAGTAATTTATGGAGATGATTAAAATTATTAAACCACAATGAAAAGTATATCCAATACTTATAAAAACAATACTCAAAATCATTCCTCTCAATAAATTTTTGAGTTGTAAAAATAGGTGCAGGAATAGAGACCTCTTAGATGCATAAGCCATAGTGACCTGCTATCACTCTTAATGATTGCTCATAAAGAAGAGACCACCATTCTAAAAAAACTGCACTAGTTTAAATATTTCTTATACCCCTAAAAATGGCCAAAGTATTAGCTCTCTCTCTCTCTCTCTCTCTCTCTCTCTCTCTCTCTCTCTCTCTCTCTCTCTCTCTCTCTCTCTCTCTCTCTCTCTCTCTCTCTCTCTCTCTCTCTCTCTCTCTCTCTCTCTCTCTCTCTCTCTCTCTCTCTCTCTCTCTGTGTGTGTGTGTGTGTGTGTGTGTGTGTGTGTGTGTGTGTGTGTGTGTGTGTGTGTGTGTGTGTGTGTGTGTGTGTGTGTGTGTGTGTGTGTGTGTGTGTGTGTGTGTGTGTGTGTGTTGTACCATTCAATGCAAATTTACCTTCCTCAGCTTGTGAAGGTAGTAATGGAGATTACAAGTTTTTTGGAGTGTCAATTCAACTTAAAATTTCATCCAGAGATGGAAAATGGTTTTAGTGAGCCAAATAGACACTTTATGAACTATTTTAAATTGAAACATGATCTTGGAAGGCCATACAAGTGTTTGAAAAGTGTCTTTTTTCCAAGATTAGGTGTTGATCTGAAACTTCTATCAGACTATAACTATTCTTAATCCTTCTTTGAATTTATTTTGACACTAGAAGAATTTGGAAACTTCTTGAAATGTCCTCTCCTTGAGGTGGCATGTCCAACTCTTCGTCATGGGCCAAAAGGTGGCCAAATTGTGATTTTTTACATATAGAAGCCAAATAAAAGTTTTAGCATGATAATACGATATAAATGACATATAAATAAACTTTTTAAATTACTTTATACCATATTAGACATTTGACCATGTACTTGACCATAATAATAGACAAGTTAACATAAGACTATAACTTGGACAATGCTAGACAAGGACATATATGACCATATGGGAATATTTAGGACCACTTGAGACCATGACAAGACCATGAAAAATATTATAAACCTCTATGAAGTTTCAAACTATAGGGGTGACCATTTTTAACATGAGGTCAAAATTTGGTCAATAAGTACTAGTAACAAATGTTTAGAGTTACAATGCCTAGAGGAAGTCAATTGGCATGATCTTATAGTTTTTATAGAGGTAACAATTAAGATCCTTAAATATGGATTTATTATTATACAATAATTCATATAGTTCCCAAAACTCATTTTAATAAGAGGATTCATTAGTTTAAATGACACAAAGATAGGTGATAATTCTATGAGATCCCTTCATTAAATTTTCCATCTAATAAGATCTAATGACACAATGTTGATCCTAAAGTGAGTCCTTTTAAGGTGAATTTCTAACCCTTATCTATGATTTGTAATAATAGTTTGGAAAAGTCCCTTATGATAGGTCCTAGAGACCATAGTCATCATGTTTCCAAAACTATGTCACAAACTTTTAGAGGTAGAACAAATATGTTGATTTAAAATTATAGTCCCCCTTGATATTTAGACATTATTTAAGTTACCCTTACAAGTAAAGGTTACACAATTTTATATCATGATTTAAAAAATTAAACATGAGTATACATAAAAATAATGTTGCTTGGCTAACTTACGGTCCATGAATTTATGCGTGTTGCTATAATATTGATGATGGCAAGGGGATTTTTTTTAATGTACCCCTTGACTTCATTGTTTGAGGAGTAGGTGATTCTGACCAATTTATGAACCAAAATTTATATAAATGGGTCTTCACTGATTTCATATTATATTTAATTTTATTATTCTTATGCATTTAGTTCATTTCCCATTTTTTAGAATCTAGAGGTGACCACAAATATAGTAGGTACAAAATCTATTCCACACATAAGTGACCCAATATAAATTTATCATCATAGTTTTCACATAACCATATTACTTGATAGGTCTTAATCTCATCCTTAACTAGGTGTTTAATTGGTGTTGTTTTATGGTTTGAGAATGTTGATTCTTGTGTTGGTCTGAAAGTCTTGAATGGGTGTGATTCGACAGATTAGTGTTGAGATGTGAAGTTGTATTCAAACAACTTAGCTAACTCAATGGTTTTCATCACATATTATTATTTGAACATGGATATATTCATTTAATCCAATTATGAATATATTTTTGAAGAATTTATCTATCAATGGTTCTATTCTTTTGGCTAGTTTTTAAAAATTGGTATGACATTCTTGAACAAAACCAATCTACTATAATTTATTTAATCCTCATTTGAAATCCTCATCTGCACTTGGGAAAAATCAAACCAATATGATTTAATTTTTTTATCCATGATAGTATACCATGATATTTTCATAGCATTTAAACCACTAGATTATTTCCTTATTGAGGTTGAAATAAGCTATAAGTACCATGTCTCCAAATGGGGTGTCATACAAATGAAAATATTTGTTTAATTTTTAAATCAAATCAATTGGATCTTTACCATAAAATTTAGGAAAATCCAATATGGGGCATTTTTATGTTCTCCTAGAATTAGATTTATGATCTCCCCTATTATTCAGACTAGTCTATGATTTATAGATGCTTAGTTCAGTGATAGTGTTCATCATGAGTGACTATTGGGCATTCGTGTGGGTGATTTGGGATTGGATGTCATTCTTTATGGCATATATTTATGCTAGAATTTTCTCCATTTTTTCACATACTCATAATGCACCCTTATGGCATGTATTTCTATTAAAAGTTACTTTATTTCCCTTTATTGTATTAGTACCATCAATTGTAAGCTACTCCATTTCCTTTGATCAGGTTAGTACCACCATACGTAAGGGGTCTGAGTTTTAACAAAGTTATATACCAAAATTATCAACTAAATTATATGATTCTAGGCACCCCAACTTCAATTTTTTTCCACATTCATATTTTTTACTTTGATACTGAATGCATACTACACCATTTCTAAGATAACTATTTCAGGATAGTTTTACCCTTTTATCTTCTATTGTTACTTTTTTAATATGATTTTTTAAGCTACCTAATTGGGCTATACTAATATTTTTTTTTCAAAAAATTATATAGAGGTGGTATCTTCCAAATCTAAGAATTCTAGGGTTATCACATTAAAATTTACTATAGGTTATGTCTAGTTTGTGATATCATAATTATGCATATCTTGTTTTTAAATAGTCTTAGCCCAAGATTTAAGAGATCTAACTATGAAGGTTTGAATCATCCCATACCCAATTATATTATCTCTAAGGAAAAAAATTATTAACTTCCAAAGGATAACTACTTACCAATACATCACATAATACAAATAGCCAAAGGCTTTCTAGGACTAGGTTTCAAAAAAATAACTATGGGGTCTTCTTATATACTTGAGAGTATGTGGAAGATCAAGGATATATAAATATGTTATCTAGGAGCCTATGATGATGGGTAAAATATAACCACACTTAACACATGTGTCTCATGTGATTAGTGAAAAAAACTATTATATAGATATTGTAGAACCTGAGACACTAGGTTTCTAGCTTATATAATTAAAAAGACCTACTTACAGTGAATTTTTTTTGTATAATCAAGGATAAAATATTAGTGTCACCACTTATTTACTATTTTATTATTGCTAAGATTCAGATTGGGTGAATTGAGAGCATATGATGGATATTCACAAAAATTCATAAAATATTGAATTTATTGCACAACATGGCCTTAGAAAGGGATTTGATACTAGATATTTGGAACCTACCTAAAAATAGATTAATCTAGTAGCAAAAATATATAAAATATGAACTAAAACTAAAATAAGGAAAATAATAGTGTAATTAAATAAAGTAATTACATTAAAAATTATTGCAAGCATATTCATGGGGGAACATCTTTTGAGCAAAAATAAATAAAAATATTCAATGGGTACATTTTCCTCTTAAATATGATCTCCATTTAAAGCTAATCTCCTCAAGATAACTAATAGATCGAATGCATGTGGGGTAATTAAAATTATCTAAAGGGATGACTTAAAATGTTTATGCATTGATTTAGTAAACCAATGTTTGACCCATGTACACTCGACCACCCATTTATATCGATATCACATGCGATTAGTCCTTTATAGGTCAAAATTGACATAAAAAAACCAAAATCCCTTGTGATCATGGAAAAATTAGCTAATTTAGAACATATTTGTGTAAAAAAAATTGGATTTGAATTTAATGGGAGAAGTTATTTTATAATACAAAATAATCATCACAAACCTAAACACACGTAACCATTCCTTTATGTTGATTTAGGGCAAATTCATGTGTAATTGAGCCAATTCAGGTCAAATTTGAGCCAAAATAGGGATGACTTGTGAAACTTAGGTTGATTTGGTGAATTTCATAAAGGCAAACATCCATTCATGTCAATATTTTGTGTGATTATGTTCTTTATAAAAAAATAGACAAGAAATTCCAATTTATGTCAATGCATATGATTTTGGGAAAATTTGTGTGGGATGAACAAGATAATCTAGTTTGAATTGGGGCAAAAAATTGTGTGATATAGTAATACAAGTTGATTTGATGATCTATGCATGCCAAACCACCCCTTTTTTAATATTATATATTATTAGGTCCCTTATAGGAAAATACCAACATAGTAAAACCTTAACCACTTATTACTAGGGAAAAATAAATGATTTGGGACATATCTGTGAGGGATCAATACAATTTAAGTTTAACTCTATGGTATTAGGTCGTTTATAAGAGAAGATAGACCCAAAAAAATTTAAACATACTAAACCATCCCTTTATATCAATTTGAGTCATATTCGTATGTAAGTTGGCCATTTTAGTCAAACATGGCCCAAATAGGTGTGATTATGTAAAATTAGGTTGATTTTATGGATTTTGCACAACCAACCACCATTCATGTTGATAATTTATTAGATTAGGTCCATTATAGGCAAAAATTGGCATAAACAAACAACCAAAACATCTAATTTTGGAAAATGTGTATGATTTAGGGCACATGCATGCATGGTTGAGAAAATTTAATTTGATTTGGGTCTCAAATATGTGTGAGTGGAGTAACACACATTGATTTTATGACATGGACATGATTAACCACCCTTTTAGCTAATATTATGTGAGATTATGACACTTATAAGACAAAATCAATAAAAAAAACCCAAACACTTGTGATCAAGGCAAAAGTGAATGATTTGGGCATATTCATGTGTGATCCAAGAAATTTAAGTTGAATTTTATGGGATTAGGTCTATTATAAGCCAAAATTGAGACAATATAACACAAGAAACCACCCATCAACCCATTTATGTCGACTTGGGCACATTTGTGTGCAATCTAAGAAATGTAGGTCAAATTTGGTCCCAAATAGGTGTGATTAAGGAAATTTAGGTTGAGTTGTTGAATTGTGCACACTCAACCACCTATTTATATCCATATTTCATGTGATCAAGTATATTATAAAATAAAATGACAAAAAACCCTAATCACTTATGAACAAGGAAACTAAGGATTATTTAGGGAACATTATTACATGTTCAAGATATATTTGGTTAAATTTAGGCCCAAATAGGTGTCATTTGGAGAAAAATTAGTGACTTATGCAAACCCAATCACCAATTCATGTTGATATTGTGTGTGATTAGGTAATTTATATGCCAAAATCAAACAACAAAATAAAATATTATAATTTATATAAATACATGTTATTTGGGGCTATTAGGAATGGTAAAGACATTCCAACCCAAGGATATGAAGTGTTAGCAACAAAACATCACATAAAGAAGCTATATATATGATATGTAAAAACAAGGAAAATCATATATTATTTACAATGAAGCATTCTAGTAAAATAAGAAATCTCTTGCATAAATAGGCAAGGTAAAATATAAAACTAGCCTAGCTGGGCAATGTGGGATAAAACCTCACATAGAACAAACTCATTGTAATACAAAATAACTAGCTAATACACTAGAAAACATGAGAAATTCATGAAATACATAATCTAACACCCCCCCTTAAGTGAAGCTGATACAAATTCCAAAAATGAAATAGTGGTATATCCATAGTATGAGTCCTGATAACTAGGCCTAATAAGGTACTCATGTACAATATGTATCCATGAAATGAAGAGGGAATATTTCCTCATCAACACCCCCCAAGGATAACTTTTGAAACCCTAGGCATGCCACATAACTCAAGGAAACAAGGTTATGCAAAAGGATTCATGAAGATGTTTGCAACCTATTGTTGAGTCAGAATGTACTCCAAACTAAAAATGTCATCCTAAATATGTTGATAGATGAAGTGCATATGTACCTCAATGTGCTTGGTCTACTGATGCTCAATTGGGTTTTGAGATATATGAATTTTACTTTGTTGTCATACCAAAATATAGTGGGTAAATCTTGCATGAAGGCAAATTCTATCAAAAACTGATGAAGCCAAAAAATTGTTGACTTGTTGTAAATGCTGCTCTATACTAATCCTTTATATATGAAAGTGCAATAGCCTTCTTATTTTCTCACAACCAAGTAATAGATAAATAACCAAGATAAAAGATGTAGCTAGAAGTGAAATTCCTATAATCAAGAGAGCCTACCTAATCTAAATCACTATATCCAACCAACTGAGTAGAATCCCTGGTGTAGTGTAATCCAAAATGAGTAGTGCCTCACAAATATTAAAAAATCTTCTTGGAATCATACCAATGACTACCATGAGGGTCATGCACAAATGTAGATATAATCCCAACTACAAATGAAATATTAGGGTGAGTATGGGTTAAATACATAGTACTCCAAACCATCTACATATAAAATGTAGGATCACAAAGTGGAGTAGTAAAAAAGGTAATGAAAGTCACTCTAGACTAAAAAGGAGAAGGACTTGGATTATAATCAGCCATGACAAAACACTGAAGAAGATTAAGGGTATACTTTTACTGACTTAAATATATCCTTGTATTTGATTATGAAATCTGTAAACCAAAGACAAAATATAGAAGGCCAAGATCTATCCTATCAAATTATGTTGAAAGTGCCTATTGAATAGTCTAAATCAGAGATGAGGGGCTACATGTGAGAAGTAGATCATCAAAATACATGACCAAAATAACAATGTCCTTCCCAACATGATGAATATACATTGTGGGATTAGATAGGTAGGGAAAAAAGCTAATGGAGAGAATAAATGAATCCATCTTCTCATACCAAGCCTAAGGGGCCTATTTTAGACTACAAAGAAACTTCCTAAGTTAACAAACAATAGAATAATTGTGAACAAACATAGCAAGCTGATCCATATAGATTTCATCATGCAAGTCTCCATGCAAGAAAGAAATCTTAACATCCATTTGATATATTGACCAAAACTATGATATAACAAGAGAAAATACAAGGTGAATATAATCCATCTTTGTAATGGGTAAAAAGTCTCAAAGTAGTCAATACCTTTGACTTATGAGAACCCTTTTGTAACAAGACATGCCTTATACTTATTAATGGCCCTATCAACTACATACTTGGTGCAATAAATACACTTTCACTTAACCAATTTTTTTACCTTAGAAAGAGTGACCAAATCCCAAGTGTGATTATTCATCAATGAAGAATACTCATCTTTCATCACATCAGACCAATTTTGTATCCTATGAGCCTATGAAAAAGATTGTGGATTCCCAAAGAATGTTTGACACAAAATTCCAATACTTGTAAAATGTGCATGATGATGCCAAGTAGGTGGAAGATCTTGAATGAAAGGTGTTACCTTAATGACTTTAGTATGATCCCACTTAGGCATACTGATAATATTAATGTAAATAGGATCCTCATCCTGTATAACCTCCTCAGGAATCTCCTAAATTGGCTCCTTAAAGAATGAATCCTTGAGAGGAGGTGAATAAACTAAAGAAGGAGATGTAAGAATGAAAGAAGATGAAGATTCATGAGATGGGAAATGATCTTCAAATTATACATGTGTTCAAAAATGAACATCATGATAATTAAGATCTAAAAATGATAAGCTCTCATGTCCTCACAATACCCTAAAAAAACCAAAGGTTTGATCTTCTTGTCCAATGTTTTAATTTTATTCTATGGTACAAATGCCCAAGAAAGGCTCCCAAAGACTTAGAAAAATGAGAGATCGGGCTTAATTTCAAACCAATCCTCCTCTGGAGTGATGTAGGGGCATCTTGGGAGTGCTCAAGAAAGTGTCTTGGAGTCATGTTGGTGTATGAAAATTTGAATTGGATTCTATTAGGAGTTTCCTACCTTTATATAATTTGAATTTTCAAAGCATGTAATGAGGGATTTAGGATGTTTTAGTGGGTCTAGATGAATTTTTGTCTCATGTGATTGTTAAACAATAATGTAATAGACCTTATGGTCTTAGAATAGGTCTTAAGAAGTGGTCTTTAGTCATATGTCATGTTGAAAGAGTAAGGTGGAAATCTTGGTTCACCACCCTACGTGGTTTAGGAGCTTTGAAGAGGTTTCTTGATTCAAGAAACCATTATGATTCTTGTTTTTTGAGTTCTTGAGCTTGTAAAAAAAATATACTGAGTATGATATGTATAAGAGAGAAGTGATAGGTGTGAAGAAGAAATACGTTAGACGTGATTGAAGGTCTACCAAAACATAGGCATGATTGTGTAAGTCATTTGGATATTGAACTGGAGATTCAATAAAATATAAAAATTAAGGACCCATTATGTCCAATAGATTATTTTTAATATTTTAATGATGAGGTGTTACTATCAGGACAAGAGTATTTGTTTATGAATTTGTTTACCCTACATATTTGGACATTCTATGTTTAAGCATTGTGAAAAGGTATAAGATAATGATATACAATGGTTTATGAATGTTTAATAAGAACCCTATGTTTTTATAAGAGTGTATTAAGTTGAATTCATGTATGTAATAAAGATATACTAGGAGGAAATCAAGAAAATAACCTTGTTCTTGAAGAGGATAGCAAAGACCTAGTTTGTGCATTTTATTTAATATGTAGTCCATGTATTGTTATTGTGAATTAAGATGAATTGAAAGGGGTTTGATCACAATTATTTTAAAGTATATAATATTTTTCTGGGAATGAAAATATTCTAAATCCATCAATAAAATCATTGATTCACAATCTGAAATGAACCCTGCTCTTGTAGATGATAGTGTTTGTCTAAACTGTGTGCATTGGATGCTTCATGGGAGAAAGTGGTATTTGAATTGATTATCAAAGAATTGAAGAAATTGAAATTATATGAACTTTTCATTTGAGTGAAAATGTCCCAAATCAAACAATAAGTCATTGATTTATAAAACTATTATGGGATAACTCTATTTTCCTATAGTAAACTTGAAATTTGATATTGTACATTACTTTAAGGAGTATAAGTCAATTTGTATTGCAATCTAAGATCATATGGGTATAAAATTAAGTTATATTTAATTTTTTTAAAGTTTTATGTATCCTCGTGATCAGTATTTGACGACTATATATTCAATTACTTAGAGTATAGACCTGTAACCTTACATTCCTTGACACATTCAAGAGCAAATTACTTTGGAATGTTTGAAAAAGGGTGGATTAGTGTGGTATAATGATTTATGAATGAGACTAAGATCAATAAAAACATATTTCAAGTGATTTTAAGTCTTTAAACCTAATATAAGAAAAGATATGCCTTTTAGTGTGCTCTCGACCTTTACAGTGGCCTAAAAACCCTAGTTTTAGGGTTTGGTGCATAAAACAATATTTAACCATACAAATATCATTAAAAAATGTATTATTGTCAATATTGACATTCTTTAACTAATTTTTGTGGTTTTATAGGTTTACGGCCATATATGTATGGATTTTGGAAAACTGAGTTGGTTTAGGCCTAGAAGAGACCTAGTGAGATAAACCAAAGAAGAAAAGGGTATTTGTGTTGTGTGAGATTGAAAAAAAAGTTTATTAATCTAGAGGAAGATAATGGGTGCCCAAAATTTTTATTATTTTTCCTTGGATGATTTACTTTTCTCAGACTAAGGAGGTTTATCCATTTGGAGGGTTAATTAGGAAGCTAAGTAAGCCTACATGTACAAAAATTTTCAAAGTAACCTCACTTAAAATTTTGTGTGTATCATAATATTGATAAATGGTACTAATTTTTTTACATGAAGAGTTTTTTATGGAACATAAAAAAGGATTTGTCTTAAAATAGGGCTAGTAGCATGTGAAAGCAAGAGAATGACTTTTAAGTAAAAAAGAAGGAAATGGATGATAAAGGTGGTATGATATGATTTTAAATAGTGTATTAGATTGTTTTAAGCTATTTTAAAACCTTTTTTAATAGGTGTTTATGTTTTATTCCTTTTGGACAAGATTGGCCTAGTGTTGGCTAAGGGAAGTTTTATAAGTTTACAAGCAAAATGAAAGAGAATGACATGATATTGATATGAGATATAATTCATGTTGGTATCAAAGTATAAACAAACCTTGGGAAAGGTGTGAGTATAGGTATATTTTTGTGATTTGATTTGTTTACTATGACTGTGAATGAAAATTGCTAGAAAGGAGTTGATTAAGAAGGAGTCTTTGGAAGGACAAAGTTGAGACAATAGATTGAGAAGGTATGAAGTATTTCATCATTGATTTATTGAATGAATGCATTTATTATGATGAGTGAATTGTGAATTGGAATCCTTGAATAAGTGAGCTATTAATAAGCTCAATTAAGAGAGACAAGCTCATAGAGAGAGCTTGAGAAAGAGAGATAGTCCTAGTGTGAAGGACAAGAGTTGAAAGGCCTAAGTGAGGTCTGATATAGGAGGTTATAGGTGTGAACCAAAAGAGGTAAGTGGTCCAAGTGAGGCCAAAAAACAAGATGAGAGAGAGTGTGTACCCAAGTGAGGTACTCAAGAGGAAGATGATGGGAGAAGTAGAGAAAAAAGTGAAGGACAAGGTTCAAATGAACAACCACAAGAGAGAGAAGTCAGTAAGAGAAAAATAAGAGATAAAAATGGATAGATAAATGATGGAATTAAAGAAATATTTGATGAATTTGTAGATTACGATGATGGATTTTATAGAATATTGTGAACAATGGGTTAGGAAATAAGAGGCAGAAGTCCCATGGCAAGGATGGGTGATGAAAAAAAGAGTGAAGTGGGCCATAGAGCTATTGATAAAGAGGAAAAGGCATGAGATATCTTCCTTAAAGAAGGAAAAGATGAATATAAAATCCCATGGAGGTTTGAATAAAATCAAGTTTCCAAGAGAGTAACATAAGGATGAAGAAGTAGAAAAAGAGTTATCATAGTGGAGAAGATGAAGAGGGAAGAACAACCAATGCCAAAGCAAGCACTTGAAGATGAATACAAAGGAAAGAATAAGGTGTCCACTCAAGAGGCACTTAAATGCACTTTAAGGTCTCTTTGTTTCATAGCTAACATTTTATTTGAGTTTCTATATGCAGGTATGGAGGTAGTGAGCAGCCAAGTCAAGAGTTAGGTGTGTAGTTTGACAAGAGATAGGGAAATATCAGTACCCATGTAACAAAAAGAGTGTGAAGATGAGAAAATATAGTTTTTAGTTGTTCTTAAAATATAAAGGCATACTACAAAGATACAAAAAGGAGAATATGATTATAAGGGAGTCATTCAATAACTCCATGAAGGACCAGAAGATGAAGATGAATTCCTTGATGCCTTTAAAAACATATAAGAAAGAAAAGTGACAGTGGATCACATGAGAGAAGTTGTCAAGAAAATAAATAAGATTGGTTGCAAGTAAAATTAGAAACATGAGCAACAACAAAAGAGAGATAAAATTTTCAAAGCATGTAATGAGGGATTGATGATGTTTTAGTAGGTCTAAATGAGTTTTGGTGTTATGTGATTTTTGAAAAATAATGTAATATACCTTATGGTCTTAAAATAGGTCTTAAAAAATGGTATTTAGTCATATGCCATGTTGAAAGAGTAAGGTGGTTGTCTTGGATCACCACCTTATGTGGTTTAGGAGCTTTCAAGAGGTTTCTTGTTTCAAGGAACCATTATGATTCTTATTTTGTGAGTTCTTGAAATTTTAAAAGAATATATATTGAGTATGATATGTATAAGAAAAAAGTGATAGGTGTGAATAATAAATAGGGCAAACATGCTTGAAGGTCTACCAAAATATAGGCATGACTTTGTAAGTCATTTGGACATTAAACTAAAGATTCAAGTAAATATAATAATGAAGGACATGTTATGTCCAATAGATTATTTTTAATCTTTGCATGATGAGATGTTACTCTCAGAACAAGATTATTTATTTATGAATTTGTTTACCCTACATGTTTAGATATTCTATGTTTAAGCATTATGAAAAGGTATAAGTGAATGATATGCATTGGTTTATGAATGTTTAAGAAGAACCCTATTATTTAATAAGTGTGGATGAAGTTGAATTCATGTATGTAAGAAAGACATACTAAGATGAATTCAAGAAAAAACCTTATTCTTGAAGAGGATAAAAAAGACTTGGTTTGTGCATTTTGTTTAATATGCATTCCATGTATTATTATTGTGAATTAAGATGTATTGAAAGGGGTTTTATCAAAAGTATTTAAAATTTTATAATAATTTTTTTGGAATGAAAATATTCTAGATACATCAATAAAATCATTGATTCACAATCTAAAATGAATCCTACTCCTGTAGATGATAGTGTTTGTCTAAATTGTGTGCATTGGATGCTTCGTGGGAGAAAGTGGTATTTACATTGATGATACAGGGCTTGAAGACATTGAATTGGTTTTTTCATAAGGTAATTGAAATTAAATTAAATTTTAATTTGAATAAAAATGTCTTAAATAAAACAATAAGTCATTGATTTATAAAATTATTCTGGGATAACTCTTTTTTCTTATAGCAAACTTGAAATTTGATATTGTGCATTCCTTTAAGGAGCAACAGTCACTTTGTATTACAATCCAATATCCTAGGGGTATTAAATTAAGTTATATTTAATGTTTTTAAAGGTTTATGGATCCTAATGATTGGAATTTGATGACTATTTATTCAATTATTTAGAGTATAGACTTGTAACCTTACATTCCTTGACGTAGTCAAAAGCAAATTGCTTTAGAACGTTTGATAAAGGGTGGATTAGTGTGGTATAAGGATTTATAAATTATAATAACGTAAATATAGACCTAGTTAAAGTGATTTTAAGTCTTGAAACCCAATATAACAAAATATATGACTTTTAGTGTGCTCTTGGCCTTTATAGTGGCCTAGAAACCCAAAATTTAGGGTTTGGTGCAAAAAACAAGATTTAATTATCCAAAACTCATAAATTTTTTTATTATTGTCAATATTGAAATTTAATAATTGATTTTTTTGGTTTTATAGGTTTACAACCATATCTGTATGGATTTTAGAGAACTGAGTTGGTTTAAGCCTAGAAGAGACCTAGTGAGATAGGCCAAAGAAGAAAAGGGTATTTGTGTTGAGTTTGATATTGAAAAAAAAGTTGATTAATTAGGAGGAATATTATGGGTTCCCAAGAATGTCATTATTTTCCATGGATGATTTTAATTTTCTCAGACCAAGGAGGTTTGTCCATTTGGAGGGCTAATTGGGAAGCCAGGTAAGCCTACAGGTACCAAACATTTCAAAGTAACCCCACATTAAATTTTGTGTGTATCATAAGACTGATAAAGGGTTCTATTTTTTTTTTTTTGCATTAAGAGTTTTTTTATGTAACAAAACAAAGGATTTGTCTTGAAATAGGGTTAGTAACATTTGAAAGCAAGAGAATGACTTTTGAGTGAAAAGGAAAGAAATGGATGATAAAGGTGGTATGATATACTTTGAAATAGTTTTTTAGATTATTTTAAGTGATTTTGAAACCATTTTTAATAGGTGTTTATGTTTTAGTCCTTTTGGACAAGAGTGGCCTAGTATTGGCTAAGGGAAGCTTTGCAAGTTTGTAAGCAAAGTGAAAGAGAATTGCAGGCTATTGATATGAGCTCTACATCATTTTGGTATTAGAGAAAAAATATGCCTAGGTAAATGTGTAAGTATAGGTATATTTTGGTGATTTGATTTGTTTACTATGACTATGAATGAAAATTGCCAGAAAGGAGTTGATCAAGGAGTCTTTGGAAGGACAAAGTTGAGACAACAAATTGAGAAGGTATGAAGTATTTTTGATTGATTTATTGAATTAATTCATTAATGATGATGAGTCATAGGTTAAATAAATAAAATATTGAAGTGGTAGGCTTGAATAAGTGAGCTATTAGCAATATCGTAAAGAGAGCTTGAGAAAGAGAGATAGTCTTAGTTTGAAGGACAAGAGTTGGAAGGCCCAAGTGAGGTCTAATATAGGAGGTTTTAGGTGTGAAAAAAAAGAGGTAAGTGGTCCAAGTGAGGATAATAAAAAAATGAGAGAGTGTGTGTAACCAAGTGAGGTACTCAAGAGCAAGATGAAGGGAGAAATAGAGAGAATAGTGAAGGATAGGGTTCAAATGAACAACCACAAAAGAGAGAAGTTAGTAAGAAAAAAAGAAGAGAGAAAAATAGATAGAGAAATGACGGAATTGAAAAAATATTTGATGAATTTAGAGATTAATATGATGGAGTTGATATAATATTGTAAATAATGGGTTAGGCAACAAGAGGAAAAAGGCCCATGGCAAGGATGGGTGATGAAGAAAAGAGTGAAGTGGACCATAGAAATACTAATAAAGAGGATAATACATAAGATAAATGCATTAAAGTAGGAAAATATGAATATAAAATCCCATGGATGTTTGAATAAAATCAAGTTGCCAAGATAACAACATGAGGATGAAGAAGTAGAAATAAGAGTTCTCATAGTGGATAAGATGAAGAGGGACAAACAACCAATTCCAAAGCAAGAAATTGAAGAAGGAAAAAGGAAAGAATAAGGTTTCCATTCAAGAGGCACTAAAAGGGACATTATAGTCTCTTTGTTTCATATATATCATTGTATTTGAATTTCTATCTGTAGGTATGAAGATAATGAGCAACCAAGTCAAGAGTCAAGTGTGTAGTTTGACAAGAGATGGGGAAATATCAGCACCCATGAAAAAAAAGATTGTGAAGATGAGAAAAGATAGTTTTTAGTTGTTCTTAAAAGAGAAAATCATAGTATAAAGATACAAAAAGGAGAATATGATGTTAAGGGAGTCATTCAGTCACTCCATGAAGAACTAGAAGAAGAAGAAGATAAATTTGTTGATGCCTTGGAAAACATAGATGGAAGAGATGTGACAGTGGATCACGTGAGAAAATTTGTCAAGGAAACAATGAAGAGTAGTTTTAGGTACAAGTAGCAGCATGAGAAGTAGCAAAAGAGAGGGCAAAGGAACAATTAGATGAGGAAGCAGAGACATAGGTGTGGTAGAAAAGAACACACTCATTTGTATAAGAGTATGAATGAAGAAGAATATTGGACTCAAGTTATTTTCTCCCCTTGGGAGTATGATGTAGGGGAATATTGGGAGTGATCAAAAAGTGTCTTGGATTCATGTTGGTGTATGAAAATTTGAATTAGATTCCATTAGGAGTTTCCCACCTTTTTTATTTTAAATTTTCAAAGCATGTAATGAGGGATTGTGGATGTTTTAGTGGGTTTAGATGAATTTTGGTGTTATGTGATTATTGAAAAATAATGTAATAGACCTTATGGTCTTCAAATAGGTCTTAAGAAGTGGTCTTTAGTCATATGTCATGTTGAAAGAGTAAGGTTTCAGTCTTGGTTCACCACCCTATGTGGTTTAGGAGCTTTGAAGAGTTTTCTTGATTTAAGAAGCCATTATGATTCTTGTTGGTCAAATTTCACTCCCAAGTTTGCATCTTTCAAATTTGGCCAAGTACAGTATTCAAAAAATTCTTCAGAAGGAGTATTTCTCATTGAGCCATAGCAAAAATACCAAGTCTCATTTCATTTAGATACTTTGTTTTGGTCTTTTGGTTAGGTATTATTACCTTCAGAGGATTTTTTTTAGGTTTTTGTTTTTTGACTAAGTGATTATTTATTTCAAAATTTTCATTCTACCAAGTGCCGAATTCTTGTGAACAATTTGTCTGAGACAAACTTATCAAAGGACACTTGCAACATCTCTAAAGGGTAATTTTCAAGTAGGATGCCCTAAACAAAAAGTCTAAAGGGTATTTTCCTTTCAAATAGTCTAGTTCAACTTTTTCAAAGGGATCATTTCAAAAAGTCCAAAGGGTATTTTCATTTCAAACGGTCTAGTTCAACTTTTTCAAAAGGATCATTTGAATTTTTCCAAAGGGTACCTTATAAAGTTTTTGAAGGAATTGTTTTGGACATTTTGTTTGAGACAACTTTTTTGAAATACACTTAAACTTTTTTGAAGGACCTTTTCAAGCTAAAGGGGCACTTCAACTTTCCTAAAGGGTACTTTCCTTTTGGGAAAAGGTCCACTTCAGTTTTTTTTAAGGATCATTTTTAACTTTCCTGAAGGGTATTGCCTTTGGAAAGTGGACACTTAAAAATCTTTTGAATGGTCACTTTAATTTTTTTGAAGGGTCACTTGTATTTTTTTTGAATGGGCACTTGCATTTTAAAAGGATCATTTCATTTTTACCAAAGGATACTTTATAATTTTTTTGAAGCACACTTGCCTTTTCGAAGGGTACCTTACAAATTTTTGAAGGGACATTTTCAACAAGCTAAAGGGCACTTTCATTTTTACAGAGGGCACTTAGCATAAAATCCAAAATAATTCTCTTAGAAAAATTGTCCGTAGAAATTGTCCAAATAATATCCTAAAGGAGTTCTTTCGATGAAATAGACCAAAAAAAAACTCTGAAGGGACACTTGCAAGAAGCTAAAGGTATGTTCATTTCAGAAAGGGCCTTTTTCACTTTACCAAAGGGTCATTTTAAATGACCAAAAGGGACAAATGAAAAGTTTGAAAGAATTCTTTTAGAAATATTATCTAAAGAATTCTTTCAGAAAAATTGTCTGATACAAAGGAAGCAAAAGAGAAAACAAAAATGACCATGAGAAAAATGTTTGAAGAAAATGATCAAAGAAGATGACCCATAGAAATTAAATTTTAAATTGTGAAGAATAGTCATTGCTATTCAAAATACTTGGTGGGAACATAAGAGTAGATGTGAAGGTAACAAATGGTTGAATCTAGAGCATCTAGTGTAGATAAAGCAAACAAAATGGATAGGTTGACATTTTGAGTCATTGCTTCCATGAAATCAATAACTATAAATATCTAGAAGATAGATAGTAGTTATAAATAAAATTTTCAAACTATTTTCATGAGTTCCATTCCCCTCAGCAGTGCTATGTGTTAGCTTCTCTATTTTTAGTTTTGAATGCTCGTGGATGATCTTTGATAGAAGCAATTTCCTATGCCACTCCTGAAGATTTTATGCCACTTGCCACCATTTTCATGACTTATTTTGGACAAGTAAACATCTTGGCATTACATGGTTCATCCCATCCATCTCTCTCATGCATCTGTAATTGATCCTCATATTGATGACATGTGTCCTTATGCCTCTTCAACTTCTCTTCTCTACATCTTCAAAGTTCTATAAATTGAGACATTTTAGCTATTTTATAGGGACCACATTTTTGGTATGTTAAAGCCCTACTAAAATGACATTTCACTTTTCTTTTGAACATTGAATATAAGATCAATTCTAAGTTTGTGAACTTATATTTGAGTATGTGAGTGACATATAATGGAGGCAAGTTATAACATTATCCTTGCTCCATTTATCCTTCATGTTTGAAAAAAGGTTCTAATGTTAAAAAGTCATGTGAAGTGTATTAAATGTACTAAACTCTCTTTCAAGTATGAAATTATATTTATGGTGTGTAATCTACTCCTTAGGTTAAGTATCTTATTGATTGTCTCAATCCTGTTACCTTCACATTGAAACACTATGTTAAGATCTTTCAATGCATGTAAGTAGTCTTAGAAAGTATTGTCACTTAGTAGAAATGTGATAGTCGATGGGATATATTATTGGTGGATCACCTCTCTAGCATAGTTTCTATTTTATGTAAACTCTTGACTCTTTTCATGAACAAACTTTAGATTAGGTGATAGACAATTAGAGAAGAATTCAGGGAGCTATCCCTTGTCAATCCTAGAGACTTATCTCTATTACAAGTTCCCACAAACTTGAGGGATGATTCATTATTGCATCAAATTTAAGGAGCTTCATAGAATGTCCTAGGGTGCATAATTTGATGACAATAGTTTTGGCACGCCCTGTGGGATAGCTGTTTCTAATTGTTTACATGTTAAGGTGAATACTAGGCTTGCCAAGTCTAAGTTTGTAGAAGTGTTCTTAATCTAGCATTTGGTGAATCTAAAAGGTGATAACCTATGGTTGTAGATCAATTTTTCCATAGTATACTTCATGGTCCTTACTAGATCATCTTCCAGTAAGCTTTTCAATCAAGTCCCTTAGCCTGAAAATCCTCTTGAAGAAAAATACCTTGAACCATTCCTAACGTTTAGAGATCCTAAACAAGAAGGTTTTGAAGAGGAAGAAGAGGAAGTTGAAGAAATAATAGATCAAGAGGAAGAAGAAATGGCTAGAAGACATCCTTCCCAGCCTTCAACACCCAAAATCTAATTAACCTTCCTACATATGACCCTATTCCTCCTAATGCTACCAGAAGTCTTTCTAGTTTCAATGGAGAGGGTCTTATTACCCCATCTGAGCATATTAGGGATATTTCAAACTTTTGAAATTTCCACAATATCACACAAGCTAACATAACTATTAGACTACTTGCCATGTCTCTAAAGGGGAAGGAACTTGATTGGTATAGGATAGTGGAAGGTGGTTGTATTACTAATTAGGATGGATTTGCAGAGTTTTTGGTAAATAGGTTAGAAAAAAAGAGTGACCATACTTCACTAATTCACTAGTTGAATGTGATAAAGAGATGTCCTAATGAGTCCATGGGAGATTTCAATGAGATATTTCAAAGAACATGGAATAGGATTTATGAGGCCTCCTCTGAGATTTATATTCCCCACCTACCTTAAAGATATTGACACTAATGTAGTAGTAATGTTGTAATCAATGGGAGGATTTAATTTACCCGAGGCATATGAGATAGCCATTGAAGCTGAGAATAGTTTGATACAAGATCAGAAATTACCTCTAAGAGTATCCATGCCTTTGTTGTCTCATAATTCAATTTAAGCCCCAAGCATAACACAAGCTCCAAATACCAATGCCAAAACTAAAACCACTCCCAAGAAGGTAAATGATACTATAGATAATGATGAGATGATTCAGACTTTGCAAGTCCAACTCAAGCAAGAACACATTTAAGCAAGTGCTTCACCCAATCCTCAAGAATATCCTCAACAAGTATATATAAATCCACCCCAATACACTAACCAAGGAAGAGGACAAGTTCAACAAGGTTTTAATAGGCAGCCCAATGCTTATAATCCTAATTCTATTCCATCCATAAAGGTTTTCGTTCTAGTCCACACCAATTTAGTTCAAGGAGAGGAAAATTTGGATCATTGGGGAAAATCTAAAGGTTAGTTTGTGCATAATGGTTGAGAAGGTAATCAAGCTTTGGTAGCTCAAGAATGAGCTACTCTTTAGGTTATATCAAAAGAATCAAATCTCATGCAAAGGGATGTTCAAGGAGAAGGTAGCAGCCAAAGTACTAGTTTTATAAACTTCCAACTAGAAGACAATTATGTATTGAATAAAAATACATTAGTTATAGCTAAAACAAGGGCTAAAAAGAGGGATTTAGGAGATACTCCATCATCAGAAGTGATTCTAAGTAGTTTCTCTCCAAAGTCATGAAGTGTAAGTACCAATGTAATAGATCTTACTAGTCACACTACCCCTCAAATTCAAAATGTGAGCAAGGCTACCAAACCTTCAATACAACAAGTTCAAGCTCCCTCATTACCTTGAAGAGTGTAATAAAAGGTGATTTATTCCCCTTTAAACATTATTGACTCTTTGAAGAATACCAATACAAACATTTCTCTTTAGGAAGTATTGCATATGCCTGGACAAAAGGAACTTCTACAAGAACAACTCTCAAGCATTCATGAAGCCCCTCAAGTTCTAAAACAAAATAGTGTATCCCTTACCAACCCACCTAGTTATGTCCTAAAATCATCCACCAAATCTGAAAATCCTCCACCTTTTTACCTCACACTCATTGTGGGAGAAAAATTGGTTCACAATTGCATTGTGGATAGTAGGGCCAATACCATAGTTATGCCTAAAGTGGTTTTTGATAAATTGGGACTAAATTATGAGCCTCATAGTAAGGGTGTGTTTTAGCTTTATGGAACTCCAAAAAATATGGTGGGCTTGTTTAAAGGTTTTAAAGTCTTCTTGCATGATTGTATAAGGTTTCCCATCATACAAGACATTGTGGTGGTTGATCTTCCAACTCATTATGATATTTACTTATCAAGAGATTTCACAGGTAAGATTAGAGGGTACCTTAAGTTGATTGGTCTTTTCTAGCTTTTATAACAAGATATGGAGCTAAAGTAACTATAAGAACATAAACCTTGGAAATTTTCCACATTGATGTGGAGACACATTCAAATCATCATTGTATAATTAGTGAGCAATAAGAAGGTACCATTAGTGGTGAAACATCCTTTCCATTCAAAGGTATTTTTGACCTCTTTATTGATGAGTATGGTACTAAAAATTATGAGCATGACCCCTATGAATTCATAGAATAAACTGAATTAGGAGTATATTATATGCATGAGAAGAACATTCCCATACCATCACTCACTAATGAGGATCATGAACTTGAAGGGAAATGGGAAATGTTTTTTTATGGATCTAAAATCAAGGTAGGGGAAAGAGCTGGTGTCATGTTGGTTTCTCCTTCAAATAATTAGTATTGTTCTTCATATAGATTACATTTTAATTGTACTTGTAATTTAGTAAAATATGAAGGCTTGGTTCATGGCCTCTAATGGGTAAAGAGAAAGGGAATCAAGAACTTGAAGGTATATGGAGATAGTGAATTGATTATACATCAAGTGAGAAACCAAGCTACAACCAAGAACCCTTTGATTAAGTCCTATAAGCATAGGGTGTGGGATTTAATTGAGGACTTTGATGCTTTCAATATCTAACTTATACCAAGAGACTCAAATGAACATGCTGATAGGTTGGCTCTGATAGGATCACACTTTGATATAGTTATTGATGTAAGTAAAGAAAAGGACCAACCTCACATCAAATTCATTTTGAGACCATATATTCTATATAATGAAGTGTCTTAGCAAGTGTTTGAGAGTGATAAACATATTTTACACCTCATTCCAAATGAAGCAAAATTTTCTTCAAAGAATCAAAAGAAGCTTCAGACTCAATATGAAGAACAAGTTATCCAGCTGAAGACAAATAAGATACCAAAGGGGATAGTTACTTTATAGAATGTGTTTAATGAAGATGATCAAAGGAAGGAAAGGGTAAGCATGTCTAAAAAGTAAGAGAACTAAAAAAGGATCTTGATATTTAAGGATAAACTTCTGAAAATTGGTAAGATTTTTTTGCTTTTTGAAAGACAAGCCTTCATTGAATTGTGTAGAGAATTTCATGATATATTTGATTGGGAATACAAGGATTTGAAAGGGTTTGATCTAGGTCTAGCTCATCACACTATTGATTTATAACCTGAAGCTAAACTAGTTAGGTAAAAGCAAAGGCCTATCAATCCCAAGATAGAGGAACTGATGAAAAAAGATCTCACCTAATTGATAGAGTCTAGGATTATTTTTACTATCAAACACTCAACTTGGGTAGCTAACCTTGTACCTATTCTAAATAAGAGAGGAGAGATTAGAATCTATGTGGACTTTAGGGATATGAATAGAGTTTCACTCAAATATCATTACCCATTACCTTATATAGAGCATATTTTGCAAGTGGTTTTAGGTTCTCAATGCTTTTCACTACTTGATGTTTGTTCAGGTTATAAACAAATATTGGTGAATGAGGAGGATTAGTTCAAGATAGAATTCACCACAAAATGGGGAACATTTTCATATAGAAAGATGCCTTTTGTTTTATCTAATTTTGGTGCTACCTTCCAAAGAGTAATGGACATGGCCTTTAAAGGTTTGATCAATGAGTTTTTTATTGTATACCTTGATGATATATATATTTTTTACAAGGATGATAATGACCATATGAAATATCTAAGGCAAGTATTTAAGAAGTGCAGAGAGTTTGGAGTTTATATTAATCTAAAAAAAATATCTTTGTTATTTATGAAGGCAAATTATTAGGTCACATTGTGTCAAAAGAAGGCTTGTCTATTGATCCTAAAAGGATTGAAGCCATTATAGGCTTGTATTTTACTCTACATAAGAAATTTTTGTAAAGTTTCTTAGGAAAGCTCAACTTTTTAATAAGATTTATTCCAAGAATTTCTACTTTGGTGAAGCCTATTACAATCATGCTCAAGAAGAACTAAGATTTTTCTTGGACAAAGGAAGGTAAGAATAGTTTTGAGGAAATCAAACAAGTAATTTATCAATATCCTACTCTCTTGAACCCAACATTTTCTAAGGATTTCATACTCTACACTTTTTCTAACCTTGACACAAGCTTATCTATGCTTATGCAAAAGAATGATGAGGAAGTTGAACAACCCATTACATTATTTAGTCAAGGATTGGAAGATTATGAGGTTAAGTACACATTTGTTTATAAATAGGCTCTATCTATGATAAGAGGTTTGAAAAAATTTGGGAACATCATTTTAAATAACAATATATACATCATGGTCTCTCATCTTAACACCAAAGAGTTCCTCCTAAGCAAAGACCTTAATGAGAAGAGATCTAGATGGATCACAAAGGTAATAGAGTATGATGTTGATATCAAGGTAATAAACTTGGTAAGAGGAAAGGAGATGTGTGAACATATAGCTTGAGATCTTCAAGGGCCAAAGGAAGAGGTCTTAGTCAATCAAGCTCATCCCTAACTAGCTGGTCACATACCAATTCAAAGTTAGATACAAGACATCATTGGTTTCCTCCAAAATGGTGATTGTCTTAATGGTATAAATAAATAAAAAAGAAGTTATTTTAGATTAAAAGCCATTATTTATTGTCTTATAAATGGTATTCTCTTTTAGAAGGATGTGAATGGTGTACTACTAAGGTGTGTTAACAATGATCAATTTGGCACCTTGATGGAAAAGTTTCACAATGGTGTAGATGGATGTAATTTCTCCCCAAAAAAAATAGATGTAAAGATATGAGAGTAGGGTATTCTTGGCCTAGACTTTTCAAGGATTTCTAATCTTGGGCTAGGAGGTGCCCTTAATGTGCTTTCTTTGTAGGCAAATAGAAACTTGTAGCCATTTCATTAAATCTTATCCAAGTAGACCAACCTTTCATGTAATGGGCCCTTGATTTAATTAGTGTGATCAACACTCCATCAAGTGCTAGACACAAATAGATATTGAATTCTATTGACTACTTCACAAGGTGGGTAGAAGCTATTGCATTGAAGGAGGCAAATGAAAATTCAATTTTGGAGTTCTATGAGAGTATCAAAACAACATTTAGGGTTCCCTATACTATCAATTTTGATAATGCACTTGTTTTCATGAGTGTTAAAATTTTTGAGTGGGAAAACAAGAATGGAGTTTACTTAAGTACCTCATCCAACTATTACCCTAAAGGTAATGGATTGGTTGAGTCTACTAAAAAAAACCTCATCAAGATCATCAAGAGGAAATTGGAGAACAATGAAAGAGCATGGCACACCAAGCTAAAGACAACCTTATGGGCTAATATGATCAATCCTAAGAGATCAATTAGTAACTCTCCTTTTGTGATTGTTTATGGGAGAGAAGCTAGGTTTTCCATATCTCAATAGCTCCCTAATCTAGGACTTACACATAAGCTAGAACTACTAGAAAATACTCTAATGGAAGTCAAATTGATTGAACTAATACAACTACAAGAAGAAAGGGATAATGCACATAAGACCACAGAACACCACCAAGTATTCATGAAGAAATCCTTTGACAAAAGAGTAAGTATAAGAGTGTTCAAGGAAGGTGACTTGGTTCTAAAATGGGATGAAGATAAAGCAAAATTGGGTAGAAATATAGAGTTTGACACTTTGTGCAATGGCCCTTACATCATTAGAAAGTGCAAACAAAGCAACTCCTTTTAGATAACCAAGATGAATTGAGAAGAATTACCTATCTATGTGAATGGGATACATCTAAAGTTATGTTATTAGTCCTTACAAGTCTATTTTATAAATGGTAGCATTGGTGTGTGTGTTTAGTCTAGTTTTGGTTTTGTTGTGTTCTATAAGTGTTTTGTAATGTAGGTGCTTTCTATTCCTTTTGTTTGATGTGTGTTTTTGCCCTTGTGTGTCTTGTGTAATATCAATTATCTTGTGGTCAATCCAAGGTTTGTTCAAGTCATCTAAGTGCTCACATGCGTGAATCCATGCCCAATGGAAGAATTAAGAAACTGATCTTAGGCATAGTAGGCATGCCATCCCTAGGAATCACCAAGAATGTTGGTCAAATTTCACTCCCAAGTTTTCATCTTTCAAATTTGGCCACATACAATATTCCAAATTTTCTTTAGAAGGAGTATTTCTCATTGAGCTACAACAAAAGTACCAAGTTTCATTTCATTCAGAGACTTTGTTTTGGTTTATAGGTCAGGTGTTATTTCCTTCAAAGGATTTGTTTCAGGTTTTTGTTTTTTGATTAAGTGATGATTTCTTTCAAAAAATTTATTTGACCAAGTGCTGAATTCTTTTGGATAATTTATCTGAGACAAACTTCCCAAAGGACACTTGTAACTTCTCTTAAGGGAAATTTTCAAGCAAGCTTCCCTAAACAAAAAGTACAAAGGATATTTTCCTTTCAAATGGTCTAGTTTAACTTTTCCAAAGGGATCATTTCAAAAAATCTGAAGGGTATTTTCCTTTCAAAGATCCAGTTCAACTTTTATGAAGGGATCATTTCAATTTTTTCGAAGGGTACCTTACAAATTTTTTGAAGGAATTATTTTGGACATTTTATCCAAGACAAATATTTTGAAAGGCACTTCAAATTTTTTGAAGGGTATGTGACAACTTTTTTGATGGACTTTTTCAAGATAAAGGGGTACTTCAACTTTCTCGAAGGGTACTTTCCTTTCGAGAAAAAGTCTACTTTAGTTTTTTTGAAGGATCATTTACCACTTTTCCAAATGGTATTTTATTTAGAAAGTGGACACTTACAAATCTTTCTAATGGTCACTTTTATTTTTCTAAAGGGTCAATTGTATTTTTTTTTAAGGGGCACTTGCATTTTCAAAGGATCATTTCATTTTTACTAAAGGATACTTTGTAATTTTTTTGAAGGACCCTTGGCTTTCTGAAGGGTACCTTAGAACTTTTTTGAAGGGACATTTTCAACAAGCTAAAGGAAACTTTCATTTTTGTAGAGGGCACGTAGTAGAAACTCCAAAATAATTCTCTCAGGAAAATTGTCCACAAAAATTGTCCAAACAAAACCCTGAAGGAATTCTTTTGATGAAATAGACCAAACACAAATTCTAAAGGGACACTTGCAAGAATTCAAAGGGTATGTTCATTTTAGAAAAGGGATTTTTCACTTTGTCAAAGGGTCATTTTAAATAACCAAAAGGGCCAAATGGAAAGTCTAAAATAATTCTTTCAAAAAGATTGTCTGAGGAATTCTTTTAAAAAACTTATTTGATACAAAGGAAGCAAAAGGGTAAATAAAAATGACCACAGGAAAAATGTCCAAAAAAAATGCTAAGGATGACAGCCCATAAAAGGTCAATTTTAAACTTTGAAGAATAGACATTGCTATTCAAAATACTTGGTGAGAACATGAGAGCAGATATGAAGGTAACAAATGGTTGAATCCTGAGCATCTAGTGCAGACAAAGCAAGCAAAATAGATAGGTTGATGATTTGAGTCATTGCATCTATGAAATCAACAACTATAGGTGTCTAGAAGATAGCTAGTAGTTAGAAAAAACATTTTATAACTGTCATCATGAGTTCCATTCCCCTCAATAGTGTTATGTGTTAGCTTCTCTATTTTTATTTTTGAATGCTCATGGATGAGCTTCGATAGAAGTAGTTTCCTATGCCACTCCTGAAGGGTTTATGCCACTTTCCACCATTCTCATGACTTGTTTTGAATATTTACATATAGAAAGATGCCTTTTGGTTTATCTAATGCTGGTGTTACCTTCTAAAGAGCAATGGACATGGCCTTTAAAGGTTTGATCAATGATTTTTTGCTTGTATACCTTGATGATATAACTATTTTTTCCAAGGATGCTAATGACCACATGAAACATCTAAGGCAAGTTTTTGAGAAGTGTAAAGAGTTTGGACTTTCTCTTAATCCAAAAAAATGTATCTTTGTTGTTCATGAAGGCAAATTATTGGTTCACATTATGTCAAGAGAAGGCTTGTCTATTGATCTTGAAAGGACTGAAGCCATTTTAGGCTTGTCTTTTCATCTACACAAGAAAGGTTTGTAACATTTCTTAGGCAAGATCAACTTTTTAAGAAGGTTTATTCTAGGATTTGCTACTTTGGTGAAGCCTATTACAACCATGATCAAGAATAACCAAGATTTTGCTTGGACAAAGGAAGGTAAGAATAATTTTGCGGCAATCAAAAAATCAATTTCCCAATCTCCTACTCTCTTGAACCCAAAATTTTCCAATGATTTCATACTCTACACCTTTACCAACCTTGACACAATCTCAACTATGCTTATGCAAAAGAATGATGAGGAAATTAAATAACCCATTGCATTATTTAGTCAAGGATTAGAATACTATGAGGTCAAGTACACATTTGTTAAGAAGTAGGCTCTAGCTATGAGAAGAGGTTTGAAAAATTTTGGCCACATGGTTTCAAATATCAAGATATACATCATGGTCTCTCATCCTAGCAACAAAGAGCTACTCTTAAGCAAAGACCTCAATAAGAAGAGAGATGGATGGATCACAAAGGTAATAGAGTATGATATTGATATTGATATCAAGGTAAAAAACTTGGTAAGAAGAAAGGGGTTATGTGAACATCTAGATTTAGATATTCAAGGGCCAAGGGAAGATGTCTTAGTCAGTCAAGCTCATCCCCAACTAGCTGGTCACATACCAATTCAAGTTGGACATAAAACATCATTGGTTTCCTCCAAAATGGTGATTATCCTAATGGTTTGAACAAGTCACAAAGAAGGTATTTTATATATCAAACCATTCCTTATTATCTTTTAGATGGTATTCTCTTTTAGAATGATGTGAATGGTGTACTACTAAGGTGTGTTGACAATTATCAGTTTGGCATCTTGCTAGAAAAGTTTCACAATGGTGTAGATGGAGGTCATTTCTACCAAAAAATGATAGCTACAAAGATAATGAGGGTAGGGTATTATTGTCCTAACCTTTTCAAGGATTTCTACTCTTGGGTTAGGTGGTGACCTCAATGTGCTTTCTTTGTAGGCAAACATAAACTTTTATTCCTTCCATTGAATCTTATCTAAGTAAACCAACCTTTTATGCAATAGCGCTTGATTTCATTGGTGTGATCAACCCTCCATCAAGTGTTGGACACAAATGATATTGACTGTTACTGAATACTTCACAAGGTGGCTAGAAGCTATTGCATTGAAGGAGGCAAATGAAAATGTAATTTTGGAGTTTTATGAGAGTATCACAACAAGATTTGGGGTTCCCTATACTATCATTTTTGATAATGCACTTGCTTCCATGAGCGCTAAAACTTTTGAGTGGGAAAATAGGAATGGAGTTTACTTGAGTACCTTATCCAACTATTACCCTCAAGGTAATGGATTGGATAAGTCTACTAATAAGAACCTCATCAAGATCATCAAGAGAACATTGGAGAACAATCAAAGAGCATGGCACACTAAGTTGAAGATAACTTTATGGGCTGATAGGATCTCTCCTAAGAGATCAATTGGTAACTCTCCCTTTGTGTTTATTTATGGGAGAGAAGCTAGGTTGTCTATCTCTAAAGAGATATCTTCTCTAGGACTTGCACATTAGTTGGAACTGCTAAAAAATACTCCAATGGAAGTCAGATTGATATAACTAATGCAACTACAAGAAGCAAGGGATAATGCACATAAGACCATGGAACACCACCAAGTACTCATGAATAAATACTTTGACAAAAGAGTAAGTATAATAGTGTTCAAGGAAGGTGGCTTGGTTCTAAAATGGGATGAATATAGAGAAAAAATGGGTAGACATACAAATTTTGACACTTTATGGGGTGGCCCTTACATCATTAGAAAGTACAAGCAAAGAAACTCCTTTCAACTAACCAAGATGAATGTATAAAAATTTCATGTCCCTATGAATGGGATACATCTAAAGTTTTGTTATTATTCCTTGTAGGTCTATTTTGTATATAGTAGCATAGGTGTGTGTGTTTAGTCTAGTTTTGGTTTGTTATTGTGTTCCCTAAGCATTTTGTAATGTAGGTATTTTTTCTTCCTTTTGTTTGGTGTGTGTATTTTCCCTTGTGTGTCTTGTGTAATGTCAATTATCTTATGGTCAATCCAAGGTCTATTCAAGTCATCTAAGTGCTCAAATGTATGACTCCATGCCCAATGGAAGAATTAGGAAACTACTCATAGACATAGCAGGCATACCATCCCTAGGAATCACAAAGAATGTTGGTAAAATTTGACTCCCAAGTTTGCATCTTTTAAATTTGGCCAAGTACAATATTCAAAAATTTTCTTTAGGAGTATTTCTCATTGGGCCAAAGTAAAAATACCAAGTGTCATTTCATTTGAATACTTTATTTTGGTATTTTGGTCAAGTGTTATTGCCTTTGGAGGATTTGTTTTAAGTTTTTATTTTTTGACTAAGTGATTATTTCTTTCAAAATTTTCATTCAGCTAAGTGCTGAATTCTTTCAGACAATTTCTCCGAGACAAACTTCCTAAAGCACACTTGAAACTTCTCCAAAGGGAAATTTTCAAGAAGGATGCCCTAAAAAAAAATTTTGAAGGGTATTTTCCTTTCAAACAGTCTAGTTTAACTTTTTGGAAGGGATCATTTCAAAAAGTCTGAAGGGTTTTTTCCTTTCAAATGGTCTAGTTCAACTTTTCTGAAGGGATCATTTTAGTTTTTATGAAGGGCACCTTACAAATTTTTTGAAAGAATTATTTCAAACATTTTGTTTGAGACAAATTTTTTGAAAGACACTTTAACTTTTTTGAAGGGTATGTGAAAACTTTTTTGAAGGACTTTTTCAAGCTAAAGGGGCACATCAACTTTTTTGAAGGGTACTTTCCTTTTGGGTAAAGGTCCACTTCAGTTTTTCTAAAGGATCATTTACAACTTTCTTGAAGGGTATTTTCTTTGGAAAGTTGAAAATTAAAAATCTTTTGAATGGTCACTTTCATTTTTCCAAAGGGTCACTTGCATTTTTTTCGAAGGGGCACTTGCATTTTAAAAGGACCATTTCATTTTTGTTGAAGGATACTTTGAATTTTTTTTGAGGGACACTTGCCTTTCCGAAGGGTACCTTACAATTTTTTTGAAGGGACATTTTCAACAAGCCAAAGGGAAATTTCATTTTTGTGGAGGGAACTTAGTAGAAAATCCAAAATAATTCTCTCAAGAAAATTATTCACAAAAATTGTCCAAACAAAAGCCCAAAGGAATTCTTTCAATGAAATGGACCAAATGGAAATTTTGAAGGGACACTTGCAAGAATTCAAAGGGTATGTTCATTTCAAAAAGGGCCTTTTTCACTTTGTTTAAGGGTCATTTTAAATAACTAAATAGGCCAAATAGAAAGTTTGAATAATTCTTTCAGAAAGATTTTCCAAGGAATTCTTTTAGAAAATTTGTTTGATATAAAGGAAGCAAAGGGCAAATAAAAATGACCATGGGAAAAATGTTTGAAGAAAATTCTTGAAGATGATGGCCCATAGAAATTCAATTTTAAAGTATGGAGAATAGTTGTTTCTATTCAAAAGACTTGGTGATAACATGAGAGAAGATGTGGAGGTAAAAAATAGTTAAATCTCAAGTATGTGGTGTAGACAAAGTAAACAAAATAGATAGGTTGATGGTTCAATTCATTGCTTCCACAAAATCAACAACTATAGGTATCTAGAAGATAACTAATAGTTAGAACAAAAAATTTCTAACTGTCATCATGAGTTCCATTCCCCTCAGTAGTGCTATGTGTCAGTGTCTCTATTTATAGTTTTGAATGCTCATGGATGATCTTCGATAAAAAGAGTTTCTTGTGCCACTCCTAAAGGTTTTATGCCACTTTCCACCATTCTCATGACTTGTTTTGGACAATTAAACCTCTTGGCATGATAATGCTCACCCCATCCATTTCTCTCATGTATCTATAACTGATCTTCATATTAATGACACATGTCCTTATGCCTCTTCAACTTCTCTTCTCTACCTCTTCTTCAAAAATATATAAATTGAGACATTTTGGCTATTGTAGAAGGACCACATTTTTGGTATGGTGAAGCCTTACTAAAATAACATTACATTTTTCTTTTGAACATTGAATATAAGACCAATTTTGAGTTTGTGATTTTTTCTGAGTATGTGAGTGATGTATAGTGGATTCAAGTGATAGCATCATGCTTACTCCCTTTATCTTTCATGTTTGAACAAAGGTTATGATGTTAACAGGTCATGTGGAGTGTGTTAAATGCACTAAACTCTCTTTCAAGTATGTAATTATATTTATGGTGTGAAATATACCCATTAGTTCAATTATATTTTTGATTGTCTCAAGCATGTTATCTTCACATTGAAACACTATGTTAAGATCTTTCAATTCATGGAATTAGTTTTATAAAGTATTGTTACTTAGTAGAAGTGTGATAGTTAGTGGGATATATTCTTGGTAGATCACCTCTCTAGCATAGTTTATATTTTATGTAAACTCTTGACTCTTTTCATGAATAAGCATTAGATTAGGTGATGGACACTTAGAGAATAATTTAGGGAGATAGACCTTTTCAATCCTAGAGACTTATCTTTCTTACAAGTTCTCA
Organism: Torreya grandis; assembly: GCA_037957365.1. Classification (NCBI taxonomy): domain Eukaryota; kingdom Viridiplantae; phylum Streptophyta; class Pinopsida; order Cupressales; family Taxaceae; genus Torreya; species Torreya grandis. The sequence continues at coordinate 37,905 of JARHVA010008757.1, forward strand.
CAAAATTAAGGGATGATTCAATGTTGCATCAAATTGAAGGAGCTTTATATAATTTCTTAGGGTGCACAATTTGATGACAATAATTATTATTTTTTGAGCTATTGAACTTGTAAAATAATATATAGTGAGTATGATATGTAGAAGAGAGAAGTGATAGGTGTGAATAAGAAATAGGGCAAACATGCTTGAAGGTCGGCCAAAACATAGGCATGACTGTGTAAGTCATTTAGACATTGAACTAAAGATTCAAGTAAATATAAAAATGAAGGAATTGTGTCTAATAGATGCTTGTTAATATTTATATGATGAGGTTTTAATTTTATAACAATATTATTTATTTATGAATTTGTTTACCTTGCATGTTTGGACATTCTGTATTTAAGCATTGTGAAAAGGTATAAGATAATGATATGCATTGGTTTATGAATAATTAAGAAGAACCCTATGTTTTTATATGTGTGGATGAATTTAAATACATATATGTAAGAAATATATACTAGGAGGAAATGAATAAAATAACCTTATTCTTGAAGAGGATAAAAAAGACGTGGTTTGTGCAGTTTTTTAAATATGCAATCCATGTATTGTTATTGTGAATTAAGATGAATTCAAAGGGGTTTGATAAAAATTATTTTAAATTGTATAATAATTTTTTGGGAATTAAAATATTCTAAATAAATCAATCAAATCATTTATTCACAATCTAAAATGAACCTTGCTCCTATAGATGATAGTGTTTGTCTAAACTGTGTGCATTGGATGCTTCATGGGAGAATGTGGTATTTACATTGATGTTCCAAGAATTAAAGAAATTGAAGTCATTTTTTCATAAGGGAATTTAAATTCTATTAAATTTTCATTTGATTTAAAATTCCCTAAAACAAACAATAATTCATTGGTTTATAAAATTGTTCTGGGATAACTCTGTTTCCCTGTAGCAGGCTTGAAATTTGATACCATGCATTCCTTTAAGGAGAAGAAGTCACATTATATTTCAATAACAGATCATAGTGGTATAAAATTAAGTGATATTTATTTTTTTTAAAGTTTTATAGATCCTAATTATCGGTATTTGATGACTATTTGTTCAATTGCTTAGAGTATAGACTTGTAACCTTACATTCCTTGACACATTCAAGAGCAAATTGCTTTGGTATGTTTGCAAAAGGGTCAATTAGTGTGGTATAAGGATTTATGAATTAAAATAAGATTAATACAGAAATAATTCAAGTGATTTTAAGTATTTAAACCCAATATAACAAAATATATGCCTTTTAGTGTGTTCTCAACCTTTACAGTGGCCTAGAAGCCCTAGTTTTAGGGTTTGGTGCATATAACAAGATTTAACTATCCAAACCTCATAAAAATTTATAATTTTGTAAATATTGACATAAAATAATGTATTTTTGTGGTTTTATAGGTGTATGTATATATATGTATATATTTTTGAGAACTAAGTTGATTTGGGCCTAGAAGATACCTAGTGAGATAGGCCAAAGAAGAAAAGGCTATTTTTGTTGAGTGTGAGATTGAAAAAAAAGTGTATTAAGATAGAGGAAGATAATGGGTGACCAAAAATATCATTATTTTTCCTTTTATTATTTTACTTTGCTTAGACCAAGGAGGTTTGTCTATTTGGAGGGCTAATTTGGAAGCCAAGTAAGCCTACAGGTAACAAACATTTCAAAGTAACCTCACCTAAAAGTTTGTGTGTAGTATAAGATTTATAAAGGGTACTAAAAAATATTTTTTTTACATGAAGAGTTGTTGTGAAAAAAATAGTAGAGGATTTGTCCTAAAATAGGGCTAGTAGCATGTGAAAGCAAGAGAATGACTTTTGAGTGAAAAGGAAGGAAATGGATGATAAAGGTGGTATGATATGCTTTGAAATATTGTGTTAGATTTTTTTAAAGTGATTTTGAAACCTTTTTTAATAGGTGTTTATGTTTTAGTCCTTTTGGACAATATTGGCTTAGTGTTGGCTAAGGGCAGCTTTGCAAGTTTGCAAGAAAAGTGAAAGAGAATTGTAGGCTATTGATATGATCTCTAAATCATGGAGTCATATGATCAAGTTATATATGTGGTGTGTGGTTCGAAATTTAGTTTACATAGTTAACTTCCTCTACCCAATAGATAGGAGGTAACTCTCATGAATGCATCATGCAATTAGCCATCTCTTTTAGAGTTTGATTCTTCTTTTATGTTAAGACATTGTGATATAGAGTATGTGAAATATAATTCTGGTGAATAATACCATGGACTACCAAAAAATTAGATAAATCTTGACTGAATTAATCCCCCCTATTTTCTGTATGAAGCTTCTTGATGTAACTCAAAGGTTATTTATTGACCAAAACCTTAGATGCTTTTAAGTGATCAAAGAAATCACTCTTGTATTGAGGAAATAAACCCAAGTATGTCTTGATAAATTATTGATTAAATTAAATGCATACTTACCTCTATTTAAATAAGGAGTAGAAAGACCATCAAATCACTATGCACAAGCTAAAGTGGTGAAGAAGTTCTTGTGGACATACCCTTAAGAAATAGATCTTGGTGATATTTTCCAAATGCAAAACCAAGGAAAACTTCATCAAGACATGAAACTATAGGAAGATTCTCTACCATACTATGAGTGCTCAACTCCTTCAAATATCTATAGTTTAGGTGTCCAAATCTCTCATGCTAAATTCAACTCTTAGAATATACATGAGAAACTAAACACATCCCTAAAGGAGGATTATCATCAAAACCTTCAAAATAGTAAAGTTGAGAACTATGATCAACAATACCCTATGAAATAAGTGTGTGCAGCTCTAATAAAGCTCAAACTTCAACACCCTATGGTGTGAAAGTCATTATCTTACCCTAACCATAATGGAAAATATGATAAACTAAAAGTAGATTGGTGGTGATGTATGGAACATATAATGCATCATTGATGCAACCACCATCTATATGTATGTCTCCCTTCCCCTTGATATAAATGAAGTAAGAATATCCAACCTCAATGTTGGAAGTGGAACTCAGACCAAGTGATATAAAAGACTCATTGGTATAAGTCATACAGTGTGAAGCACCAAAATTTAGAACCCAACTATCTAAAATGGGTAACTATGATCTCTCAAAAACATTAAGTGTTTTCCGATGATCATGAGATGGAGGAGTAGAGATATAAATCTTGCATTTCCTAATGATATATTCTAGGGATTTCATTCTTTTGAAACACCTAGACTCTTCATGACTAGTCACCCCATAATAAGAACAAAATAGGATAGACTTATTCTTGGATTTGGAAGATGGTTTGGGTTTAGTTGTATTAATGTTGGGCTTAGGTGCATTTAGAGGTGGAGGAGGAATGTTCTTCTTCTTACTCATATTTTTTCTTTTAGTCTTAGGATATGAGGCCACTAATTATTTTTGAGAGGTGGACCACTCAAGGTGGGATAATTTTGATTCATCTCTAGTAATTCTCTCACAAAATAACTCTAGATATGGCATTTTGAATGTGACACCTAAGGCATCTATACTAGAGAAAAAGGTAGAAGAAAATATTTGGAATGAGCTACTCAACTTAGATAATATCAAGTACACACACTCTTCATCATTTTTATCTCACCCACTCTCCTTAAACTATGTCAAAAAATTCTTAAACTTAATGGAGTAGTCTAGAATAGAGGCAAAGTCTTTTATATTTAGTGAAGTATGCTCCACTTCAATCTATATCGCTCTTAAGTGATCTACTTTCCCAAATAAACCCTTTAACTTAATCCACATTTTAAATGGAGAATCACACCCATTAAAACAAAATAAAATATTATCACTCACATATCCTCCAATCAAGCCCATACACTCTTTAAACTTACAATGGTGTTGAAATTTTTAAAATTCACATGTAAACTATGGTTGTGTTTCATTCATTAGGGACCATAATATTTTGTGCTTTATAATTATTTTCATTTGAAGTCTCCATGTATGATAATTATTTGTAGTAAAATGCTCACAATGGTCAACACTATAATTATAATCCAGGCTAACAATGACCAAAGAATAGAAATAATGCAAAAGGGTACACAAAATGGGCAACAAGATAACCCCCAAAAGATTGTATTATCGCATGTGCACCGCTCGTCGCCACCCCGCCACCCCCACCCCCACACCGCCCCCCCCGCACCCCACCCACAATTTGACACTTTATAAAAGTAGTGCATTTTTAAAAATTAATGACACCAGTGGATAAAGAATAAAAAACCATTCACTTTTAAAAAAAATAGAACTCAAATCCAAGTTATGGTTCAAATTTTACAAGTGTTATGATTTTCCTTAAAATGGGTCAAAACATAAAAAAACACTAAAAATAGGTTTTTGTGACCAAATTATATAATAACATAGTCATCTAACCACTCATTAGAATTATAATTAAACTACATAATCATAAATGCCAACTGACATAAAAATAATCCTCCTAGTTAATGTTATGCTTGTGTAAGTGAATTATGCTTCCACTTGAGGCAAGAAATTAGTCTTATAAAAGCAAAAATGAATGGACAACTAGTTTTTTTATTTTAAAAGAATAATAAGTGAATTAAATATATTAAAGGAAGTAAATAAAGGAGTTTGACTTGAAAAAAAACCCACACAATTTTTTATGTAGTCCTGGGTAAACTCAATACATTAGAGCTGGCAAATGAGATTCTCCTTCCAACACCTCTCTACACAATGTCTTTCAATGCCCAGCCAAACTTAAAAATGTAGATCTAAGACAAAAAATAGTGCCCAACTCCTATATTCTATGCAATTGCTTATTTTTTCAAAAATGCCTCAAGCCTAATGCACTATCTACAGACCATACTGATCAAAGAAAAGATCTAACACCTGGCCAATGAGACCAAGAACACCACATCTAGTCTAGAAAATTTTCTATGTAGCCAAATAAATGTAATTCAGGTCTACAAAATACACTTTTAACACAAATAAAAGAGGATGCTTAGTTTAGAATAAGATAATGCCAAGATCAGATCTAAAAATCCCTTAAAAAAGGCACCAATCTTAGTAAAAGACAAAGCCAAGATTAGAAGAAAAAATGATCAACATAGTATAAAAGGCACCAAGCTTGAAAAACACAAATCTAAAATAGCAAAAAGATAATTCCTTGAAACACCTACTCCATGCTCATATCTTTTAGACTCAACACCTAACCATAAAGTGCCAATTTGAAAAAAAATATAATACCAAAAAAGATGACGCTAAAGTGAGAATGCAATGCCAAACTTAAAGTAAGATTTACTTCTCTTTTCAATGCCAAGCAAAATTCCACTCTCCTAAAAAGTAATTCCTCTTTAACTCTTCAATGTATATCTAGATAAACATATTTGAGAGAAGATCCTAGATTTAACAACAAGAAGAGAAATATTCAAAAAGTCTAAAAAATGTCACCAAATGCCTCTCTTCTACACTTCCTCTCCATAACAAGGGAAGAAGCAATGACAAGGGAAGTGGAATAAAACTATCTAAAAATTATAGGCTAATGGATGATTGTAACTTCTTTAGTGCTCTAGTACCATGTTAGTAATGGTAAATGCATTTCAACCCAAGAATTCAAAGTGTTAGCAAGAAAACATCACACAAGGAAGTTACAGATATGATATGCAAAAACAAGGAAAATCATATATTATTCATAATGAAGCATGCTAGGACAATAAAAAAGCTCTTACATAAATAGGCAAGGTGAAATATAAAACTAGCCTAACTAGCTAATGTGAGTTAAAACCTCTCATAGTATAAACTCACTATAAGACAAAATAACTAGCTAATACACTAGGAAATATGAGAAATACATGAAATACATACTTTAATAGGGGCACATTCATGTAGGACAAAAATAATTTAATTAAAATTAGTGGAAATATGAGTGATTGGATTAATTAAGGTTTATGCTTTGACCTACACATAATAAACCACCAACTTTTTCATTATTACTTACGATTATGTCTTGTAAATAGGAATTTGATGTACTGGAGGAAGATCTAACTTGTATGATCATAAAACAAACAATAATATAGCATCAAAACATTTAGTATCCCTATATTGGGGGTGAGTAAATATGAATTGAATTAACTAATACAAACAATAAAATAATAAGTATTACCTTATGATTTACCTTCTTGTGAATTTATTGAAGTAGGATGGCACTCAAAATGTTGAAAAAAGGGTATTTGGCAATGTTGATCTCCTTGATTAACTGATATCTCTCCTTGTTCACCTTCAGTATTGTGTTTTAGAAATTTATAGATTAAGATTGGCTTGCAAGAATATATAAGAATATTGAAGCTTATAAGGTTATTTTGGCATAATAACCTTGTAAATATTAGATCTAGATAAAATGTTTCATAGTAAGACTATGATTAAGAAGATTGGCTAAATTGGATGAAGAGCCTCTAATTTATAGAATTTTCAAATGGATGTGAACCATCCATATTGAGATGAGGATCATGGGTCTAAAATATCTCCTACATCCTTCATGATGAGTAACATGGGGCATGTAAGAAGAGGTTAGGCTTTTGTAAGAAGATGTAAGCTTTGTAAAGTGTAAGTTTTTTAGGGTGTAAGCTTTGTAAGGTAAGGTAAGCCTTGCTATGTGATTTGAATATTAAATTAGAAAGTTGTTTGGATGATGATGATAAATAGGAATATTGATTTTTCTATATTCGATATATGTGCATTCCATATAACCCCATTTTAATAAGAAGATTAGCTAATCAATTGCTCTTAATTAAATAATGTAATGTGATGTGAATTTGATGGGATAAGATGTGATAATATAATAATTTGGTTAATTTATTGAAGGGTCATTTACAAATAAGGTACCAATTTTGGGTACTTTTTAGCAAATTAAATGATCTGATGTAGTGCATTACCTCAATTAGGCATGTGTTAATGTGTCACAGAATGCATACATCAAAATTTTGGGGGAGTTAGGTTGATTTTAATGATTTAGATAAATTTATATTTGATTACAAAAATAAAATTTGATTTTAGTTTAGATATGGAAGTATTGAATATGAAGTGTCTAGATTCTACCCCTATTTGAGAAGGAATTGCAAGACACAAGGTGAAGTAACATCTTTTCAAGTAAATGAAAAAGTTGTTAAAAGAGAAGAATGAGATGAAGAGGATAAAATAATTATTCTGTAATGAATTCAAGTTTATTCTATAGAGGGAGATTAATAAGCACTGGATGTCCCCTCAAGGGATCATATGGAAAGAGAATTTGAATGGATGGGCCCTTGAAATAAGAAAATAATACAATTCATAAATGAAAAGGTCAAAAAAAGGAGAATAAGAGATTAACTTGAGGCCAAAATAAATCCCCTTCAATATAATGCTTGCATGTTTTGATGTCCAAAAATAAATAAAGGAGTGGCATGCCCCAAGCAAGGTGAAATCAAAGAAGGGTAGATTCCAAAATAATAAACACACTTTGAGTTACCCCAAACATGACAAAAGTGGTGAGCGTGGATGAATGATTGGCACCAAAAAGTGTGAAAATAATGTAGTGTGCCCCAAAAAGAGCAAAAAAAATATTAATTGTGCCCCAAAAAGGGCAAATTTGTGATGAGAATTTGGGAAGGTATAAAAATAATATGAGAAAGTGAGAATGTGTAAGAATGGTTATAATGAATTTTCATGACAGAAGAAGTCATAAAAAACTTAGTATACAAGGAAGGCCAAAATTGATGATAGATATAGTTGAATGCAAAGATAAATATTGAATAATGATGTAATTGATGCTAAAGAAAAGTTGAATAAAGGATGGTGACTCATTCTATGTGTCATTGATTGATATATATCAAGAGTATCACATATTTAGTTTGAATGGTCAATGATTTACATTTTAGTTTAGTGAACAACGATATGTATTATCACAACACTATCGTATGAGACATTTTGTTCATAATTGTTAATATAACACTTAATGGTATGCATCATGATATAAAACACCATGATGTTCTGGTTGTAATGTGCATAAGGACTGACCCCCAATCCAATAGACAACTGATAATAATGCACCAATGATAAAAAACCATGATGATAATGCTGGAAAATTCTAATGGATTGAATCAAGTACAACTATGTGATAAGAAGTACCATGATGATGACCTTGCTAGCACAATGGACTGAGTCAAGGAAATAACATAAAAAATGGAAATAAACAAGCAAACACACACACAAACTTGAAAATAAAAGGAACAAAAAGCATTTTTTTGTTTAACCAATTCCAAATCCACATGTGAACGCTCAATGAAAATGATAAATGGATGGTGCCCCCAAGCAAGGATATAAACAAGGGAAGGACATATCACAAATCACCCAAAATAATTGGAACCAATAATAAGTCTACCCCAATAGGCCATATTTTGGAAGGACACATCCCAATGGTTGATAAAATAGGTGGCTTGATAAAAATAAAGGATAATGACTATATTTAGTACAAGACAAGTGTTTTATTTTTTTGGGATCTATAACTCTTATAGATATTATAAGCCTATTTTTATTTTTAATATTTTTGGAATATTTAAATATTTTTGGGTGTTTAGAATCTCAACTCAATGTAGGTGGGTAGATTTGACATCCATTTAGGAAACCAAAATCCCCACAAGGATATTGAGATACTAAATCAAAACATTGGATGCGAATCATATGACATGGACATCCACAATGTGTCAAGAGATCATGATTCCACATAATTACTTTGTTGGGATGATTGCTTGACTATGCGTTACATGTCTATGCCAAAAGGTGAGTGGATATGAACTTTTTCAAGGAACACAATTTTTATATATAATTGATGATGTTATGAGATTCATTCAGTTGGAAAGTGGATAGCATGTCATTAAGGAATAGTGATCATGAAGGCTACTTAATCCAACATCTTGAGAATAAACTTATAATGTGAATTCATTTATTTTTTAGTGTATTGAAAAACAAAGAAGCATGAAGGTTAAAAATGACACATAATGGAAACAATGGTAACTAAGGTGGGGACGATCGATGACCACCACATCCTTACATGATTTAAGAGGTGAATGTGTGGATATTTCTTATGTTACACCAAATTATGGACCTTGTATAATAACTATTATGATAAAAATAGTCGATGGAGATTTAGCTTAGCCTTAACCTCAATCACAATGAAGAAGGTAGGATTTTCACTTTGAAATATGTAGAGTAGGATAGCATAACCCAAGGTTGGTGTAAAATGAACAACTATGAGTTTGTCATGGATGGAATCCCCACTGTCCAAAGGGATGCACAATGAGATGATAATATGCATGACTCATCCAATCTCAATAGAATGAGTAGATGGATGCATCAATTGAGTAAGTTGAAAGATAAAGAGTGGAGTACAATTTTTTTCTTACAATGAAGTATGTGGAAGATATGAGAAGAATACGCCCATCAATAGCCATTGATTTAGGGAGGAACATGGATAAACTAGCACAACCTATAGTAGTGTGCAGAAATTGTGGGGAAACTAGACATGCAAGTTGTACATGTCTAAGGAGGAATTTTGTTGATGCTAGTTCAGTAAGCAACCAATAGTAAGTATGACTTCATTTGAATACAGAATCAATGGATAATAAATATAATACTATAAGAACAAATAGATGAAGGCACAATTCCAAATTATTAAAAATGTGTATATGCACCTCAGGTGATATCTGTTTAATCTTCTTATTATGTGTTTGGTGTGTATCCCACTTTTTATGCTTCGTGTGATGTCTCACACATTAAATAAAATAAAAGAGTGTTTTGAAAAATTTTAGAATGTTTTGACTTTTTTTTATAAATTTTCTATCATATTTCTATGTTTGACATAGACTAATGACTATTTACATGTCTACAATTATGGTTTGGTGTAAGCATAAATAATTAAACTTTTGTTGGCACAAGTATGACTCATGGACACCAAGTCTAACATGTTTAATGGTTTAGAAATGGAAAGGGGGAATAGAATGCTAAATAAGGGGTGGATGAGCTGACTCTAAATGCCCTAGGCAAGTGAATGCTACCTACATAGTCCCATGGATATTATGTCCAACATGAACTTAAGGCCAAATGTAGTTCTCCTAGGATTTAAGATAGAATAAAATTGATGATAAGTAGGCAAGATAATAGGGAAGAAATAGGAAAGGCTATACTTTAAAAATGGTGAGAGTGTTTAAACAATGGGAATGCTAATTGGAATAGGAATAATAGTGGTCAAGCTGACCTGCTATACCCCATGCAACTAAGTGCTGCTTACATAGTCTGTGTGGACCTCAGGCTGATGTAATTCTCCCAAAAATGGGAATAATAATAATAGGAATGGTAATGATGAAAAAAAAAATCAATTTTAGAATAAAGGGTTCTCATCCAAAAGATATCATGGCTTTCTAACTCTCATGGAGATTTTAAGCCAATATTTGTGAACATGCAATGTTTTTGGTATTTTGTCTAGGGCTTTCAATGTTTTAGTGTTTTTGAGATTTTTAATTTTAATTTTAATTTTTCAATTTTAATTTTTTTTTAATTTTTAATTTTTAATTTTTAATTTTTAATTTTTAATTTTTAATTTTTAATTTTTAATTTTTAATTTTTAATTTTTAATTTTTAATTTTCAATTTTCAATTTTTAATTTTTAATTTTTAATTTTCAATTTTCAATTTTCAATTTTTAATTTTTAATTTTTAATTTTTAATTTTTAATTTTTAATTTTTAATTTTTAATTTTTAATTTTTAATTTTTAATTTTTAATTTTTAAATTTTTATTTTATTTATTTACTTATTTTTAATATGTTATGTACATGAATAGGTTTGCTTGTAAAATGGTGAGAGCATGGATAATATCACAAAATGAAAAGAGCCTAAAATAGCTCATAAAAGGGTGAGAGCCTAATGGATAGAGAAAAAGAGATAGTAGAGTAGTGGGATAAAAGATGAGTGTTCACTTTTTTAGTGATGAGATAATCATAGTGTCCACTTCATCTAAGGAAAGAGAGAGGTAATTGATGAGTGGGCACGTGGACAATGATGAGATAGTCACAATGTCCACTTCATTTAAGGATATAAAGTTATCATAAAAGTATGAGAGCCTAAAATATAGAGCTTGCAAAAGGGTGAGAGACTAAAATATATAGCTCACAAAAGGGAGAGATAATAAAATATAGAGCTTGCAAACGGGTGAGAGCCTAAAATATGGAGCTCGCAAAAGGGTAAGAGCCTAAAATATAAAACTCGTAAAAGGGTGATAGCCTAAAATATGGAGCTTGAAAAAGGGTGATAGCCTAACATATAGTTGAAAAATGGAAAGATATTGAATATGCTCATAAAAGGATGAGATATTGACTTAAATTACTATCAAAATGATGAGAGTGTGGGAAAAGGGGTGATCGAGCTGTCCTAAAAAAGAGCACTGTCTACATAGTCCAAATAGACCTTAGATCAATGTAGTTCAACTAGAAATGGGAGGTAAAATAAATAAGAAGTTAAAATATAAGGAGGATAAGAAAAATTTGAAGCTTCTCTAGTGTAGGATGCCCTAAGCAAGAGGGATTTGTTAGCAATGGATAATCAGTGAGAAGAAGAGGTAAGTAATGGGGATGGGAGTTAGTTGTTAGTTACTAAGTTGCCCTCAAAAATGGAGAAATGCCTACATAGTCCATAGAATTTAGGAAATTTAGTTCAACTAGAGGGTTTAAACTATGAATCGACAACAAATACATTCTCAAATAGGAAGTGTGAAAAAAAGGAATCTTTGATAAATTGGGATGATGCATCAAACCTTATGATAAAAATGTTAGGAATAAAACACTTATAAATTTAGATCTATTATTATCATAAACCAGATCTAAAGCTATGCAGTAAAATGCATCACAAAAACATTCTTTAATTCACCATTAATATGAAAGCATAAATGAGATCACAATAATAATAACACAGATCTAACATGGTTTACCCAATGTAGGCTACATCCACCAATGAAATTTCTCAAATAAATCAATAATCTAAAATAAGATTACAATGAAATATCATAGAGATAGAAAAAATCTCTTGTAAAAAGTGTTGCACAAAAACTACACTTTCACCTATACCTACACAATGTTGTATCTCACAAGTTGTTAAACCACACCCAGTAGTGAACACCTGCACTTTGAATCTGATCCTCAAAGCCACACCCTACAAATAACCATCAAAATCTAAAAGCCACACCACACCTTGTATATATATAAAAATGAATAAAATCCATAAAAAAGGAGCAAATATGCAATGCTTATCTAATATAAGAATTATCCAACATGTGACAACCTTTTTCGACCTCATCAAGCCTATCTAAAATCTCTCCCAAGGACAAATTCACCATATTCATCTTCTCCACCTTATAATGACACATTTTCTCATGAACATCTGATCACAACCAACTCCACTCAACAAGGAAGGAGTTCCCTTTTCTAAAAAACAACTACCTTCCTCAAAACAAGGAAGTAAACATGGGAAAAGGCATCTAACAACTAAATCCATGAAATATGAAATACATATAAATTAGGAATATAAGGAATATTCCACTCACATATGGAGAACATGAAAATTATGCCCCCACATATTTGTATCTCTTTAATCCCCCAAAATTTATTCCTATGGTCATGTGATATCCCTAAAGGTCTCCACACTCAACAATCTCCAACTTAGAGACCATTTCTCCTAAACAGAATCTATCACTACTCCATGACCACTAAGGCCAACCAAATCTAAACCTAGTCTAGACTTTTCTAATGTGACTAACTTGGTCATCATATCTATATGATTCTGGCTAGTATGAATCTTCTCCAGCTTCACCAAGTTCTCTAAAGTTGTCCTGATGAAGTGACAATGTAATTGAATGTGTTTTGTTCTTGAGTGGAAAGTAGAGTTCTTTGCCAAATGAATATCACTTTGACTATCACTATGTAGTCTCCCAACTTCCTACTCATGCCCTAACTCTTATAAAAAAATCATTTCCTTGCTAGCCTCTATGGCAGCAACATACTCTACCTCTGTGGTTGATAAAGCCACAACCTTCTATATCCTAGAAATCCAACTAACCATTGTATCTCCAATATTAAATATATATCTTATCATAGTCCTCCTAATATCAATATCCCCTACCATATACATGTCCATATAACAATGCAAAGTGGTATTTGATCCACCAATGAATGGTTCCTCTCAAATATCGAAGAATCCATTTCACTACTTGCCAATTCTTATAACCTAGATCACTCATATACATGTTCATAACTCCCACTACATGGGCAATATCTAGCCTAGTACAAACCATGGCATACATCAAGTTTCTAACTACCAAATAATAAGGTACCTAAGACATATTAATCTTTTCAACTTCCATCTTGTGACACTGCTCCTTTGATAATCTAAAGTGGCCTAACAAAGGAGTATCAATATATTTAGCATCCAACATACTAAACCTTGCCAAGACTTTTTTCACATACTCTGATTGGGATAAAACCATTTATTCCCCTTCCTATCATGAGTAATACTCATACCAAGGATTTACTTTGCAGCACCCAAATCCTTCATATTAAAGGAGTCACTAAGCTATTTCTTAAGCATATGAATATGTTGTATGTTCTTTCCTTCAACTAACATGTCATCTACATACAAGCATAAAATAATAAAGGAACCATCATCAAAATGTTTGATGTACACGTAATGGTTAGAATTACACCTTTGATATTTTTGTTCCAACATAAAACAATCAAATTTATTGTACCATTACCATGGAGTTTGTTTAAGGCCATACAAGATCTTCTTTAATTTGCACACATAGTTCTCCTTCTCTTTGACCTCATATCCTTGTGGCTGCTTCATATACAAATCTTCATCCAAATCACCATGAAGAAAAGAAATTTTCACATCCAACTATTCTAAGTGCAAATCCTCAATTGCAACTAAACCAAGAACAATCCTAATAGAAGTCATTTTTACAACAGAAGAGAAAATCTCATCAAAATCAATACCTAATTTTTGTGTAAACTCCTTAACCACCATCCTAATATTATACCTTTTTCTCCCTTGATCCTCTAATTTTATTCTGAAGATCCACCTATTTGGTAATGCGCTCTTGCCCTTGGGTAGCCTTACCAAATCCCATGTTTAGTTTTCCATGAGAGATCTATGCTCATCATCGATGGTTTATTCCCACTTCAACTTGGTATCTACATGCATTGCTTCCTCATAACACTCTGGTTCTCCATTTTTAGTGAGTAACAAATAATTCAAAAAAGGAGAAAAATGTTCATGTGCTCTTCTTACCCTAGAATATCTTCTTACCATAGGAGTCTGGGGTCCTTGTGTATAAGGTTCCTAAACTAAATCCTTGGATACTTTACCATCCACAGTGTCATCCAATACTATGTACTCTTTCTATTCTTAATCTTGTTCCTAAAACTGATCCATATGCATGAATTTTTCATTAAAGACTACATCTTTAGACTGAAATATTTTCCTATCTTTAATGCTCCATAAACAAAAACCAAAGTCATCCTCACCATAACCAATAAATGTGCATTTATCCAATTTAGCCTCTAGCTTGGTCCTATCCTCTTTCTTGATGAGAGTAAATGCTTCGCATCCAAAGACTCTAAGAAAAGAATAATAAACATTCTTACCAGACCAAGCTTGTTCTAGAATGCCTCCATCTAAAGGCATAGAAGGTTCACTATTAATTAGATATATTGTCATGTTAACTGCTTCTACCCAAAACTATAAAGGCAACCCTACATGTAACCTCATGCTCCTATCACATTCTATTATTATTCTATTCATCATTTTAGATACCCCATTCCACTATGGAGTTCTTGTAACCGTTATTTGCCTATGGATTCCATTGTTAGAACAATAATCAAATAAAGCATTACTATAATACTCACCTCCATTATCTAATTTGAGACATTTCAATTTGAGACCTGTTTCATTCTCAACCAAATATTTCCACTTATTAAAAGTGTTAAATACATTAGATTTCTTTTTAATGCAATAAAACCAAACTTTCCTAGTTGTATCATCAATAAAAGTAACATAATAATTAGATCCACTAATAGAAGATACCTGAGCTAATCCCCATACATCTGAGTGTACCAAATCTAACTTGTGTTCTTTATTTTTGGGTCCAACCTTTAAGAACTTAACCCACTTCTATGTCCTATACACATAATTTTCACAAAATTCTAGATCTAGATCTTTCAATCCAGGCAAATTATCTTTTAAGATCTGCATGCCTTTATGGCTCATATGACCGAGCCTATAGTGCCACATAGTTTCATCTCCATCTATAACAACTAAATCAATAGAATCAACACTACTATTCAAATACAAAGGACCAACTTTCTTACCTCTCAAGATCACAAGAGCACCTTTAGTAAATTTCCAAGAATCTGTAGTAAACAATACTAAACATCCCTCATTACCCAATTTCCCCACTAAAACCAAATTCTATCTCAACATAGGCACATGTCTAACATCCTTAAGGATCTATGTGTTTCCATTCTACATCTTAACCAAAATAAAACCTTTCCCTATTATCTCACATGGTTCATCATTACCAAGATATACATATCCTAGATTCTCTTGAACATAATCAGTAAAATAATGCCTATGGGGGTGGCATGAAAAGAAGCCCTTGAATCTAATACCCAAGACTCAAAAAAACTATCCATAGAAAGAATTAAGGCATCTTGACATGATTTACCTGATGTCACATTTACCTCATTTGTTTCCTCCTTGTTGTCATTCTTTTCCTGAAGTGACCAACAATCCTTCTTTGAGTGTCCACTCTTCCCAAAATGTTATCATATCATATTGGATCTAGATCTGGACTTAGATCTACCTTTTTACTTTCCTCAATTGCCTTTACTCTTGTAATTTTTCCTCCCTCTAGTATCAATGGATAAATAATTACCTAAAGATGATTCACCAATGTTTTTACTTTGCATCTCCTCACTAAGGATCACACTTAAAACATCCTCCCAATTCAAGCTTCTCTTGGTAGGGACTGCATTACTCACAGCCATAACCAAACTATCCCAACTATCAAGCAAAGAACATAATATTAAAAAATTTCTAACTTCATCATCAAACTTGATACCAATTAAAGTGAACATACTTATAACTATATTAAAATCATTTAGATGATTATCTATTAAACCATTCTCATACATTTTCATGTTAAACAATCTTTTCATAATAAATTTTTTATTAGAAGCTAAAGGTTTCTCATATAACTTCCCAAGTTTATCAATGAGATACTTAATAGTTATTTAATCTAAAATTTTAAATGTAACAGAAGATGCAAGGCATAACTATATGGATCCTAATGCCTTTCTATCAAGTAATGACCAATCTACATCACTCATACTTATAGGTTGTCCTCCTTTCCCCTCTAAGGGGGGTTGAAGTTCCTTCTGATATAGGTAATCTTCCATCTACATTTTCTAAAAACCAAAATTCTTACCATAAAACTTCTTAGCTTTGAATCTGATCTCTTCTCCCATAGCTCCCACTCAAGCTAATGGCCTTCCTATGATTTTCCACTCTAGTAAAACACATAACTAATGGCTCTAATACCAATTGTTATGAATAAAATACTTATAAATATAGATCTATTATTACCATAAACTAGATCTAAAGATATGTAGTAAAATTTATCATAGAAACATTCCTTAATTCACCATTAATATGAAAGCATAAATGATAACAAGATAATAATAACATAGATATAACATGGCTCACCCAATGTGGGCTACATCCATCAATGAAAGTTCTCAAATAAATCAGTAATCTAAAACAAAATTAAAATGAACTCTCACAGAGATGGAATTTTTTTTAATAAAAAGTGATGTACAAAAATTTCACTTTCACCTGCACCTACACAATGTTGTATCTCACAAGTTGCTAAACCACACCTTATAATGAACACTTACACTTTGAAAAACACCTACACTTTGACTCTGATTCTCAAATCCACACCCTAAAAATAAACCATCAACCTATAAAGGCCACACCACACCCTGTATATATAGAAAACTAAATAAAATCCATAAAAGGAGGATTAAAAATGCAATGCTTATCCAAGATAAGCATTATCCAAAATGTGATAACTTTTTTCCACCTCATTAAGCCTATCTAAAAGCTCTCCCAAGGAGAAATTCACCATATTCATATTCTCCACCTTTTAAGGGCACATTTTTTCCATGAACATGTGATCACAACTAACTCCACTCAAAAACGAAGGAGTTCCCTTTTCCAAAAAATAACTAGCTTTATCAAAACAAGGAAGTAAACATGGAAAAAGGCATCTAAAAACTAACTCCATGAAATATGGAATACATAAAAATTATGAATACAAGGAATATTCCACTCACATGTGAAGATTATGAAAATTATGCCCCCACATCTTTGGAGCTCTTTAAGCCCCCAAAATTTATTTCTATGGTCATGTGATAGCCCCAAAGGGCTCCACACTCAAAAAAAAATGTTAAGGGTGAATCAAGATCTCTGAATAGTGTTTGGGATGTGAAAAGGGATAAAAGTTGGTTAGAAGTGAAAGAAGACAGGTTTAGAATTATTCCATAAAGAAATTTTACCAGAGTAATATGTTCATGTTGCCTTCAAATATGTGCAGATAGTGACCAAATCTGAAATAGCTGTAGCTAAATTGGCTTGTTGAATGTTTCACTGAAGTGTGTTTTTTGTAGTGGTGAATCATAACTAAGATCAAAAAGGTTAAGGGAGAATAAGGAAAATAAAGGATAAATTGTATTGGAGAAAGGAAATACACATGGGTTCCCCCAAATTAGGGGTCCTTATAAATAATGTGTTGAAACAGGTCAAGCATGAAAATACTTGATATGGATAATGTTCATGGGTTTACCAAGTTTGTCACCCTTGGGGGTATCTAATTTGTATGCTCCTGACCCATATTTGGCTATGATAATGAAGGGACTAGCCAATTTGGTTCAAATTTGCCTACCTTTTCTCACTCTGCATTGTTGTTCTTCTAATTTTATTTTAGTACTAGATCACCAATTTCAAATTATCTATGCTTGATTCTTTTGTTATAGCTGTGAAATAAACATTTTTTTATAGACTTTGAGGTTGTTTAATGAGACTAGCCTTTTCTCATGTAAAATCTCTATTTCTTATAATCAGGCTACTTTGTAATCCTCATCATCAAATATTATCTACAAATAAATGTGTAAAGAAGGAATATCAACCTCAATGGGAAGCACTAATTTAGAGCCAAAATCTAGGGAATGTGGAATGGTTGCTTTTGAGGATATGTGTGATTCAGGCAATACTTCAGGCAACTAAGTGACAGTTCTACCCTAATTAGTGGTAAAACTTCTGAGAGCCATAACTTTTGAACCATAGATCTGTTTGACTCCCCATTTTAACCATTGGAAATTTAAGAATGAGTAGAATGTGATGAGATTGCACAAAGCTATGATCAGTGGTTTTGACCCTAAAAACCCCAATGTAAGTTCCCATAATTTCAATTTTCATAGTGTTGTCTAAAAATAGTAATTTCTCAAATTTTGTGTTGTAAATCATAGAAGTTGAAGCACTTCATCTCCCTCAAGATTGGTGTCATTCCACATCCTCCTCCTACCTTCAAAGTATACACACACACACACACACACACACACACACACACACACACACACACACACACACACACACACACGTGTGTGTGTGTGTGTGTGTGTGTGTATATATGTGTGTATATATATAATATATATATACACACGCACACACACATATACACACACACACACACACATATATATACATATATATGTATATATATACATATATATATATATACATATATATATATATATACATATACATATACATATACATATACATATATATATGAATAAGGGGATAAGACATCTCTTCCTAAAGATAAGCATATATTTTCTACAATTTTGTGAGTAATAAAACATCTCTTTCCAGAGATAGCATTATATGATTGTGTTATTTTGTGTTCTTGAACTATCTTTCAACCAAAACCTCAGAGTTTTGGATCAATGTGAATTGATTCTATATGCCCAGATGATAGGAAACAACTAAAAATGCCAATCTTGGCCAAAAATATAACAATTTTCTTGAGGATGTTAATAATAGTCTTATTAGAGGCCTCAGCATGACCATTGCCTTAAGGGAAGTAAGGAGAATAAAATATCTATTGGATATTATCTTGTGTGTAGAGTTCTTTTATATCTTTATTTTTTAATGATTTTCTATTGTAAAAAAGGATGGTGGAAGGGATGTCGTAATGACAAATGAGGTGATTTAGGATAAATTTATCAATTTGCTTCCTAGTTACATAAGTGAGGGGTATAGTTTCAACCCACTTTGTAAAATACTCAATGGAATTGAGGATGTATTTATGGTCATTTGAAGAAGTGAGGTTCATATTCCTAATGAGATTGAGTCCCCATATAGAGAATGGGCAAGGTGTAGTAATCGACTGCAAGGGTAGTGAACGTGCATGAATAAAATTCCCATGTTTATGATAAGTAAACACTTTATAACATGTGCACATGGATTTATATCCATTATGGGCCAATAATGTACAACACATATGAGTTTCTTATTTGTGACCATCCTACTAGTGTGGGCCCCATAGATACCTTCATGGACTTCCTTAATCACTAGTTGAGACTCTATCAAAGGTAAATAATGAAGTAAAGTCCCATAATAACCTTTATTATAAAGGATTCCACGAAGAATTAAGTATCGATAAGTTTTGTGAATGAAGGATTTGTGTTAGTTTTTTGAAATGTTGGGAGGAAGGGTATGGTTTTGTAAATAGTCAAAGATGTCTTGGTACTAGGGAAGGCTAGAACCAATAATGTCACATACCATTTAAAAATTGAGAGGAATATGAGCCTATTTTAGGTATTACACTAGAAATTTATATCCCTTTGCATAATTATCTATTTGAATGAGGTAACCTATAGTTTTCATTGTATTAACATATTTGTTTTTGGTTCATGGCACATGTTCAAACTAAATATATTCAAATTGTTGTTTGAGATTGTCAACCATGGATTTGTATGGAACAAGCTCATCATCCTTAGTCTAGAATTGGTCTATGACCTAGTTTATAATTAATTTCATGTCTCCATGAACAAGTAACTTCTTAATGTTCTAATGTATAGCTAGGTAGAGCCCTACAACAAGGGCTTCATATTCAATAATATTATTGGTACAGTGAAAGCCAATATGGAAAGACCTAAGAATAAGGTCTCCCTAGCGTGTAACCAATAAAATTCTAACTTTTAATTCATGAGTATTAAAAGATCCATCAAAGTATAGGTTTCATTGTGCAATCAAAGAATTTTATGTAAAAGGTTGTATAGGGGTTAAATAATCTTGAGTTAAAATGGACTCATCTAGAAAATAAAATGTGATTGGTTGAGAATTTGATATAAGAGCATTTGCAAGTTGATCTTCAAGTGTTTGGACCTTAATGGTCTTCTGATGTGTATACTCAATTTCAAACTCACTTAATAACATGACCCATTTTACCATATGACTTGTAACAAATTCTTTATAAAGCAAGTACTTGAGGGGATCAACCTTGGTAATAACAATAGTTTTATTTTTTAACATATAATGTCACAACTTATAAGCCTTGAACACTATTTCCAGGCATGCCTTTTGAATAGATGTATAATTGATTTCGTAATCTACTAATGTTCTACTTAAATAATAAACTACACTTTCTTTACCATGATCATCATGTTGAGCAAGGAGTGCCCCTAGTGCATGTTCTATAGATGAAATGTAAAGAAGAAAAGGTTTTATTGATATGGGTAGATCCAAAACAATAGGATTAGCTAAATAATCCTTTAGATTCTCAAAATCCATTGACAATAAACATTCCATAAAAAGGTGGAGCCTTTTTTGAGAATGTGAGTAAAGGGATGGAACCTATTTACCAATTTAGATATGAAGCATCTAATTGATTGAATCTTGCCTTGCAAACTATGGAGCTACTTCAAGTTAGATGGAGGAGGCATGATTATAATGGACTTACCCTTGTATAGATCCAATTCAATGCCTCTACAAGATATGATTAATCATATTAAATTTCTAGAAGTCATGCCAAATACACACTTCTTGGGGTTAACATGGACTTGATATTCTTAGAGTATTTCAAAAATTCTTCACAAAATTTTTGGATGTTGTGCTATAATTATAGATTTTTCTAAAATATCATCCACATAGTCTTCCATAAAATCATGCATCATGTCATGAAATATTAGTGTCATGGCATATTCGTAGGTAGCACCAACATTTTTTAGGCCAAAAGGTATGACTTGGTAGAAAATTTTTCCCTAAGGTATGGTGAACATTTTCTTCTGTTGATCTTCTAGTGTTATTTTAATCTAGTTGTATCCTAAAAATCCATCCATAAGAGATAACATCTCATAACCTTCTATGGAATCCATGATCATATCAATGTTTGGTAAATGAAAATCATCTTTTGGATAATATTTATTGATATCACAATTTTTTTTGCAAATTTTAATTCCATCTGACTTCTTGCTCACTGGAACAATCTATGGGTAAGATAAAACCTACTACCTAAATTTTCTCTAATTCCATTTTGACCAAGACTACTATATGAGGATGCATCTTCCTCAATTTTTACTTGACAGGTTTAACATCTGGGTGAACATCAAGATGATGTACCACTAAGGTAGTATCTAAACTTGGCATGTTTTATTAGGACCAAACAAATTTGTCTATGAATTATT
The DNA here is from genome assembly GCA_037957365.1 of Torreya grandis. Lineage (NCBI taxonomy): Eukaryota > Viridiplantae > Streptophyta > Pinopsida > Cupressales > Taxaceae > Torreya > Torreya grandis. Next base: position 59,777 of record JARHVA010008757.1, read on the forward strand.
GAATAATTCTGAGAATAAGCTCATGTTCTTGTGTCATTAAAGATGCTCCTAGCTAAATAATATTTAGATTTTCTTTATTACCAAGGTTAATTTTAATTATTGTTTCCACAAGGAGTGTGAAACCATCATCAAAAATGGTAGGAATGGAATCACATTAATCTTCTTTGTCTGATTATGAATTATGTAACTCAACCATGTAGGAGGAATTAGAGTCATTCATTTCTAGTAAAGTCCACTTAGAAAAAGCCTCGAGATGATTTTGAACTAAACATTCAAAGACTCATTGTTGTTTTAAAAAAATGATGTTAGATTGACATGAAATAGCTGGCCTAGATGGACTCTGAACCTTTCTTAGGGTAAAGTGAACTTCCCCATCCAAGGGTGTCTGAGATAGGTTTTCACCCATGGATTGGTATTTTTCTTTACTCTTTACCTAGTCTAGAAGTGCCTCAAATAAGTTTTCACTTAGGGACCTAGATGTTTTATTTGATATTTTATGATAAAAGGAGTTCACCCATTACCCAAAATAGGTGACATGATCAAGTGTGAAGGTGAAGCCTTGTTTTTGATGATTAATGGGAAAACCTTCTTGAATTCAAAATAATTCTAAAAGTGCTTGTTGATTCTAAAATTCATCCAATGGTATGTTAGACCCTTGTTGGTCGTAGTCAATCAACTAGGGCTAATGGAGGATAAAATGGGAAGAGGAAAGAAATGCAGTAATGGTGAAAATGGCATGTTTAATAAAGATATTGGTAGTGGATAAATCATCATAAACACTATGACAAGATTGAATATCTATGTTAGCATTGTATGTGTTAGTCGATAAAAATGGGTCATTTTTGAGATATAAGGGCTCACTTCTAGATGGTATATAGCTAAAACCTCAAATTTTAGGTAGCCAAAACAATCAACAAATTCATCATTATACAACCATTAATTATATGAAGGTTTGATTGGTTGTGGGTATCATTTCTTAACAAATGTAATAGGATCTATTAGTCATAGCCTTCTTGTGCTATTTCATGTTGGGCCTACCATGGGACTTAAGGGATGTGGGAAATTTGGATATTGTGAAAATCATTACTTATATGATATTCACACATACCTTTATCCTTAATGGGAAAATGGGGGAAAATTGGAGGAAGAAGAGTAGAAGAAGTGGATGCAAGAGTAGTGGGGTTAATATAGTTAGATTTGGGAAAATTTAGAACCACTTGCTTATCTTTTTTGATAGCTAGATCCATACTAGGACAATAATTATGACCTTAAATTTTAACTTCAATGTGCTTAAAATACTCATATGGCTACAAATCACCACACATAGTGACACCCATCCCTAAGTGAGATAATTGTAAACATTGGTGAAGGGTAGAAGGAAATGTATGTAATTCATGTATCCAAGGTCACCCAAGGAGTAGGTTATATGATAGTTATAGGTATATGACATGGCACAAGGTTTCATGGATGATTACACCAATAAAAAATGGCAAACAAATTATCCTAGAATATTCTGTCTCCACATTATCATACTCCTTAACTATAATGGTGTATGGCAGAAGATATCTTTCTATGTAACCCAAATGCTTAACAAGCTTCTAGGAGGCTATATTCAAACTAGAACCATTTTTTATAAGGACCCACTTTATCTTTTTTTGGGAAATGATGGATTAAATATAAAGAGGACTATTGTGATGTGAGCTAAGGGGTGACATATCATTTGAATCTAAGGTTACCTGTTATCCTAGGGCTAAATGAATAACAAGTGCTTAGAATTTTTCAAGATCAATATCAATTAGGACCTTGAATTGGCTTAAAAATTTGAATAATATTTATTTATAAACATTAGATGTACATAAGAATTTAGGATGAAAATCTATACAAGAGTTTTGTTCAATTATTCCTCAATATTATACGCCTTTTCTTTGGAAGAAGGAACCCATTTTGGTTTTGAAGGGAATGGATTAGGAATAGTGGCATTGGAAGGAGGAGGTATTGTACCTAAAAGAGCAACCTTTGACTATCAATTTGTGATTGCATAATATCAAGGTCAAGGGATATTTTAATTAGCAAAATTATGATTAGGCACTGGAATGACAATCCATGGAAGTCGATTAGCAGTGTTTCTAGTTTGATTCAAGTGTGAATTATCTATAAATGAAGGAGGAGGTCCCAAAATATAAATGGAATGGTAGTTAGTGTTGGAAGAGGAGTAAAGAGTTAACCTAAATAGTGGCCACTTGACTACTTGTAATATGACCAATGATGTTGTTATAGTCAAAGGGCACACTATGATAATTGACTTGATTAGATTGGTTAATCTAATCTTGGTTACAATTCAATTGACTCTGGTTCTAAACTTAATTATGGTTGTTGATTTAGTTTTGATGTTGTTGTGTAGGAGGTGATCATGAATTAGTAGACTAGTGTTGAGGAAATGGATTTTAATAGATACCTAAATTTTGATTGGAGGTCAATGCACCATTATTTATCTTAATATCTCCATAGTATATTAGATACTAAATGTAATGCTTGACCTACACACACTTGTGTAGATTATGGCCTTTGACCCTATGGTATTCAAAACATTCATCATCCCTATACCAAGTGAGTTTTACTTTTCCTTGTGGAAAGGCTCAAAAAATTTACTAAATCACCATGTTTGTGATAACTAATTTTTGGAATACCACTTCAAGGTGTTCTCCAAGGTCTTCTATATGTCTTTTTTTGTTACAGTTCCTTGGAAGGAGTTGTATTTACAAACTAAGTGGTTGTGGGGAATATTTATTTTATATAGGTGGTATTTTCATAGTTTGTACGTGTCTTGATTTTGTTATTCTATCCCCCACAAAATTTTTATTTTGATTGAAAGGTTTTGGCCTTTCAAGAATAATGTCTTGGATTAGTGTTGAAGGACATGTTTGGTTTTGTGAGTATATTTTAATGGTACCCTTATCAATGAGTGCATTTTCAATTTATACTCCTTTTTCAATGATTTCCTCAAAATTTGTGGTACATTGAGTGCCAAGTCACTTTGTAAGTTGTAAGCAAAAATACTTACCAACTACTTTTCTAGAAGTGTATGAGGAATTCAACTAACTAAAGCTTGCCATATTTGTAGAAATGAAGAGAAACTTTCTCCCTCCCATTGTTTGTTATTACAAAAATCAATCAAAGTTAATTCATGTTTCTCATTGTAGGAGAATTTTTTCATAAATTTCTCAGATAACTCATCAAAGTCTTGCAATGACCCTGTAGGAAGTTTCATAAACCACTCTAGTGATTGTCCAACCAAACTTTTGGGAAATAAGTGCATCAAATGAATATCACTATAATCCACCTCTTGGAAAGCAATAAAGAACCCTTTTAAATGATGTTGAGGATCTCCCTTACCCTTATACTTGTCAAACTTAGGCATCTCAAAATGATATGGGTAAGGGATATGAAAGTAACTCATATCAAAAAGATAAGAGAAAATCTCATCTAGTTTAAACTTATGACCTTGTTTCATTACTTTTATCCCTAAAATGATCTCTTTCAATTATTAGAAGTCTCAAGAGGTGGGAGCATTAAGACATTAAGAACTAGATGAGGTATGAATTTGGTTAGGAGAAATATGTTGATTGGGGATGAGATAATTAGGTATAGACATCCTATTCACATTATAATTTGGGATTTGGATTCTATGACTAGGGTCTTAGATTAGAATAAATTATCGACTAGTTGGTGGAATATTTTATTGAGTATAGTATGTGACTTGTTGGGTAAAAAAATTTACTTGGTGTTGATTCATAAGAATCCTTTGTAAAGTGGGAGGGAATTATTGTTGTCTAGAAGAGGTGGCATGTTGATTTGAAAAAGAAACATGTTGATTTGAAGAAATAGGCTATTGATGAGGAAAAAAACTTTGGATATATTGTTGATTAAAAGCAACCATTTATTGGGTGGGATTAATACATTGTTGACATATTAATTATTTGTTGGGGATTAGTGACCATATTTTGAGGTGATGAATTAAAAAATTGTTATTCAGGATTGGTTAAGATTTGTTGGGTCTTAAATGAAATATTTTAAGTGATATAGGAAATATTGTGAGAAATAGGTGCAGTGTTTTGAGAAATTAAAGGCATGTTTTGGAAAGTGCAAGGCATGCCCAAAGAATATGGTGGGGTTTATTAGGTATTAAAATGAGGATTGGTTGAAAAGTCATTGATATAAGGAGGATTATCCAAGTGGATTAGAAGTGGTGTCTCCTCTTGAATTTAGTCTATAAATGGATTTATTGTTTAATAGATAATGGTTTCAATAATGGTAGAGGCAATGGTTGTGACTATGATTGTAGAACCAAGGAGTCCATAGAATTAGCAAGATTATCGAATACCTCAAGTACTTGGTGGAGTTGAGTGGTCATGTCTTGGGCTTGTATAGGTGGATCTATAAGTTGGCCTTTGCCTTTATTTGATGTGATCAAAGCTCAGTTCTGAACCACAAATGGAAGTTGATTAGTAGTGGCTTGATGTGGTAAAGTTAAAGTGTTTTGTAGTGCAAGGGTCTTTTTTTATATCCCTCACCAAATAATGTAATTTTTCAACTAGAAACCCAAGGGGAATTTTAACACCTTATTTGAATAAATGAATAAGTTGTTCATCTTTTTTATCATAATAATGGTGAGTAAATGAGCTGTGTTGAATTTATGCACTAGGTGTAGTTACTTCATAACTAGATTGATAAGTTGGGTTTTTCATACCTGAATGAATGATGGGTTCCCTCCTCCTCAAAATAGGGGTTATACATAGCTCCACTTTGGGTATACCTCAACATGAATGTTGAATGAAATGGGTTAACTTATAATAAGTTGACTTGAGTTAAATGGTTAGTTGATATGGAACTTTAATAAGGAAAAGGGGGGTTAACCCAAGGTATAATGACTTGAGTTAGAAAAAAAGGTTCACTCAAGTTTAAGGATAAGTTGTATGTGGGTAAACCCAAAAGAGTTAACCCAATTTGGACTGATTTGAGTTAACAAATGTGGTTGACTCAAGGTGAAATAAGAGGTTAGATTTATAAAATTGAGGAAATGATTTTTCAAAATTGCATTCAAATGATACTAAGATTTTCTTGGAGGAAGGTTAAGCTAACCAAAATTTAAAAGTGTAACACTTCAAGAAAGGATGAGATTTGACTTAACTTATTTGGAATTATTATTTTTTAAATGTAAATCTTGGTTTTAGACATAAAAATTAAATGGAATGCACAAGAAGGTTTGATATATAACAACACAAGTTATATTTTAAACATATCATGTAGAGCATGAAAAGGGATAAATCTAGGAAAAAGGTCTTCAACAACTTTTAGGCCTTCCTTAAAAATTACTAGTTCATACTCTTAGCTACAACCCAATATTCTAGAGAACTAACTATGGAGGATTAAATCATTCCCATAGCCTACTAAGCCCAGTTTCAAGTAATGTGTGGAAAGTAACTTCATGAAACCAACCACTAACTATTGCACCAAAGTTGAATAACAAGAATGCTTACCTAGGCTAAAATTTTAAACATGGTTCATCTAGTGGTCGCAATATACCTTTCGATACATCGGCATAAAAATATTCATGTAAGAAGAATTCAAAATAAATAGAAAATCTACCATAGTTGGGTTCTTGGAATATGTTATCTAATGGATTGGTTTAGGGTTTCCCCTTACCTTCACAATATTCTCTTTAGGGAATCTTGATTGGCCTAATAACAACAACTATCCTCCATTTGTATACCCCATCAAATGCTGAGGGTTGGATGAATATTGGGTAATGACATACCAGTTACCATACCTTAAGAGTCTTGTAAGAATGTTATGAAATCCCAATTTCTAAGCCTAAAATAAAAACATGGAAGGTATCGCTTGTACTATAAATCTTTGGGACAAAACAACTTGGAATTTTTGCATTTATGAGTAACCCAAATGGGGAGAGCATATGTGCAGAAAATCCTCACAAAACACACTTCAATTAAAACATTAAAAAGCAAAAAATAACTAAATTTAAATAGTGTTTATTTTTTTAAAAACCCAAATTAAAATGTGGATTTGTTATTTTTAAAACCTAAATCTAAATGTGGAAGGCAAAGGCCTTAGTTTAATTTCATTCCACCCTTATAACCTTTTTTTTCTTTTGATTTGGGTGGTCTTAGAAAAGAAAAACCTGTAAGATCAAAATAATTAAAATCTTTCAAACACCAAATACCTACAAGTTAGAGTATATACAATAAAAATTAACTTGCAAACTTTAGAAAAATTAGAAAACCAACTTAATATAAAAAATAAACAAATAAAAGGGATAGTTACTAAAATGTATATATATGAAAGTCATATTTTGATGAAATTTATATAGAATGTATATAACACAAATGCGCACGATTTGTAAAAAATTTAGAAAAGAAAAATTTGTCGATTAAAAATTATGATTAGTTTAACGTCCATTTATTCATAAAAAATTGACATTTACTAAAATAGCCATAAATTCTAAAATATAATTTAGATTTCAACACAATTTTGAGAAAATTAAGATGAAACCAGTAAGAATAACCTATAAAAAAATTAGAGAACAATAATAAATGGATTGAAAACTAAAACTATTTTAACATCCATTTTTTCTTTTTACTTTTTTTTATTGAAAAAAAAGGGAAGATAAAAATTGAGGGAAGAAAATAAAGAGGTGGGGTACACAATATTGTCCTACCAAGTGTGCCATTATGTAGATAAGGATTTGGTGTATTAGAAAAAGAGACAATTGCTTATGATCACAAATCAAATAATATTAGAGCATCAAAACACCTAGTGTCCCTCTACTTGGGGTGAGAAAATATGAATTGGAAGAGAGAATGCAAACAAGAAAATAATAAGTATTACCTTGTAATTTACCTTTTTACGAATTGATTGAAGTAGGATGGCACTTAGAATGTTGAACAAAGGGTCTTTGGTAATGTTGATCTCCTTGATTGAGTAACACCTCTCCTTGTTCATCTTTAGTGTTGTGGCTTGGTAATTGATAAAAGAAAATTATCTTTTAAGAAGTTATAAGAATATTGAAGCTTCTAAGGTTATTTAGGCATAATAACCTTGAACATATTAGATATAGAGATATTTTGGCATAGTAAGACTGGGATTAAGAATATTTTCTAAATTAGAAAAAGATCCTCCAATTTATATACTTTTGAAATGGACGTGAACCATCCATCTTGAGATGAGGATCAATAGTCCAAAATGTCTCCTACATCCTTCAGATGAGGAAAATGAGGCATGTAAAAAGATGATAGGATATTGTAAGAATATGTAAACTTTATAAGATTTAATATTTGTATGATTAAATATTTATAAGATGAGTTAGGCATTACCATGTGATTTTAATATTAAATTATAATTTTATTAAGATGGATAAATAGGAATATTGATTTTTCTATATTTGAAATATGTGCATTTCATGTAACCCCATTTAAGAAGAAGATTATCTAATTAATTGGTCTTAATTAACTAATGTAATGTGATGTGAATTTAATGGGATAAGATGTGATAATATAATAATTTGGTTAATTGAAGGGTCATTTGAAAACAAGGTACCAAATTCAGGTACTTTTTAGCAAATTGAATGGTCTAATGTAGTGCATTACCTTAATTAGGCATGTACTAATGTTTCACAAAATGCATACATAAAAATTCTAAGGGAATTGGGCTGATTTTAATGATTTGGATAATTTGTGTTTGATTATGAAATCCACTTCAATAGTAGTTTAGACATTAGTGAAAATGAGGTGTTTATAGGTCTCTTATAAGAAAATAATAAGGCAAAAATACCCAAACCACTTATGGATAGGGTAAAAATAGATAATTTGTTCATATTTGTGTGTTATTGGGCCGATTAAAGTTGAATTATATGGCATTAGGTCACTTATAAGTGAAAATAAACAAAATAAAACCCTAAAAATACTCAACCACCCCTTTATCTCATTTTAGGGAACATTCTTACGTAACCAAGCTTATTTAGGTCAAATCCAAGAATAAGAAGGTGTTATTGGTGTAACTTAGGTCCATTTGGTGACATTAACACACCAAACCACCCATCCAAGTTGATATTGCATATAGTTAGGTATGTTATAGGAAAAACACAATAAAAAATCAACAAAAACTTTTAATTTATGGTACATTCATGTGCAATTGCACCAAATATAATTTGAATTGGTGCCAAAAAGTGTGAATTGAATAATTAAAATAAATTTGGTGATCTTTTCATTTTGAACCACCAATTTTATTAATATTTCATGAGATTAGGCCCCTTAGATGCCAAAATCAACACATCAAAACATTAACCACTTGTGACTGGGGAAAAGTGGATGATTTGGGAAGTATCCATGTAGAATTATATATATTTAAGTAAAATTAAATGGTATTAGGTCATTTATAACTAAATTTGAAAAAATAAAACATTAAACACACTCAACCACCCAAACACACCTTTATATTGGTATGGGGCACATTTTATGTGCAATCAAGCAATTTCAGGTCAAAATTCATTCCCAAATAGGTTTGATTAGGGAAAAATAGGTTTATTTGGTGACTTGAGTACACTTAAATAGTACTTTATGCCCATATTTTGTGTGATTATGCCTATTATAGTCCAAAATTGACATAAAAAATCCAAAAACTTGTGAACAAGGTAAAAGTAGATAATTTGGGGCATATTTACGTGGGAAAGGGCTAATTTAAGTTAAATAATATGGGTTTAGGTCCCTTATTATAAAAAATTATGTAAAAAAATTTTAAACACACCCAAACACTGAAACACCCATTTATATCAATTTGGAACATATTGGTTCACAACTAGGAAAATTTAGGACAAGTTCAATCCCAAATTTGTTTGATTAGGGAAACTAAGGTTGATTTCGTGAGCTATGCACACTCAACCATGAATTAAAGTGGATATTACATGTTATTAGGTATATTATAGGCCAATATATTTTTAAAAAACAAATTCAAATTATGGAAAATGTGTATGATTTGACATGTGAAATTGAGCTAGTTTAGTGTGATTATGTCCTTATAAGCCAAAATTGACAGAAATCCCAAAGTAATCAAGAATGGAGAAAATATATTCTATTTGGGCTAATTTATGTCTAATTAATATCTACACATATGTGATTTTGGAAATTTAGGTTGATTTGGTGACTTGTACACTCCTAAACACCCATTCATGTTAATATTATTTGTGATTAGGTCCACTATAGGCCAACACCAACACAAAAAAAGAATAATTTATAGTTTTGGATAATGATGATTAATAAGAAATTCATATGTGATCAACATAGTTTATTTTTAATTTGGGCCCAAAAATATGTGACTAAATTAATACATGTTAATTTTGTGGCTCATGCACTCTAAATTCCCCTTTCTATTGATATTGTGTGTGATTATCTCCCTCATAGGTAAAATTTGACATAATAAGACATATTTTGGATTATTTTGGACATATTTCTTTGGTATCATGCAAATTTGAGTCAAATAATATGATTTTATGTGCATTATAATTTAAACTTAACATAAAAAACCTAAACACTAAACCACCCAACCACCAATTTATGTCTATCTCAGGCACATTCATGCACAATAAAGATAATTGATGTTGACTAGGAAAAATTAAGTAAATTTAATGACATGCACACACCTAACCACCCATTTATGTCCATTAATAGTGTGATTATGTCCCTTATAACCAAACTTGACAAAAAAAACTAAACCACTTATAACTGAGGTAACTTGTAATTTGTGAAAATATAAATGATTGGGTCACATTTATATGAGATTGGGATAATTTATTTCAAAGTGGGGCCCAAATATATGTGGTTAGAGTAAATAAAATAAATTTGGTGACTTGTGCACACCCAAAAATTCATTTCTATTAATATTATATCCCTGATAATCAAAAATCAACAAAACAAAACTCAAATTACTTACAACAAGCAAATGATTGGGTACATTTAAGTTTGGAATAGGGGAAATTTTAATAAACTTACATGAAATTATAATGTATTTTATAATCCAATTTTGACATAATAAAATGCTAAACATACCCAACCACTACTTTATGTTAATATTGTATGTTATTAGGTTCCTTATAGGCCAAAATTAACACAATAATAGTCAAAGCAGTTGAGATTACAAAAAATGAAAATGATTTGGAGAAAAATATTACACAATCAAGACAATTTAATTTTAAATTAGGGAAAAATAGGTGTGATTAGGGAAATTTAGGTTGATTTGATGAATTCTGAAAACCTAGCCACTCTTTTATGTCTATCTTTCATGCAATTAGGTCCCTTATAAGGTAAAATCAAGATAAAAAAATCTATCCACTCATTTTTGGAGAAAATAATAATGATTTGGGGGAAATTAATATATGATAAAACTAATTTAATTCAAATTTGGGCACAAATAAGTCTGATTGGGATTTTAACATTGATTTAGTGAATTAGGCACACCAAATTACTCTTTTATTTCAACATTAAATGTAATTAGGTCATTTATATGAAAAAATAGACACAAAAAAACCCAAACTACTTACAATTTATGTACATGAATAAAATTGGGTAGATTTATATGGGATTGGTATGCAGGTTAGAAATTAAATTGCATTCTTCTTACCATACCTATTTGGTTAAATCTAGTGAAAAATTATGGGTAATCAAGTCATGTTAACTAGTTAATGAATTGGGGTTCAATTAGCCCTAATATGTGGTTGATTGAATAAATCATGTAATTATTTCAATTAAAAGTGTAATTCGGAATAATCAATATTTGTAAAACCAATTATAACTAATAACCATGAATTATGGATTGATTAAATCTAATTGAGTTTCCACCTAAACAAATCAAGTATTGAAATTAGGTATGAAATTGGATCAAATAAATGATATCAATTAATATTCCTTCAATTAGTGTGTATGTGAACTCATGTATCAATATCCTCACAAATATCACTATGTCTTAGAGCTTTTAGGATTGGAAATTTAATTTTTCCACACATAGAACTCCTCAAAACTTTAAGTATCAATTCATAAGGCATAAAAATCTATAAAACAAAAGTTTATTCATTTCAAACAGACAATGAGTGCAAAATTTATACCTTAAAATGCTTAGGTTTAATAGTTAAACTTTTGAAATGACTAAGTGTTGACTAAAATGGATTTTTAAACATTATCTCGTAAATAGGTGACTTTTGGTGCTTTGTGAACATTTATAGAAGATCTACAGTGACCATAATTACTTATATTTACTAAAATAAATTCTAAGTATAAGAATATAAATGAAACTTATAAAGCGTATTTTATTTAGGATTGCTAATTTACAAAAACCCTACCTCTAGGCTCAGAATTGGCATAGATTTATGAGTTGAATACTTGAAATTATGCACATAGATAAATTAATGGTTTATAATAAAAATTAAAAAATATTAGTTTAACCATGATAAACACTATTAATTTCATCGATAAATTTTATGAAAATATGATTATATATAATATTTTGACTAAATTAAGGCTTTTATCCTTTTTAATTTCTAATTATGTCTTTATATGATATAATATTCCACAAATACACACACACACACAGACACACACATACATATACATATACATATACATATACATATATATGTATATATGCTATATGCATATATATATATATATATAGATGTATATATATATATGTATATATATACATATACATACACACACATATATATATACATATATATATATATATATACATATACATATATACATATATATATATATATACATATATGTGTGTATATATATATATGTATGTATATATGTATATATATGCATATATATATGTATATATGTATGTATATATGTATATGTATATTTATGTATATATATACATATTAAACACACACACACACGCGTGCGCACGCACACACACACACACACACACACATTTATGTATCTTTCATTTTGTTCATCCAAATTTGAAAAAAAAAAAAAGGTCACAAACTAACTCTAATTTTATATAAAGTGAAAAAAACCAAAATTTCAAATTATTTTGAGGTAGTTCATATTATGGGTTTCCAAGGGGTGGGAGGAGGCACACTTGGTTATCTATTATTTATCATTTTAAGGGTATTTTTTATTTTAAAATTATTAAAAATATGTATATATATGTATGTATGTATGTATGTATGTACACACACACATTCATTAAAAAATTAAAACAAACATAGGTTTCAAACTACATTATCTTATCTATCTACCAAAGGGTTTCACAATAATATTGAAGGATACTATAAAAAATGGGGGGCATGACCAAATATATACAATCTATTACTAAAAAGTAATGGTATCTTGTTAAATTTTTACTATTTTACCTATTCACACTTCACTGGTTTCAAAAAATATTAGTAGTTTAGAAACTAGACTTAGAACACAACAATTCATGTTGTTATAACATCTAAAAATTTTGAATGGAGGAATCTCAAATAATCCATGTAAGTTAAAATTTATCATTTTTAGGAAAAAAAACCCCACTTAAAATCCCACCTTTTTTCCCATAGTTCCATGCACTTAACCATAACACCTACTTTCTAGACATTATTTCAAAACCATCTTCTCTACATTTTGATCCATTGTTAGGATGTACGTAAGTTAAAAACTAGGTATTTATCTATATATTCCCATTACTTTCATTTATCTTTATCATTCACTCTTCAAGGTAATTTTATTCATCTAACTTATTAAATTGTTAGTTTTCTACACTTTTTAAAATGTACCTAATGTTATTATTTTGCATGATTTGCATAGTGTTTTAAACACATACACTATCTTTGTGTTACATGGTTGTTGTTTATTTCCTTTGTCATGGGAACAAAATGGGCATATTTATTCAACCAATATTCCATGACAAAAATAAAATCTAAGAACCTTCACAGTTGGGAATACCTAATATATAGTCAATTGACACAATTCTACTTTGATTTGGAACAAAATTTAGTTGTATAAGTCCTAGAAAGGAATGTTCTCATTCTTATTTTGTTGGAAAGTGTCACACTGAATTATGAATTATTGAATGATTGTATTCATTTTTTTATAGAATTTTTATAAATATGGTATTTCTATAGGTTTTATAGACTTCAAGATGGCCTAAATATGGAGACTACTTCCCATGTTTAATTTAATTTTGAATTATAAGGGATTAATCCCTTAATTAAATTAATCCTATAAAAAATATGATTTAATTATGAATATACCAAGATTTACCTTTTCACCCTCTTAAATGCCTTGCACAAGCCTATTTATGGTAGGATGAATTGAGTATCCATATAATAGATCCTATATAAAGAAGGTTGGTTAATGGATGTAGAATGAAAAACAAGGGATTCATATAAGCATGAAAATGCATATTCCATCAAATTATTATTCCATTTATTATAGAGGATCTCAAATTCATAGGTGATCAATCCACTTCTTCTACTCCTCTACTAAGGTTCCAAAAGTTAATAAGTTTTTAAGGTTGAGATGACCATTATTAATAAAAATATTCCCTGCACACAAGAAAGTAATGTAATTTGGCCATTATGTGTATCATGGATAACAGGGCTTTGCTATGTGTTGACATATATCATTCCACATTATTCAATTTACTTCTTTCAAAAATGAAGGGATGGTCATATTAAGAAATTATTGCACCAAGTATGGATCTAGAAGCATCCTATTCAAGGTCAAAAGACTTGGAGAAATTATAAGTAATTGAAACTAGAATAGAGATGAGATATTCTTAGAGATATGTTAAATTATTTTTATTTCTTAATAGACCAATTAAATACATCCTTATTGGTAAGGTTTGTCAATTGAAAAACTATTTAGAAAAAGTTCCTTATGAACCTTCTATAAAATCCTATCAAACCTAAGAAACCATAAATTTTATCAAGAGTCTTGAGCACATACCAATAAATTATGACATTCATATTTATTGGTCAATACACACCCCCTTTTAAGATATAAAATGACAAAGGTGTTCCAAATATTACTTAAAAATTTCACATAAATAAGGTTAGCATACAAATTCTCTTGAGACAAGATATTAAACACAATGTCTAGATGCTCAATAACTCTAACATGCATTTTTATAAACATGGATGTCATGAAAAAATAAAAATAAAAGTTTACATAGGAATTTATAGAACACCTTGTTTATTATTTCTTGAAATATAGTTGGATAATTGCTAAGATAAAAAGGTATAGCCATAAAGTTTAGTGCCCATAATGGATTTTGAATGCAACATTCTATTAGGCTTAAATCCAAGTTGGTATTTGGAGTTATATATATTTGAGATTGATCTTTGAAAGATAATTTTCATTTTCAAACTATTTAATGAGATCATCAGTTATTGTGATAGGAAATTTATTTTTAATTTTAAGTTTTTAAAGGCACTGCAATCAATATAGAGTCTATACGATACATCCTTCTTCTTGGATATTACCACTAGAGTAACATATGGGCTATTAATAAGGATGGTGATAAATATTAACAAGAGTTAACTTTATAATTTTTATACCTTATATTTTTGAAAAAAAATTGTATCCATATGGATGTATAACAATTTTTTCCTTAGTAGGGTAAAACTCAATAATGTGTTAAAACTTCCTATTAAGTGGCAGGGTCTTGTTTAGATATTTAAAACACCCTTATATTAACTAATAAATTATAAAATACCTAGACCATAATCATGTGGGATATAAGAGTCTATATCCATACATTGAAGGTGAGACATACACCCAAAATTACCCTTCACAACTTTTTTCACTTGACTAAAATCAATTGTTTTGATTTCCCTCAAGGGAAAAGCCTTTATAGTATACACACAATAATGTCAATAATCACTCATAATGATTTATGGATTAATCTCAAGTAAATTATAACCATTGAAACCCATAAAACCCTAATATAAATAACATATAATTTATCTTTTAGGAGATTATATTCCATAGAAAGTTCTAAATAATGTACACTCCTAAGAAATGAATTATTCATGCCTTATAACTCGAATTGGAAAAATATTAGATTTTTTTAAATTAATTAATAAAATATGGACTTTTTTATTATCTACTATACTATTAAGTGTAATTTATCAATCAACCATGATGAACACTTGGTATCTCTTACATGGTTAAAAAATATAAAGGCCCAACTCTATCATGATATAAGGAGAAAGTTTTTCTAGTTAAAAATATATATAAGGGTGATTGGGGTTATCCTCATTTTCCAAATCAGAATATGGCTTAGAGGTAAATGCATCTTCTTTAATATTATTATTTTTTGTTACATACATGACCCTTGCTCCATAGTTGACAATAGTTATGAAAATAGTTTATAATGGATATAAGGCTAAAACGAAGGAAAATGTTTTAAAAAATTGAATAATAATATTTTACCTCATCCTCAAGGTTCTTTTCAAAAGTAAAATAATTATGAAAATTACTTCATCTCATTTTAATTATATTCTAAATATAATAATAAGTCTTTCAAAAGTATTCTTGTTCAAACATCTATACCTCTAATCTAATCTTAACCCTTAAATTAGAAATATAGAGATTATAAACCATATTTAAAAGTAATTTGGCCTTAAACTCTAAAAATTGTAATTTTCATATCTAATTGACATGCATATATTTCTCAAACAAGTGCATTAACATGTCTAATAAAACTCATCCAAGTTATGAACTTATCTCTAAGTTAGAGCATTATAAAAATAAACAAAGTATTCATAATTATTTTCAAGGATCCATATTTATCTTCCAACATATGGGAAACTTTGTCCAAATATTTTAGAGCCACATTCAACTTGCCATATTTATTTTTGTTTTACCTAAATTGGGAACATTAAAGTATAATGTCACAATAAAATGATAAAAATGTTGTCACCAACATACCCAATATCTTAAAGATGACTTGGATTCATTAATTTTGAACACTCAAAATGAAAATAAACCATATTTGACCTTTTAATAAATATTGTGTATTTAAACCCCATTTATGGAAAAACTCCTAAGTCATTTTATATAAACTCCAAGTATTTTGACCTAAAAATATGTATTTTATTTAGTCAAAATAAAAGTGGTCATGGAATTATTTATTTTAGTCTAAGTTTTTATTTATTTTTATTATTCGGTTTTAATTTGAAAGCTATTGGTTTATATGTAAAACGTTGTGGTATAATCCCTTTCTTGATTTACTTGATCTTATTTTAATGTGGAAAACACAAAATTAATACAGTGTTATATTTCCTAGCGAATGTTTTTCTTTTATCAATGAGCTTGTTTTATCCCTTTGAATCATTATTTTGGGTCTTCCATGCCTTATGTTCCTTATTTTTGGCCTTTAAAACCTATTTTGAAGTTAATTTCACACCAATTTCTATTAATTTTAATTTAAGAAGTCTATAAATACACATGTGCATTAGTGCATATAGGATAGATGCAGAACATGAAACTAAATGTGAATGGCAATAGTAATAAGTTAATTTTGAAAGAAAAATTATAAAATTTCTTGAAGAGCATCGTTTGAACATTTATAGAAAAAATTGTTTTAATATTTATGTCTTTATATGCATTTTTTCACTTATCATACTAGCACGAAACACCATATAAATATTTGGCCTTGCATCCAAAAAATTATTGATAAAGTGCATTGAGTGTTTATTTCCAAATTTGTTTTAAAACAATTCCCTAATAATAATGCAGGGATAACAAAGGAACCTAATTTATTCCACCATTTTTATTGGTCTTTTATGAGTTTTTAAGGTTGTGGAGAAGGAGATTAGTTTCCTTTAGATATGTGCAAAATTCATATTTGATATACATATGATATGATTCATATTTATTGAACCTTGTAAATAAAATTTCAATCTTTTCATACCATGTATGAGATTTATACTTCAATTTATATAGAGACTTCTAAATCCTACACACAAATAATGGTTTTTTATCATGTTGCACAAATCCTTATGGTTGTTTTATATAATATTATTCTTTCAAATTCATATATGTAAGTGGAAGCAATCCTATACTCATGGGAAATATTTGGATTTATTTATAACCATGAGTATAAGTAATAAAATACATTATCATCATCACAATATATGAATCATCAATGCAATCATCATTGTTATAGCCATTTCCATTATAATAATTACCATGGAAAGTAGTAGTGTTACATTTGGTTTTCTCTTTTAAAATAAAAATTTGCTTTATCAAAATATTTATTTGAGAAATTAAAACCTTTTTAGATATTTTATCTTATGTAGGAGTTTGAGATTATGAAAATATTACTTTGGTATATGGATGGGTTGGTATTGGAAATGTTGGTTTTTAATGTAAGGTTTTAAGGCTTTTGGATTCTTTGATAGTTGTTTAGGTAATAATTTATGTTAAAATTATGATGGAGGCTCATATGTATCATCTTATATAGTAACAAAAATCTAGATATGAATATATTTTAAACACTACTATAGTGTTATTGAAATTATCTTCATTTTATTAAGCCATGGTCTTCCAAGAAACATGTCATATGTCCCATTATTTATAGTAATACATGAATCTAAACTTAGATGATATTAGCACCCACTATGATAGGTAAGGAAATGTATCTGAGTGATGTTTGGGTACTCCCATTGTATAATTTAATAATCAAGGTAATATATTCTAGATTTCTTTGAGTATATCCAAGACTAGTAACAAATTTTATTGTACATAAGTTTATATTTGAACCATTATCAATCATAATTAAATATATTAATCTTGAACTCATATAATTTTAAAAAATAAATAAATAAGAGTGATCCATTATTAGATTCATCCTTTAGGATTTCATAGTCATTAAATATAATTGGATAAATCTATTTATGCATTGTACTGACCACACCAACAAATTGATAAAATATATAAGTATTATAATATTGTGATGATTGTTTTTGAGATATTATGTAAACATTTACATAGTATTTGGACTTTGTGTCATGATTTGAAATGATATTTATAACTATTTTTAGGTGTTGTTTTGGCTGTACTACTAATTTATTCAAAGTGTTATGTATAACTTCTTTTTTAATTTGATTGTTCTTAATGAGGTCTTGGATATTATGTTTTAGTATTATGCATATATCTAAACATTTTGAGGAATATATGATAATCAAAATATGTATTATCATCATATTTCATAGGCAATTGAATTGATGGATTAATATATATCTTAAGATGTAAATTAATCATATTGAATTCAAGCAATCATTTAAGAAAAAATTGAGTACTTTAGGTTAATTTTGTAAATTGTTTGTGATCTCTTTACTGTGATAATAGTATCTTATTGGTTTTTTAATTATTTCAAATCTAATATATGTAAATAAATTAAGACTGGGGGAAAATTATATTATGTAAAATATAAAAATAATATACTAATATAAATTGAAATGGATAATATATATATTACACTTACTATATTTAAAATTAATAAAGTAAGAGGGTTAAGTGTAATTAGCTAATTTTGGTTACACATTTCTCATATATGTGCCCATGTATCTGAATATTTTCTATACCTACATCATCAACCAATCAAACTTGAAAGAAAGGCTCAAAGCATCTTTATATATTTATGGTAAGATCTCGATGCCTAGGGTAACCATATTATCCTAGATTTGTTGAGAGTGTCCATGTGCATTGAGTGGGTTTATAGATCCTAATAAATTTGAGCCTATGCCTATATATGTCTATGTGTGTGCTTTCTTTCGATCATATGCATTGATCTCTATTTTCCTTATCTTCTATCTAAACCTTAGTTATGTTTTAGACAATAATATGTCCCTTGAAAAGTGGGTTAGTATTTTGGGTTGGATATCCCAAAAAAATCTAATTTGAATGACTGACTATTTCCTACATTCCAATACTATGAAGAGGCATCAAACCATATGTACTTATTCCAATTATGTGTGTATGAAACATAATTATCACTATAAAATGCAATCCAATGTTTGGATTTCAACACTTGACACAATGTAAATTTGAATTTCTATGTGTATTTAGACTTGGATTTAGGGATCCTCATTTAAGGGGTTTTAATATTTTTATACTTTTGTGATAATGTCTCAAGAGAGTGCTAATTGATTCCTTAAGTTTTTAAGAATTACCAAGATGAGTATAACCTTTGGATTTATTTATATTTATAGATTAATATTTGTTATTATGCTATGAATGAACCGTGAAACATGTCTAGGATGACCTAATGGAGATTTAAAAATTTAAAAAATAGCCATTGAGTGGTCCTAGGCATTACCAATAGAATGAGACATCTATAGTAACTACAAAATTTTAATCATTATTGGTACTATCTTGGGAGTGTAAATTAGTGATATAAGATAAATAGAAGGTATGTTTAAGGGTTATTATAAAGAATAATCTTATCTTGAGTATGTGTGACTAATGAATCACATGAATTAGTATATGGATAGGGGAAAGTGTGAATAAAAATCAATAGTGTGTGCAATGTCCAAGTATGTCAAAGTTTATGTTGCCAAAGTGTATAATAAAAATTTACGTATCTACTTACTCCCCCCTTTTAAACTAATATTGGCAATGCTAAAGTAAATGGATAAAAGACTATTTTTTTTTACCTTTTATAACCATACTGGTGAAGATATGTATGCCTTGAATGTCGCCTTAATTACATGTGCAACTTGCAAGGAAAAATGTATATATAATTTTTTTCTCATGATAAAAAATATGAATAATATAGATAAATGAATTAAATGCATTTTAAAGGTTAAGTAATGAATACACATAATGGTACACAAACTAATCTACCACATGCTGAATTTTTTTGGAGAATATCATGGGGTGATCATGCCCCAAGGAGATGCAATGACTGAAACCATTAGTTGAGGAGTGTAAATTCCTCAATTACCATTAAATAAGAAGTGTTATAAGTTGATAAATGTAAAAACCTTAACTAAACCTATTTTAATATATAATAATTATTTTAAAACCCTAAAATTGTCTTGGTATGGTAAAGTGTAACCTTATAATAGGTTTGCATCTAAAATTGGAACCTTGAAACAAGTTCATATGTAAAATTATCAACTAATATAGTGGGAACATAGATACAAAGTGTTTACGCAGTACCATTATTACACACTAATCCATAATATATAAAGTAGCAAAGTGTTTCCATGAAAAAAATTAATGCCCTCATATGAACCACCTATTTATTAAACTGATATATAATGATAACACACACACACACACACACACACACACACACACACACACACACACACACACACACACACACACACACACACACACACACACACACACACACACACACACACACACACACACACACACACACACACACACACAAACACACATCACAATGTGATCAATGCCTCAAATTTTCCTCATAATCATGTAGAATTCCCAATACATGTCTCAGTCTACTCAATCTAACCTCTATGAATCACATAATCTATGTTAAAATGTTAATTATCTATCTACCATGGCTCAAATATCTAAAATAAGGCCACTAAATGTGCCTATTTTGGTGTGAAAGATGAAGTTTGTGAATCACTCATTTCAAAAAAAACATTTATGCACACCATGTGATATACAAAAAAATATAATCATGTAAAAATATGTAAAAAAAATGATAATATAAGTCATTATGTAAATATTTGATCATGCAAGCATGTATGAAACATGTAATGAAAGGTAAAGGGCATATAAGTGTATATGTCTTGTAGATATATCAATTAAGCATGTAGGCATAAGAATTGAAGCATATACATGATATAAATAATAGAATCACACATAATAAAAACATGAGCGATATAAATAATCATATATGTAACCATGCATGAACACACACATAAAATATCATGATCAATAACCACACAAGCATATAAGATGTGACATAAATCTAAACCAACACAAACATAACATGGGTATGATTCATACTAGAGGATCCTCTGACACGGATGACATATGATAGGACAAGACATAGTAAATATATAAAACTTAGTATAACACACATTAATGATCATATAATGTCACAATCATTAGTATCAATCACACATAGAACATGAATTGCCAATATGCATAACCAATAAATGCAATTATTTAATATCAAAAAACATAAGATATTGTAGGAAATAACACTCTAGAAAGTATGAGCAAGACCAAGTCAATATATTATGATCAATGGACTAATATATTAAGATATAAAATCCTATCTACTAATATTGTTATTGGGTAATGGTAATAGCAAGTGGAAGTAACAATAGGCATGGAAATGACATTGATAGTGGGAAAGAAAAAATATTTTCAAACCTAGACTCAGAGACAAAGGAGGGGTGAGCACATGGGCCAATATTTTTGAATCTCTATCAGGTCAAGTACTGATAGAAGGAATCTTCCTTAAGATCTACAACAACATTGACTCTGATAACCCCAAGCAAACACCAGGTAAGTCATCTTGGTGTGAAAGATTGATTGGGTAGATGAGAAAAAAAGGATATCAAACCTATTGAATACCTAAAAACCATTAAATATGGAAAAATTTTCCATGTTCAAATCACTCCCTCTCTCATAAATCACGTATCATCAAGGATGGAACAAGCCTTAGTTGGAAAGTTTAGAAAAGCTAGGCCAAACATTTACTCTTCTAGAGATTTGGAAAAATAAAAATGGTGTTGTAAAGGAAATATAGAGATCTTAGAAATGGTTAATGGATTTTTCATGATTAGATTCAACAACCCTAAAGATAGTGTTAACATCCTTACAGGGGGTCCTTGGTTATTTGCAAAATTTGGACTTTTTCTCAAGAAATGGAAACTAGGTTCCGATCTTGAGAAGGAGAACATCAATCTTATGCCTATTTTGGTTAGGTTACTAGGTCTTCTAATTGAGTTCTAGGAGGATGATTTATTTATTAAAATCACAAAATCTTTTGGTTACCTCATTGATCTAGATTTGGAGACCAAGACAAGATCCAAACTTGTCCATACTAGGTTTTTTGTTAACTCATTTGTAAATCAAGATCTTCCAAACTCAGTGGTATTACACACTCCTTTTAGAGTAAGAGTGAAAAAATAGAATTTGAAAAATTAGCCCTATTGTGTGATAAGTGTCACAAACTTGGTCACTCATCAAAGGTATATAATGCAAGCCCTAACACAACAATGTGGCAAAGAAAATGGGGCATATATTTTGAAAAATGTTTTAAACCTTAGACCTTAGTCTTGGGCTCAGCAACTCCCCTTAAAATAGATGTAGTAAGATCCATTTTAGACCAGGAGGAAGGAGATAAAGCAAATTTATAAGGGACTAAAAAGGCTAACTCATAACTTAACCATATACCAAAAATGGGAGAAAAAATTTTTGTAGACAAAGGAGAAACTCATAAACATACAAAACAACTTTCATTAATATAAATATTGAAGTAGGTAGATATGAAAGGGGTATATCTAGAAGTGTATGAAGTCTAACATTAGATCAACACTGTGGAGATACAGGGGTCTCAAACTTTAAATATTTAGACCTAGAATAAATTTGAAATACTAGATCAAGAGGTATAAATGAAAGATATAATAGATAAAGGGATCTACGTAGAAGTTCTTACACTGATGATTTTCCATTAGCCTTGAGCAGTGAGGAGGTTAGAGATGCACAACAAGAAATTATTATGCCTAATAATAATAAAAAGGTACAATTGGCTTCATTGATGTTTACAATAAGAGGTGCAAAGGGCCCAGCCTTAAAATTTCCACCCAAAGTAGGTAAATCATCTAAAAAAGACAATTTTGTTAAACATACTCAAGAAGGCATAACAGATGGATTTAAAAAAACCCTTCCTTTTAAAGGATTTTTATCTTCTCCCAAAAGTTAATCATGATGATTCTTTCTTGGAATATCATAGGGATGCATAATACAAGAAATAAAAAAGTTTTTAGGGACTTTATAAAGACTAATAAAGTTGTTGTTTTGTCCATTTAAGAGTCAAAGATAGAAGAAAATTTATTTTTTAATCACAAAAAATCGTACTGGAGTGAAGATGAATCAGTGTATCAAGAGCTTTAGGAGGGTTGATAAATTTTTGGGATCCTAAATTTCTAATGGGTGAACCCATCCTTAAGACTCAACATTATGTGGTAGTACTATTCATGGACATTATAGATAACAAGCAGTGGATTTTTTCAAATGTTTATGCTCCTAATACTAGGCATACATGTCGAAAATTATGGAAGGATATTAGATTTTTTTGAATTGAAAAGATATTTCTTGGATTTTGGTGGGAGTTATTAACTCTCCTCTCTATCTAGGGGATAACAAGGATGAAATTTGTTTTGTATGGATAGCATAGAGGATATCTCTTCTTTTGTTTTTGATATAGGTTTGATGAGTTTAGAACATAGAGGATCTAAATTTATCTGGACTAATTAGAGGCTTGGTGATAATATTATCTAATGCATATTAGATAGAGTATTTATCTCTTTAGAGTGGTTGTAATACAAGGATATGTCTCTTAAAACTCTTTTGAAGATTGGTTTCAATCATTATTTGTTGGATTTGAATATTTCAGATTAGAAGGTCAAAGAGAATAGTGATCCTTTCTATATGGATCATATGTGCTTCACACAGCCTAACATCTAGGATAGAAATTTAGATTGGTGGACTAAGAATGGTAGTGGTTTAGCTATGTTAAATCTAGATGAGAATTTAAAAAAGGTAGTAATTAAGATCAAATAATGAAACAAATAGGTTTTTGGGAATGTGTGTTTTTAAAAAAAGTCCCTTAAAGTGGATATTTTGAAGATTGAAGATGAAATTGAGGAAAAAGAGTACGATTTAGAGATTCAGAATAGAGAAAAATAGATCTTATGCAATTATCACACTATTGTAGCTAGAGAAGAATATTTATGGAGGAAAAAATCTATAAACATTTGGCTCAAGGAGGGTGACAAAAATATCCATTTTTTTCATTTGTCTACCTTAAAGCATAGGAAACATAATGCTATCAAGGAAATAATTAATAATGAGGGTCAGTTGTCTTCTGATGTTGATGATATTAACCAATCAAGTGTTTTATTTTACAAGAATTTATATAAAAATGATTTCAAGAATAATATTGGATATGAACAAGAATTTTTATATGGGATTCCTAAATTGATTAATCAGGAGGACAATGATATGCTTAAAACTATAACCTTGAATGAAGATCTAAAATTTGTGCTCTCCAGGATGAATCTAAATAAGGATCCAAATCCAGATGGAATACCCATAGCTTTTTTCAAAATATTTTGAGACATAATTTGGGATGATGTGGTTTTAGTAGTGAATTAATTCCTTAAAATCAGGTAGCTACTTAAATAATTCAATCATACTTTCTTAATACTTATCCCTAAGAAGGAACAAGCTATTAATTTTTTAGATTTCCATCCAATTAGCTTGTGTAATTATTTTTGTATTATTAATACCAAGATTATTTCTTCAAGGATGTGATACATATCCCTTCATCTATACTCTACTCAAGCCCAACTATAATACCTGCAACAAAATATATATGCACCAAAAGTCCTCAAATTTCCTTTCTCTGACAAATTTTATTTTTGTCTTGACATTAATCTTATTTAAGATGATTAGAATTATTTAGATGCTTCTTCACTGAATTTATAGTCTATATAATTTACCCTCTCTTATATATACCTCACTCTTTATTGCCTCTCACTGACTTTCATCCATCTTGTCCATTACCCTCTCTTGGAGGTCCATCCATAAAGCATGTGATGCTTCCAAACTGTCACATTTCCCCCTTTTCTATCTTGATATAATTTTGATCCTTATATAGGATTTAAAATTCAAACTCAACTCCCATAAAAATATTTACTCAACTTATTTTTATATCTTTAAGTCATTTTTTGGGATTCCTTGAATCATATTCCATTGATTTCACTTTGGAGTCAATTCCTATTTTGTCTCTCAAATCTCTTACACAACTCAACATTTTAATGTTGATTCCTTTCATTTAAAGTATTACATAGACATTTATAAGGTCTATCCCATAGATATACAACTTTTCCAAGCATCAAATTCCACTTAATTACCCTTCATGCACATACCACTCTTTGATTCTGCAATATTCTTGGTCATTATCTGCTTGCATGTGCCTGAGAGGGCTCCAATTTGATTTAGTTGATATTTTTTTTACTATATATCCTTAAAAACATTTGAATATGGTATAACCTATCTATGGTATAACTTGTTTTTCAATACCCAATCTCTCATTACACATGAGTTACACAAGACTATGCATTTAGACTGTCTACTACAGGTCTGTATTCACTTTCACATCAAAATGGTATGAATATTTTGTAATATATCATACCAAGAACCATTTATAAGTAAAAAAAACCTTAAAATGGAAATTATAATTATTAACAACTTGATTAGTTGGGTATTCTTTGTATGGATCAATCCTCATAGACACACACCAACGTGCATACACAGTCAATAGGATTAATTGAAAATTTACTCAGAAAAAGTTATTTAAACTCTTTAAAAAGGTTCTCCACCATAAAAAATTCAATATTTACCATCTTCAATTCATATCAAGCACTACACAATTCTTTATCTCTTTACCCAAGTAAGATCATTGACTATATTTATTCAAACAGATCACAGATAGGGTTTACACACACATTTATACTAAGCAAATGTCTTCAAAGACCCAATAAAATTTATCACTCCATATTTTTGGTCTTCTATTCTATTTTATCACCATAACATAGTCCATCCATTATTTTCTAAATATACAATCAAAATTACTTGACTATATTTGTTAACTAGGTATAAGAGTTGTCTTGATTCCTGAGTTGAATGGATGCAAATGAAGTTATAGACATACCTCACAACAACATATAAATAATCTCTTACATTTTTAATGAATTTTGGCATGTATTATAATCCATTAGATAATTTCCATAGACAACACAAGGATTTTAGCCTTTGAGCCTGAAGACTTTACTCTAGCAGTAGAGAATACCATTATAAGTTTTAGAAGGCTCTCCATACAATAAATTATATATACCAGATTATCAATATGAAAACATAGGGGATTTACTTCAAACAAAATTCAATATTTATTACTTTCCTTCATACACACACACACACACACACACACACACACACACACACACACACACACACACACACACACACACACACACACATGGTTCTATCACATGGATAGTTCATAGAGGTTTTCATGATTTTTTTCTCCATTACCCAAATTCCTTCATACCTCTATCTATTCAAAAAATCCCTAAAAATTCCTCTTCTTCTATGAGATACTAACTCTATATTAAAACCAAAAACTATTACAAAACAAGAAACTACCTTCTTGTAATTACTTCCCTCTTGGTAACTACCTTCCAAAAGGGCTTAACACAAATTACTCCTTATTTTATGCCACATTATTAATGATATATACGTAAATAATATTAATAACACACCTAGATCCCTTTAATACTCTATAAACACTTTTGACAACATGACATGACTTCATATTTCTCAAAAGACTCCTAATTACACTTACACAAATGTAAATATTTGAAAAGGTGTTTTGGTTGGAAAGTTCCCAATACCAAAATAACCCACTAAAAACCTACCTAATGACTCCAAATCCTTATAAAGCATGCTTGGACATAAAAATAAACAATGCATGACCAAATTTGTGCAATATGTTTTGATGCCCCTACATCAAGATACAAATCAACATGGAAAAAGTTATCCAATCTTAGTAGGGAGGTTTTGTACTAGGTAACCAAATTCAAGATGGAGTGATTGTGGTTCATGAATGCATTCAATTAATGTAAAAAATTCAAAGAGTATCTATGGTCTTTAAACTATATATGGCCAAAGATTTTGATATATTAGACTGTAGTTTTCTAGATAGAGTTATGGCTCAATTTGGTTTTAATGATAAATTTAGGAAAATTATTAGAGTTTGTATAACCACTTGCATGTTTTCTATGTTGGTTAATGGGGTGGCTCAAGGTTTCTTTAAAAGTGTTAAATGAGTGAGATATAGAGACCCCCTGTACCCATTTATGTTCATCATTATAACAAAATCACTGATCAGATACATATCTATGGCTTTAGTTACACCACAATTAGAAGGTTTTAAACTAGATAGGTTTGTAGACCTAATGACACACCAAAAATAAATGGATGACAATATTATCTTAGACAAATCATCTATTTAGGAATAAATAATTATTAAAAAGGTTTTGGTGATGTAGAAAAAGTCATCTAAATAGAAAATTAATTTTGATAAGAGTTCTTTATAATTCTTTAAAACTTTGGTAGCTAGAAAAAATAGGATAATTACTCTTCTGAGATGCCAAATCAAGGAAATCCCATCCTCTTACCTAGGAATTCCACTTTTTATAAATTAGCTTTAGGTGGTAGCATGGAACACTTTGATCTAGAAATTACAAAAAAAGATCATAGGATGGAAAGGTAAAATTCTATCTCAAGCTAGTAGGGTAGTTCTGATCAAGAGTGTTTTACAAAGTATTTCAGTGTATATCCCTTCACTTTTCAATTTGTCTAAAGGAGTAGATGAAAAATTAATCAAGATTCAATGAAACTTCCTTTGGGATAGAATGGGAGAAAAAAAAAATTTCACCTTATGGCTTCGAGTAAATTTTTCTCTAAGAAAAGTTTTAGTAGTCTTAGTATAAGAAATTTGTAGCTATTCAATAAAGCCTTAATTGCTAAATCTATTTGGAGATTCATCAAAAAAGATTATTCTGAGGTAAAATTTTCTCTTTTAAATAACTTGAAGGGAGAGATCTAATAATTTTAGGTTCTAAATGGAAAATAAGAAATGGATGTAGGGTTGACTTTTGGAGAGACAAATGGATTTATTATTCATTGCTATATCAGAGTGATATAGGTTTGCACCTATAGGAGAACACGAGGAAAAAATATGGTGACAAGGTGGAAAAATATTGGAAAGAGATGGAGGGAGTTAAAAGTTGTAAAATTTTGATCTTGGATAACTCAAACCAAGAAGTCACTTTGAAGATATATGCCCTAAACAATTTGTTGTGAAATGTACACATCCCATGGGTTATCAAATAAGATCAATTGGTATGGATAGATTCATTCAATGGCTAGTACAAATTAAAATTAGGGTATAATATGCTTTCTCAAGAACCTGATCTTAATGTAAACTAGGAGAAAGTTTGGGATAAATGGATTACTCAAAAAATAAGTTTTTTCTTATGGGTGGTGATTCAAAATAGATTCCTAACAATTGATAATATTATAAAATGAAGCTTCATTATTATCAATAGATGTGTGTTGTGTGAAGAGGAGAATGAATCAACCTTTCATTTGCTAGTAATTTTATCCACTCAAAATATTTGGAGTCATTTCATTAACAAATTCAATGTCTCATGGGTGCAAGTAGGCTCCCTAATGGAAGTGTATCAATCTTGGAGATGCCCATTACAAAATGTCCACCTCAAGAAGCTTTCAAATTTGACTCTACCTCATATAATTTAGGGGAATTGGGGAGAATGAAATAATATAATTTTTAGGGGGAAGAGATGCAGTAGAAAAGTTATCTCAATAAGAATCTTTGAACTCACTAAGGAAAAGTATAGGTCTGTATATATTAAGCAGGGTAAAAACTTATTGTATTTTGAACAAATCCCATCTCTTAATTGGAAAATAGATTCCTATGAGTTAGATAAACTATATCTTAAGGATGAAATTACGAAAAATAACAAAGTGGAAATGATGTATAAATTCCTTAATAAAATTCTCAACTTGGATTTCTTTCCCAAACTCCCTATACTTTTAACCCTTCCTACTAGCCCTTTGTCCCTTTTTTCTTAATAGTAAAGAAAAATTATAGCTGATTATGACTTACCAAAGGTATGTTATTATTTTCCATATTAAGACACACTTGTGTGTCAATTTTGATGGCTTAACTCCTTGCCTAGGTCCACTTTCCTTCTTTAGGCCTATTTAGTTAGTCCTCTTCTAGCCCTTTCACAAAAAAATTCACTAAAGTTCATCAAAATGGATTTGTACACTCTTGAAACTATGTGATTCAATTATGGTATCTTAAAATTGATCAGACTACCAAAATTTATGAATTTATTATAGTTGGAATTGGAGATATGTAAAAAACCCTAATTTAGGGCTTTTTGGTCCTTATCACTACTCAAGAGCAAAAAAGTTCAATTGTGAATGTCTCAGAGTGTTTCAAATATATTTGAAAGGTTTAATACATCTATTTTGACCTTGTTAAACTTTTTAAATCATTATTTAGTGCTTTTCAATTCTTTGCTAAGGTTTTTTGTCTAATTTATTGATGACTATGTAAGAAAAACAATGAAACTATAGTTTGTGCTCCTGTAGGGTAAGTAAACACAGTATAATTCCAAAATTAAGTTTCAATGAATCTATAAATGCAAACAAAGGACTTAAAACCCCACACTAAAGCTTGTGAAACCAATGTTTTAATCATTTCTTTGCATAGAACAATACACAATCTATGTAAACAAGGTAGGATACAAGAAAACATAGAGTTTATCTATCAATTTTGTATGATCCTTAAGATTAATTAGATTCCATATTGAAAATAAGCCACTAGAAAGGAACATTAACCTTTAGACACATTTGGAAATACAATTTCAATGTCTTTTATCCCTTAGCAAAAAACATAGTTTGCACATAAAGAACAACTCCCAAAATAGGGGTCTATTTATAAATATATATGAACACCAGATGTTTTGATTAATATTCCTATAAACTCATAATCTCAAAAAAATAAAAAATCCTTTAATAACATTTATAACAATTATCAAATTCCTTTTGATCATATATCATGAAAGATACAATTTGTAACCAAGTCAAAATACTCAAGGCGGGGGTCTGTATTACATTTTCTTAAACAGGGACCTTCTTTCCTCTATTCCTTCAAATTATTTTCTAAAAAAAATGAATTCAGTATAATTCCAACATATTTGGAAATATATTATTCTCTCATCAATAAAACATCTATAGTCAGCAACAAAAGCAATTACTTCAAAACAAAAGTTTGCATTTTCTTATCAAAATCTGGATATATTTTATTCATTATTCTTGGGTTTAAAGTTTCCCTTATATGAATAAATTCCAATATTTCATCAAAACCAAAAAAATATAGGATTTATATCTAAGGTAACTACCATAACTACCTTTTAGACCCTTTCCCTCATAGAGGTTCCTTGCTACATAGCATTGTCTTGATTTTCACATAATATAACATATCTAGAATCATGACCATAGATTGATCAACATTTGGTGGAACTCCTATAATTTCAAAACCTTTAGACACGTTTAATACATCTTGATAAATTAAAAAATACATAAAATTCCTTATAAAAGGCTTAACAATATTCAAATTTTCAAAAAGAATTTTTTGGTGAGAAAAGCCAAAATTCAAGTTCTATGCACCTTGTGACTATCTAGAATCCACATTAAGACTACTTAAGACAGACCTATAGTGCCTATTAGAAACTTATTATAATAACTTAAGTCAAAAAATTAGTTAAATTTGGGGTCCTTATAGGATGCCCTTGCATTAGGAAACCTCCCCTTGAGGGCTTGATAAACTCAATTTTGATAGAGCTTCAAAATGAAACCCGAGGCTAGTAGGGAGGAGGGCTTGGAATCATTAGAGATCATAAGGGAAATTTAACTATTGAATATGTAGGATATATGAGATTTAGGTATGATAGTCAGGTAGAAGATCTTGTAGAATTATGGGGGATAAAATTAGCTAAGCAATTAAGTGTGCAAAATTTATTGGTGGAGGGAGACTCTATAAATATTTTGAAATATTTGTCTGGGAAAATTTTCATTAGTTGGTATATAAATCTTGTATTAGATGAAGCTATATCCATTTTGGGATCTTTTTAGTAGGTAACCATTCAACAGACCTATAGGGAAGGGAATGGTATATCTAACTAGTTCGACAACAAAGAAGTGAATAATGTGGGTTTTTTCAATTTGGATGGGTCATGAGGATCTCCCTATGGAGTTGTCACTTAAGGTTAAATATGAAGGAAATATTAATGTTATTAATATTATGCATATGGAAAAAAACTCTAATGCCTAGAGGAGCCTTTGGTGGTTTTAAGGTGAGTTGAAGACTCATATACTTTGTTTTAATTTTTTGGAGTTCAAAGGGGAAGCTTCTAGATACCCCAAAACATCTATTAGATGGCCAAAACATAATATATACCTGTAATTACTTGTGGTTTGATTGGGTGAATTTTGACAATAGGGATAGTTGGAGTAGATGTGATGAAAATAAAATGGGTTTTCCAAATAGAATTAAACCAAAATTATAGCCTAAAGCTAGTAAGAATGAAAGATTTTGGGCAGCTTTGCAAGTGGGAAGCTTTACTGGTTTTATGAATAAGATTGAAGGTTTTGAAAGGCATTTCTTAATCTTATTTACAAAATCATGGGAGGATAGAATAGTGTCAATCAATGGATTTACTCTTGACATTACTAAGGAACTCCTTTATCATGTGATTAGATTGGTGATTGAGGAAATGAAGAGCCATTATACATTAAGGGATTTCAAATGGGACAAAGAGTCATTTCTTAAGGAGGGAGACCAACTAGAGTAGGTGCATAATGGTTTTGACCAAGAATCCTTTTCCAAGCCATTTGTAGAGATATCCTTTCATTTAATGTAGTATATCACCTTAGAAGGTACGTATAATGTAGTTATATGGTCCCTATTTAGAATGTTGAAGTATTTCAGTCATGGTGTACCCTTTAGTCTCCCATTTTTTATCCTAAATTCTATGGAGGTGCCAATCATGAAACTCAAACATGGAAACTACTCTACACCTAGACACTAGGGAGTGATCTACCTTATTTTCAAATATTCTAAGGGTATGAATCAAATAAATCCAGACATATTATAGACCTAGAAGGAAAAGTCAAAGGAGGGGCCTGTTGATATTAGAAAAAAAAGTGTGGATAAAGTATCTTGGGATTCCAAGTAGGGTTATTGAGAATAATAAGAAACATTTTGAAAGTATTATTAAGAATAATTATGGAATGAATCAAAAAAAAAAAGGATAACATCAAGAAAAGACTTTGAAATGCATCAAATCTTGTAGGACATAGACAATGGAAATAGGGGAACCAGGGCCTTTAGGATTAATGTAGTAAAATGGGAGCAGGGACTTTTATTGATGTTTAAGAGGGTAGTGAGGATCCTAGGTAGATTTAGAAGGAAGTGGAGTAGGGAAACAAACTAGATCAGAATTTGGTAGTAGTTGAGAAGGTGATTAGGGAGCCTATTCATAATCCTTCATAGAAAAGGGAGACTTCTCATAATCAAAAGGATCAGAATGAGGTGTTTAATAATTTGGTTACATCACTCAATGTTAACGAGAGTTTAGACAAGATAGTGGAAGAGATCAACCTCAAAAAATCTATCATGGAGTCATTTATGAAAGAGATCATAGAGATAAAGGGCAAGGTTAATTTACTACAATAAAAAAATACAAATATGAGTCAAATCTTCTCAATTGGGGAGGAAGACCATCAAATTTAGAGTTTATCTTTCAAGGTGGAGTTTTTATAGAAATAGAATGAGAATATTTGTAATAAAATAATTTTTTAGTAAATTATTGCAAAGCAACAGTGTATGAGGGCGTATAGAATGTTGGAAACTTGTGAGCTCACTTGAGTGATATTTTTTATCCTAGTGTGATTGGAAAAAGGAAGGGAAAGAAGGGGTAGAGTAGTGGA
The DNA here is from genome assembly GCA_037957365.1 of Torreya grandis. Lineage (NCBI taxonomy): Eukaryota > Viridiplantae > Streptophyta > Pinopsida > Cupressales > Taxaceae > Torreya > Torreya grandis. The sequence goes on from JARHVA010008757.1 coordinate 92,722, forward strand.
TCTCAGTATGGTAGTGACCAAGATACATTATTGCTTCAGATTGATATGAACCTTAAAAATATGAAAGCTTGTTGGGAGCTTGTTTATGGTAGCTTAGATTTAGAATAGTTTTTTGTTTGTTTTGTGTTTGTTTTTGGGCTGGTTTTTAGTTGTGTCTAGCCCTGGTTGGTCTTATTTCTAGGTGGGTCTTTGACAGACTATTGATAGTTTTGTGTCTATACTTATCCTAGGGTCTGGGGATCCTAGTTGAAAAAAATCCCCCCTTTAACTTGAATAAAAAAATATAGTAAGATATAACTTAAGAATATACAAAGATGCCCTTAATATAGGCATGCCCCCAATGTAGAAAGATTTCTCCTAGGTGTAAGTAATGTCAAACATATATATGTCCATGTATCATTTTCAACCTATCTTCCCTACATCTTACTCATATATATTGTGAAAAAAATATGTACATAAAATGTATGTAATTCACCATGTATATGATGAATAGTATTAGTCATCTACATGTACCAACAAATAATGTCATGCATAGGTTCTAGTTTTGTATGTTTTGAATATTTAAATTTTTTTATATTAGTTTTTTTCATTTTTTTGAATTAAATCACACATTTATCTAATTGATAAAGTAAAATAGGCAAAGATTTGAAAATATAAGAATATAAGGGATCCAAAAAACCATAACATATGTCAACACATAGTATTCCCCAAGTGTAATAACAAATCACTCTCAAAGAAGTGAAGTAAATCAATGTACCCCCACTATATATGTAAATCACTAAGTGATGTCTCAAAGAAGTATGTGTAGATATAAAATCACATGCCCAAAATGGGTAAGAATAAATGAATACAAAAATGTCATGAGATATATAGGCACATAATATAGGTGATCATTTAAACTCAATGTTTGTCATGCCAATGATAAGCATAAATAGTCAATATGGAGGGTAGACAAGTAACATGCTCCACCAAGGTATAGCATGCATCAAATAATGTGCACTAAGATAAAACTAATATAAATTACATTTACTTTCTAGGATATCTATCATGAATCTACATATCAAGATAAAAAATCAAAGGTAAGGGCTAGAGGAATGGTAAATGCCAAATAATGTGTAAACATTTATGCCAATATATAAGAGTAGAGGAAACAATTAATCAACTTAAGAGAAGGTGAGTAATAAAAAAATTTAAGAAGATAGTAAAATATATTACATTCAAGTTAACCTCTAATGTCATCAAGTGTATGATACATTTAGGGATCAATTATCATATATGTCATAAAGTTTAACAAGTTTGTCATATTCATTCGTAAATTGAGACATGTCATTCTAATTAATATCAACTTCTATATTTGTAGTAGGATATGCATAACCAATCATACCATATTTTGGGATAAAATTTGTTTTATTTTTTTCCTCTTCAATTTATTTATCACTATCTATATCATATTCATGGTTAAACATATGTGAAGATGGAATGACAACTAGAGAAAGTTTTTTAATATTTATTTTCTCTTATTGGTTTTCTTCATTTTTAACTAGCTATTTCGATTTTACATACATTCCCCTGGTTGTATATTTTTCACATCCAATATATGGAGAACAAGTAGATAATATTGATTAATAAATCATTTTCATGGGTTGATCTAATTTAGGAATATGTTATTTAAATAAATACTATCTTAGTAACTCTTCCTTGGGAAATATAACTATAATTGAAGTGGATTGTTCACTATTTAAAGATGTGCTCAATTCTTGTGGAGTATTAGTATATGTATCTAATGTAAGGTCACCAATATCAAAAATATATTATAACAAATGTTTCAAGACATGATACGTATCCGTGAGATTTCCATAGAATCTATGATAAGAAAAATAGCACTTTGACCTTTCCATAGGATGAGTGGGAGATAATATGATCAATTTATTTCAAATCATGTTTCTAAGAGTTTCACTTGGAGTGGTATTAAGATTATGAAAATTTATTGATCCATTAGTCATAATTGTTTTATGTTATTAACCCATGTTGGAGATAAAATATTGTGAGACACATAGGTTTTGATTGGGGAGATAGAAATGCAATTTGTATTTATATCCTTAAGATTTTGGGTATGTGCAAGTTTATATTCAAGTGAGATGACCCTTAGAGAAATGGTTTGAAATTATTATTTTTATTTGTTTTTAGAATGCATCATATTACTAATATGATGTGTGGGAATGATGTAACTCTGAATAGGTTCATTCAAGGGTTGAGTCTTATCAGTGATGTTATCATTAAGCATACTACTTCTCATGGGTTTGGAAGATATAGATTTATAATCACATACCCTAGGCATTCCAGATTTGGTGTTCATGCAATATGTGCTACTAAAGAGAGATAATATTTCATCATGTGTAATATCATCCTTATTTTTATTATAATTAAATTTAATATATTTTTGTTCCATGAAATATAAGTACATCACATGATTTATGAGAGAGACATGCAACTATTACAATCATTGATTAAATTAAAAAATATAAATAATTAGCATTTGTTGCATTTTTGTTAGGTTTTTTTATGTGAATAATGTAAAATAAAAAATTAGATATGAAAGTCAAACCATAATAGAAGATAAATATGAAACCCTAATGTGGGAGGAAACTGAAAGAGTTTAGAAAATTCTCTCCTAGGGTCAAATCTACAAACCATGACCACAATATAATCCATTGATGCATTGCTCAAATAATATCTCAGTATATTATACAAAAATATAACATACAATGATAAATCATTTATATCAATAAAGCTTCCATCTAAATCTCCAATTCCATAGCTTCCATGAAAATACAATGAATGAACCTTACATATATAGGCAAGGAAGATCAATCTTAACTAAGAGATCAAGCTAAGTGATCCATCATAACTAATAGATAAATCATAACTAAGATATCAAGATAGAGATCAAACCTAAGAATAAGATATAATTATACCTAAAGGATATAAACAATTAAAAATTATCCCCATAATATATAAGAGATAAATATGTAATATCTCATAATATCTTAAATAAGATAAATGAAATATCCACAGATAAGTGGGTGGGAATAAATAAATACCTAAGTGAACATGAGATAATGTAAATAACATACTCTAACACCCCCCCAAGTGAAGTTAGGGGAAAAAAATAGAATGGTATATGTACAATATGAGTCTTGACATAAGGCCTGATCAAATACTCATGTATAATATATCCATGAAGAAATCTCTCATAAAGTGGAGAAAGGGAGAAAACTTGTAGGAAAATGAAATCCCCCCTAAAAAAAAAGAGAGAAAATAATGAATGAAATTGGTCCCAACAACAAGGCTTGATAAGGTACCCATACAAAGAAATGATGTAGTGTGAATAAAAGTGTCCCTATAGATCTATCTTTCCAGAATACATGGATGTTGAGTTATTATAACTGCCAAGTCGAAGTAAGAATGGTGATGAATATGAAGACCACTAAATTTGAACATTTCACTCCAAAATACTAAGTAGAATGATGAACCCAAGGAAGCATTGCCTAAACACCCTCCCTCAATGCTAAACTAAGAGAATATGACAATGAAAGGATATAAATAAGTGTACTAAAAATGGTGAGAAGTGAACACAAATATTGGCAGGGATGCCACACTGGTATCACTACACAAAAAGTCACCAAGAATGCTAGTAAGACATAACAATCCTCATATGTAATTTGGCAAATGAAGTGTCTAAATAAGATTGCCATGTACAAAGGAGAAATCTTTAAAATGTAGATAAAGTATCTTAAGAAGATGGCCCTAGTGGTGATGGGAGAGACTAATAAATGAAATAGTAAAGGGTGAACAAATTAAGATACACACACATGAAGATAGATTAGGTTCTAAAAGCAAACCCCACATCACACTTTATAATTCAGTGAAAGTATAATATATTCCATATACAAAAACACCAAATGAAAATAAGATATTATATACACCAAAATAGATCCAAATATGGAGATTGTCAACTTGTCAAAGAAGTCATCATAAATCATGAGAGTTTCTCCAAAAAAAAGAGAACAATGTGGGCCAAAAACAAAAGTGGTACAAAAAACATACTCAAATAATGCAAGACATTGGCCTCTACTAAAAATGCATTTATAAGTGTATAGATAAATGAAAAATAGTGTAATAGAGTGTTTTTGTGAGGGGATCTGAACAATGGAGGAATCATAATGATAAAATCCTCATAAAGAATGATGGTGCTTCCATAAGTGATCTAAAATCCATCCCAAATCAAATAGGAATGGTGGATGAATATACTTGCATAGGAGTGGAAGAAAAAATCTACAACAATAAAATACAAGCTAAATTTCAAAGGACTATTAGAATCAATAAAAAATATGTCCATAATTTTAATCAAGATGGAAAAATCAATAACGAAGAAAGTTTGCTTACTTATGAAGGGTTTGGTTGCCTACCAAACCAAGCCTCACCCTTCAATTTTTGACAAATGAGATAAAAAAAAAAGGTACATGGCCATTAAATAAACAAATAAAATATCTCCTTATGTATCTAAAATACAATATCTCCTTATGTATCTAAAATACAAAATATTATTTTTTATAAAAAATGATCAAAAAGTCATCCAAGTATATTGTTTTATAAAAAACAATAAAAAAATCCTTCTAAAAAAAAATTCCCCACAAGGATTTTTTTGTGAATAGTCTTGCTTAGTAAAACTAAGATAACTTTTTCAATTATTAATTAAATTAAAATTTTCTAAATTTTCTAAAAATAGAAGATAAGACGTACAAAACTAAGAAATGGTTTTGAATGATAATTTACAATTTTCTCATAATTAAATAAAGAAAAGTCATATATGTTTCAAAATAGTACTCATTAAAACTATGATAAATTTTTCAATTCTTAATTAAATTAAAAATTTATAAAAAGGATAAAATAATGTGCACAAAATCCATAAATGTTTTTAAGAGATCATATATAGTTTTCTCACAATCTGAAAAAGAACAATCATTTTTAAAAAATGGATTTATAAAAACTTGTAGATCTTGCCTCAGACATCTAACTAGGATAAAATTGAAGGTGATAATGTATTTATCAGATAATATGGATGCATTGGTGATATTTTATTTAATCCTTCAATCTCCAAAATTTACATGCAATAAAAAAACATAAAAAATAGGAAGTCCCCTACCCCCCCCCCGCCCCCGCCCCCCAAAAAATAAAAAATAAAATGATAATGTCTTACACACATTTATAATTCTCAAGAAAATCCAAAGAGGATGCTATATAAGAGCATAGTTAATATTACAAAATAATACTAGATACTGAATAAGGAGAAGCTAAGGATATGAGTAATAATTGTTGGACACCACTCTAATACCATGAAAGGGTTTTAAAAACTTTCACCCAGGGTCAAATCTACAAACCATTATCATAGTAAAATCCATTGATGTATTGCTCAAATAACATATCAGTATATTATACACAAATATAACATACATTGATAAATCTTCTATATCTCTAAAGCTTCTATCTAGAGTTCCATATCCATATATTCTATGCAAATACAATGAATTAGACTTGCATATATAATCAAAGATGATGAATCATAAATAAGAGATCAAACTAAGTGATCAATCATAACTAAGAGACCAGGCTAGAGATCAATCATAACTAAAAGATCAAACTAAATATAAAACCTAGGACTAAGAGACAACTATCCATAAAGGGTAGAAACAACTAGAAATTATCGCCATAATATCTAAGAGATAAATATGTAATATCTCATAATATCTTAAATAAGATAAATGGTATATCTAAAAATTAGTGGTTGAGAATAAATAAATATCTCAGTGAACATGAGCTAAGGTAAATCACATACTCTAAACAAAATTTGGGGTTTTTCATTCTCAACTCAATAATTAGGTTCACCAACATGTTATACTAATTTTGGATAGAGATGCAAATAAGTAGAACTAGGGAGGATGAAATTATGAAAAATATAACAATAGTTTACTTATATATATATATATATATATATATATACATATACATATATATATATATATATATATACATATACATATACATATATATATATGTATATATATATATGTATATATGTATATATATATATATATGTATATATATATATGTATATATATATATATGTATATATATATATATATATATATATATATATATATATATATATATATATATATATAATTTACAAAGTAAGAGCGTATAAGTGTACTGAAATGATTTTTTTACACTTTTTTGACATAAATTGCCCCTATATATGAAAATATTTTGTACCTATGTCATTAGATGCTTAGAACTAAAATAAAGGCTCAAAATCTCTTTGTATGCTATTGATAAAAAATTGACACCTACAACAACTTATACTATATTGGCTCTACCAAAAGTGTCCTTGTGTAGTATGTGTGTTTGTATCTCTTAAGATCCATACAAATGCACTTTTAGATGCCTCCTATGTGTGTGCTTACCTTCAGCCATGTACATTCATCTCTGTTTTATTTCTCTTCTATCCAAACCATAGTTACAGTTTCAACCACAAGATGACCCTTGAATAAAGGTTAGTATGTTGGGATTGACATCCCCAACTACATTCCAATACTATGAATAGGACTCAAACCACATATAGTTATCCCACTTGTGTGTGTGTGTGTGTGTGTGTGTGTGTGTGTGTGTGTGTGTGTGAGTGTGAAACATCATGATAAATCTAGAGTGCAATGAAATATTTGGATTTTGACATTTGACACCATAAAATTTTGACTTTAATATATATTCAGACTTGGCTCTAGGTATCAGATTTTGAGAGGTTCTAAGATTTGCATGATTTTTTGATAACATAGTAAGAGAGTGCTAATTCATTCTGTAGGTTTTATAGGACTTTTTAAGATAATTATAACCATATGATTTATTTTTATTTATATCTACATCTTTTTTATTTCTCACTATCACTAACCACTGAAATGTGTTTATACTGATGTAATGGAAAATTCACAATTTGAAAAATATTTGTTGACTTTTCTTCGATACTACAAAAAAATGAGACACATTTAGTAACCACAACTATCCAACCATTAATAGTACTTTGTTGAAAGTGTAAATTAGTGATCTAAGATATAGAGAAGGTTTTCTTATTATTATATAATGTTCTTATATAGATTAGGATAATCCTAAATAAGTGTATGTGGTGAATAACATTGGACAAGATAAATATATGGGTAGATGGATAGGGGAAAGTGTGCACAAGATTTAAAAATGTATGGAATGTCCTATTATGTAAAAGTGTGTCGAAGTTAGTATTGTCAAAATATCTAATACCAAATTTAGGTGTCTATAGTTTTATGGTCATTATACCATATTTACTACATTCTTCACTTTATTCTTAGGTTGGAAAGTATTATCACTACTCTTATATTTAAATGTTGTTTGACCTTAGAATTTAGATCATCTAAATAGGTAGGTGAATTTATCTCAAACTTAAGGGTGTTTAAAACTAAAAATATTGATCTCATATTTTTTAAGAACTTAAAAAAATTCATCAAAATATTTGTAAGTGTCAAAGGATACATTATTTTTTATGAGTACAAGAAATCTCTGAGTGAATATAATTTCTAATTCATTATCGGGTAATTAATACGTCACCTTGATAACTATAATATTGAATTTAAGGACATACTCTTTAAAATTATTATTTTGTCATGTTATTATAAAAAATACACCCCTATTTTCAAAATTCTCTTACTTCTAGCATGTTTTCATTACCATCAATAATTCTTTAGTGGGACCTAAATTTTAATTTCACTTTGCTTAAGCATTTTAGGGTTTAAATTAAATGTTAAGTATTGTTATTTATTTCTCAAAATGCTATTTGGTAAATGTAATTGATTATTGTGTTTCTATTGGTGATATTTGAAATAATTAATTCTAATTATTTTTGAGTTATCAAATTATTTTTATCTACCTTCTTGTATATACCACAAAATATAACATTATAACATGTTGAAGCTTTAAAACAAAGAGTCAAATGAACTATAATATCTATTCTTAGACACTACACAAAGATGATATTTTTAGTTTGAAATAAACATGTTTAAAAGGTAAGGTTGTTTTATACTATTTTTATAACATATTATTCAATATGATTCATGTTTGAGTGGTTTAAGATTTGTAATGGACAACTTCTCAACATTTTAATGTGAAGTGATAATGAGGTAAGGGCATTAACATGAACATGATTTTTTTTTTAACTTTTGGGTTGGCATGAAGATATTGTATATGTTTAACAATCCTTATAGAGGAACTTTAAACATTAGTATGGTGTAGAAGGAACATTACGAAGGTTTCCAAGCTTTGGTTTTATAGTATATAGAATATTAATTTTTGTAAAAACAATAACTAAAAGGTGATGGCATAATTTTAGGTGCTACCTTTACTAATATTATGGCATTAATAACCTTCATATTATGAGGATGGATCCAAATTTACTACCCTTGCTCCCTAAAAATATTAAAGTTTTTTGAATAAATTATTCCTTGCAGTTATTTATGTAACTTCGCTTACCATTTTTTTATAGTATCTCGTAGGAATTGAATATTTGGAATTTTATTTCTTAAAATTTAGTGGAATATTTTATTTTTTAACACTATTTTGGTTTTAAATTGGTGCTTTGGAAAATTTTGGAGATTTTTCAAGTCTTACAATTTATTATTTATAATTTTTGGAAGGTATGTTTGAATGAAATATTTTCATTAAAAGATACATAATGTTGTTTTAAATTTGATAGTAATATGCATTTATCAACCATTGTGCAAGTTTAAAATTATTTTTAAGCATTTATTTTTTGTTTAAGTATTAGTAATTAACATTTTTACTTTTTTGAATTAGTGTAAAAAATTATGAAGTTGTTTCAAACTAGTGTATTAATTTTCGTAAAAGCTAGCTTTTCTTCATTAACACCCTAGTCATCTAGTAGAAAAGAATTGAAAGAATATGATGCAAAGGCATATTATAAATGCCAAAGAGTTAGTATAGGATGTGTCGAAGAGCCCTATGAAATATGTGAAATGGAGGAGAATTCATGAATGTGAGATAAATTTGAATTTAAAGTTTTCTCACCTTTTTTATTTGAATTTTCAAGCTTGTAATGAGGAGTTGAGAGTGTGTTTAGATGGTTTAAGTGGGTTATAATTTTATGTCATGTTGAATGATGTTTTAATAGACCTATAAGGTCTATTAAGAGTCCTAATATGATGTTGAGTCATTATATCATGTTGTAGTGAGAGGTGGCAGTCTAAATAATCATCACCTTACATGGGTCTTATGTTAGTTTGAAGTTTCTTGGTTTAATAAATAGTTATCAAGATTGTTATAAGAGTATATTTCATATGGAGGGAATATATAATGTTTATTAGTCTATATTAATGATATTATGGAGAGAATGGGGTAGACATGGTGAAGGTTTGCCAAAGATGTATGTAGGAATGTGTAAGTCTGGTTTGTGTGTGAGAGAACATCAATAAAGAATGTTACCTTGAATAAATATTTATGAATATTGTGTATACTCATTTATTATAAGTTATTAATGTGATATTGATGAAAACTTTTCAATTAGAGGTGATTCAATAAGGTTGAAGGAAAATATAATTTTGTGTGTAGGAAATTTGTATGACTGAGAACAATATAGAGGGTGTATTTAGCCATCAATGTGGTAAGAGTTTTATTTCATGTTTGTTATCCTTATGTATGATAAATTCATGTTATTTAATTTTTTCAATTAACACAATTTTTTTTAAGAGAGACTATCAACCTTGCTATACAAGGTATACAGACACATAGCTTGTACAAGAAACATTCTGAGTGTTTAGGTCTTTTTATCATTGGATTATGAGAAGATTTGGAATAGAAAAAGTGTGAAGGGTTTAATATATATTGTTACAAAATATAGGTGGTCAATAAATGATGAGTTTTACTTTAAACTTTGTTATTACATTCATTAGAAGCACATAGTCTCTATTATGAATATTGTGTATACTCATTTATTATAATTTATTAATGTGATATTGATGAAAAATTTTAAATTAGAGGTGATTCAATAAGGTTGAAGGAAAATACAATTTTGTGTGTAGGAAATTTGCATGACTGAAAACAATATAGATGGTGTATTTAGCCATCAATGTGGTAAGGGTTTTATTTCATGTTTGTTATACTTATGTATGATAAATTCATGTTATCTAATTTTTAAATTAACACAAAATTTTTTAAGAGTAATTCACTTTTTAAGAGAGACTATCAACTTTTCTATACAAGGTATATAGACCCATAGCTTGTACAAGAAACATTCTGAGTGTTTAGGTCTTTTTATCATTGGAGTATGAGAAGGATTGGAATAGAAAAAGTGTGAAGGGTTTAATATATATTGTTACAAAATATAGGTGGTCAATAAATGATGAGTTTTACTTTAAACTTTGTTATTACATTCACTAGAAGCACATAATCTCTAAACCTACATTATGTACACTGAGTGTATCATGTTTGGATTCAATGATGAATCTAAAGGGTTTGGGTATGGTCATTAAAGGTATATATAACCTAATTTTAGGTTTTTATGTCATTATAAGTTGAAAATACAATTGAACCCTTTCTACCATGTTTTTTGATAACAAAACACAATCAAAACAACTGAAAGTTTGAGTTTGTGAATGTTCTATAGGTTATGAGATCTTGTTCATAGAAGGAAAAAGTTGTGGGATCTTCATACAGGCTTAGAAAAATCATTTTTTTGACTTGAAAATTATTTTTGTTCATTATAAATAATTATATTCCCTCTCATTCCTATAATAAACTTGCAAATCCTAAAACTTGGGTTTTGAAGTTTCCATGAGATTTAACTAGTGAAAATTTGAAAAATTTTATAGTTTGATAAATCTAAAGGTCATTAAATATATTTTAGTGTATTTGAAATATTTCCATACTGGGAAGTAAAATAATATAGGGCTAAGTGTAAAATAGGGTTCTTTAGGACTAACAAGCCTAAATAGGGAACAAAAAGAGGTTTGAAAAGGGGTCAGATGAGAGTGATGCATGAAATTTCATGAGAAGACCAAGATAAATAGATGGTATCCTAAATGGAGATTGGATTATTATTTTATGATAGTACTGATTTATACAAAGCAAAATAGTACATAAATAGGGCTAGTAGGACTATGTATAGGTATGCAAAGTTGTGTGGAGTTGTCTTAAAGCACTATCGAATATGAATGAAGATTTTTAAATGAGTTGTAATAAGCATGTTTTAAGAGTCACAGACTAGAAATTAACTAATTCACTCAAATAAATTGTGAATGTATGTTGTCAAACAAAGAATAATTAGTTAAATAAGACATTAAGATATCTTATCTATGATGAATAATGAAGGAGGGTTAAAATGGTTGAAATGAGATATGTGAATGAATTTTTATGTATTTTGAAACCTTTGAAAAATAAGGAATTGAGTTTATCCCATTTGGACAAAAGATAGACTAAGTGTTGATAAATGAATATTTGCAAGATTACAAGCAAAGTGTCAGATTAGTGCAAGATATTGGTAAGATCTCTACATAATTTGGTATCAGAGCCATCTAGATGCTCTAAGAATAGGTAAATATAGGTATGAATGTTATGATTATTGCATGTTACATATTTATTAATAAAATTTCAAGTAAGTAGACATGAAGACAATTTATAAGGAGTCATTGGAAGGATAGATTTGAGACAATAGTTCAAGAAATTATGAAGTATTTTGTGATTGATTTATTGAATGAATGCATTGTTAATTATGAGTGATAAGTGAAAGAAATAAAATAATTAATGGTGAAGTGGCAGCCTAGAGAAAAGAGAGATATTAAAAAGCTCAAGGAAGAGACAAGCTCATAAAGAGAGCTTGAGTAAGAGAGGATAGTCCTAGCATGAAGGACAAAGAGATTGAAAGGTCCAAGTGAGGTCTAATAAAGAAGTTATAGGTGTGAACCAAATAATAGGTCCAAGTGAGACTAAAATAGATAAAATAGAGAATGTACCAAGTGAGGTACTCAAAATGAAGATGAAGGGAGAGGTAGAGAGAAAAGTGAGAAACATGGTTGAATTTGAAAGCAACAAAGAGAGGATGATGTAAAAAGAGATAAAAGATATGAAACATACATTGGCAAGGATAGAGGATAGAGAAAGAGTTGATATATATTTGTAATGTGGAATAAATATTAGGAAAAGAGTTAAGTACAACTTCATAGAAAAAAGTTACAAGAGAGAGAACTAGCAGGTGATAGAATATTTAGAGAGGCAGTTGAAGGAGATGGCAACATAATTTGCCAAAAAAGAGGAAAGAGAGGAAATGGAGCCTCAAAATATTTATTCTAACAATAATTTTTCATGGTTGAATGTAGGTAACAACAAAGAAAGTGAGGAGTATGATTGACATGAAGGAGATGAATGGACAACATTCCATCAAGAAGAAAAAGATGATGCATGACAAGGTGAAGGTATAACTGAAAATGAAGGGATTTTTTACCCTCAAGATGGTGAATTCCTTGGTGGAAAAGAGTGGAAAGATGAAAATAAAACAACAAATGTTAAGGAAGATAAAGGCATGATAGGTAATGAAATGCATGTGGTTTTTGATAAATATTTTGAAGAGGAAGATGATATCTTGTATAAAGACACAATAGGATTGTTTTAAGAGTTCATAGGATCAGATAAGAATAAATAAGCACTTTAATTGATTGAGAAAAGAGAAAAATAGGTAAGAGAAGATGAGATTGAAGAAATAGTCTATGAAGAGAAGGTGCAAGGTAAAGAAATTATTGATTTGACAATCAAGCAAGGAGTAGTTATGATGAAGGACAACAGGATAGAAAGTGATGAGGAAAATTATGAACAAGAAAGATACCTTTAAATGGTCAAAAGAGGAAGATAACATGATATGAAATAGGTATGATAATGAAGAGGCGAAAATAACATTGTTGGAGAAGGAAATTGATAGATAATAGAAATTCATGTTCAATGCCATAAAGATTGAAGAATATCATGAGAGAATGTAAATAAATAAAAGTAATTATAAGTACAAATAGTAGTATGAGAAGTATTATAATCAAGAACAAATGACCACATGTAATAAAAAGCAAAAGCATATGTGTGTCAACAAGGAACACACACATTTGTATGAACACTTGAATGAAGAAGAAGATAGAGGTCAAGTTTCTTTTATCCCCTTGGGATTACGATGCATGGAATATTATAAATTCCCATGAGATAGTTTAGGATGTGTCTAAGAATCCTAGGAAATATGTGAAATGGAAAATTCATGAATGTGAGAGAAATTTTAATTTGAAGTTTTCCTGCCTTTTCTTGATTTGAATTTTCAAGTTTATAATGAGGAGTAGAGAGTCTGTTTAGATGTCTTAAATGGGTTATAATGTTATGTAATGTTGAATGATGTTGTAATAAACCTATAAGGTCTATTAATATTCTTAAGATGATGTTGAGTCATTATTTCATGTTGATAGTGAGAGGTGGCAATCTAAATAGTCATCACCCTATGTGGGTCTTGTGCTAGTTTGAAGTTTCTTGGTTCAAGAAATGGCTATCAAGTTTTTTATAAGAGTATATTTCATATGGAGGGAATATATAGTATTTATTAGTATTTAGGAATGATATTATGGAGATAATAGGGTAGACATGGTGAAGAAAATGGTGAAGGTCTGCCAAAGATATATGTAGGACTGTGTAAGTCTAGTTTGTGTGTGAGATAACATAAATAAAGAATGTTACATTGAAGAAATATTTATGAATACTATGTATAATAATTTATTATAAGGTTTTTATGTGATCTTTATTTAAACTATACAATTGGAGGTGATTCAATAAGGTTTTAGGAAAATATAATTCTGTGTAGGAAATTTGCATGTCTGAGAATAATATGGATGGTGTATTTAGTTATCAGTATGGTAAGAGTTTTATTTCATGTTTGATATAATTTTTTATGATAGATTCATATTCTCTAATTTTTTCAAGGAATAAAAATTGGTTTGATAGTAAGTCACTTTTTAAGAGAGACTGTCAACCCTACTATACATGGTATACATACCCATAACTTGTACAAGAAACATTTTGAGTGTTTGGATCTTTTTATAATTAGAGTCTAAGAAGGATTGTGAAGGGTTGAATATATACTATTACAAAATATATGTGGTCAATAAATTATGATTTATATTTTGAACCTTAGTATTACATTAATTGAAAGCACACAGTCTCTAAACCTACATTCTGTACCCTGAGATCTTAATATTGTATCATGTTTTGGATTCAATGGTGATTGTGAAGGGTTTGGGTATGGTCATTGAAGGTAGATAGAAAATATTTATAGGTTTTAATTTATTTATAATTTTAAAATATAATTGAACCCTTTCTGCCCTATTTCTTGATAACAAAACACAATTAAAATGACTGAGATTTGAGTTTGTGAATGTTCTATAGGTTGTGAGAGCTTGCTCATAGAAGGAAAAAGTTGTGGGATATTCATATAGACTTGAAAAAATAATCAGTATGGCTTGAAAATGATTTTTTTTCATTATAAATAATTATATGCCCTCTTAGGCCTATAAGAGACTTGTAAACCCTAGAACTAGGGTTTTAAAGTTTTCATGAGATTTAACTAGTGAAAATTTGCAAAATTTTGTATTTTGATAAATTTAAAGGTAATTAAATATATTTCACATTTTTTGAGATATTTATATATTGGTAGGTACAATAATATAGGGCTAAGTGTAAAATAGGGTTCCTTAGGCCTAATAGGCCTAAATAGGGAACAAAAAGAGGTTTGAAAAGGGGTCAAATGAGAGAGTTGAGGCATGAAATTTCATGAGAAGAACAAGATGAATAGATGGTATCCTAAATGGAGATTAGATTATTATTTTATGATAGTAAAAACTCATACAAATTAAAATAAGCCATAAATAAGGCTAGTAGGACTGTGTATAGGTATGCATAATTGTGTGGAGTTGTCTTAAATCATTGTGGAAGATATGTAATGAATGCATATTTTTAAATGAGTTGTAATAAGAATGTTTTAAGAGTAAAATACTATAAACTAACCAATACACTCAAATAAATTATGAATGCATGTTTTCAAACAAAGAACAATTAGTGAAACAAGACATTAAGAGATCTTATCTATGATGAATGATGAAAGAAGGTTAAAATGGTTGAAATGAGATGTGTGAATGAATTTTTATGTATTTTTGAAACCTTTGAAAAAAAAGGAATTGAGTTTATCCCAGTTGGACAAGATAGACTGAGTCTTGGTAAAGGAATATTTATAAGATTGCAAGCAAAGTGTTAGATTAGTGCAAGCTATTGGTAAAAGCTCTGCATCAAAATATTGGAATACTAGGTGAATAAAATTCTAGAAAGTTATTTGGGAATTCCATTATTTGAGGATAAAATGTAGTTTTAAATATGAAACCACCTCATTTATAAAATCCAAAAGAAGCTTACAAGGTAGAAGGGACATCTCCTCACTCAGGCTGACAAATTCTAGCTGCTCAAAGCCTCAATCCAGAGTATCCCTATGTACCTAATGTAAATATTTCAAATACCCACAAAATTAATCTCTAAAATAAAATAAATACAAAATAATTTATTATGTAGGAGCATCAAGGACTGATTCAGGTTTCATCTTATCTCTTGGAAAAAAACATGTCTTCCTAAAGTAAATGGAGGACTGGGCCTTAGAAGCATAAGTCCATGAATAGGGCCCTACTAAAAAAAATAGGATGGAAACTTATGAAAGAAGATAGAAAATGGGAAATAATTTTGAAGGCCAAATATATGGAAGGCCCTGAAGTAGACAACTTTCTATGGTAAGAAGGTCCAAAGGATGGATCTACCTTCTAGAAATCCATCATCAACTGTAAGGACTTTATTTTAAAAGGAATAAAATGGAAAATTGGGGATGGAGAGAAAATAAACTTTTGGGAAGACACTTGGATGTCCACCATCCCACTCTCCTCAAAATAAACTTAGGCCAACCAATATATAATCTTCAAACAAATATGGAGCTCAAAAGTTAAAGACTATTGGGTTGAAAATAAAGGTTTAAAGAGTTGGAAAGTCCTTCCCTCAGAAGTATACATATCTAAATAATTATAGGTGATCTATAATCTTAACTCCTCCATTAGACATGTTCACATCTCTTTATTCCCTAAGGAAGATAATTTTCTATGGGTAGCTAAAGACAATGGTATGTACTCAGTGTCCTTATGACATGCCATTGATTTGAACATAGAAAATTAATGAAACTACTAGAAATATTTATGGATTAAACACTTGACCCCCAAGGTCAAATTTTTATTTTGATTGGCAGCCTAAGATAAGGTCCTAACAGTGGATAACCTAATAAAAAGAGGACTAATAGTCCCCAATAGATGCCCATTATGAAGCAAATTCAAAGACTTCATTCATCATCTATTTCTGAATTATTCATTTAGTTAAATCATATTCAATTAGATGTTGAATAAATTCAATCTTTCATGGGTTAAACCTAATAATGTGTTTGACCTCATTAAATAATGGGAACCACCTTGGAACATCTTTTCCCTAGATTTCCTATGGAATTTGACTCAACCATATTAGTTATGGAGTGTTTGGAAAGCCCATAATGATAACCTTTTATCAAATAAAAGGCACTGGCCTAAAGGGGTTTTCTTTTGATTATGCCATGGCATCATTAAGAAATGGAAATCCTTCCCACCCATGGATAAAAATATAGGACCAGCCTTAGCACAATTGATATTCAGTAACTAGGATGTGGTTCAAAAATAAAGATCCCCATACAAATATCTAAATTGTAAACCCACAAGATGGAAGACCCCACATGAAGGTTAGGTTAATTTGAAATTTGATGGAGCCTAAAAAAGAAACTTGGGACATATAGGCAGGGGAGGATCCAAAAGGGATTTGAAGGGGATGTTGACTGCTACCTATGTGGGCCCCTTGAGAACTTAGACAAATCATGTAACTGAAGCTAAGGCAACATTATAGGGCATCCAACTTACCTCTAACCTTAAGATGGAAGTGATAATTGTGGAGGGGGACTCCCTCAACATCCTAAATGCCCTTGAAGGCAAAATAACCCCCTACCATATAATAAAATCTATAATTGATAATGCTAAGCATAATTTTAGGGGGTTGACATAATTCCACATTATCCACACTTACTGTAAAGGCAATGGGGTGGAAGATCTACTTACTAACATAGTAGTAGGCCTCCCTCTTTTAACCAACTGGCATATAGGATGCCACATCCCTGAAAGTGT
The DNA here is from genome assembly GCA_037957365.1 of Torreya grandis. Lineage (NCBI taxonomy): Eukaryota > Viridiplantae > Streptophyta > Pinopsida > Cupressales > Taxaceae > Torreya > Torreya grandis. Next base: position 110,118 of record JARHVA010008757.1, read on the forward strand.
CTCATAGGATGTTCATAATGAAAGTGCATCAAGATAGGATGATTGGGTAGCCACATGCATGAAAATTTATCATCAAGAGATGAATTTAAAATTTCATGATCCATCAGTATGTAAACATGATGAAAATTTATTTCATAAGGTGGAAGGATGTGTACCTTTTAAGTATTTTTTGAATCGTTAAAATAAAGCATTTATAAAACCTACTAAAATGCATATCAGTTTGATAGGCACTATGAAAATTGGGGGTGATAGGGATCATTTGGAACCAACCTCATGTTCTAAAGTTTGAGTTACAAAGAAAGTATTAAGAAGCTCCAATAGGGTGGGCTTATTGAATTGATGCTAAGGATAATCAAGCATAATTCAAGCATAGTGAGGATTATATCATTGGATAGAATAAGAGAGTTGTGTAAATGAGAAAACTCAAAATATTAATCATGAAGGAGTTTATTAGAGAAGATACAGATATGTCATGTGATGGAATGAAGGTGTATAAAGACTAGTAAAAAAAATAAGAGTCACATCAGATATTATTCAACACTAATGAGTTTATCAAAACAGACAAGAAGGGACTCCCCCATACTGACCTACCCTATTAATGGTCTAAGGAATTCCTCCAATTTATGAAATACCTAACACTTGAAGGTAAGCACACATTAATGTTATCTCAACACTTTTTACTATTAAATCACTTTCATGGGTATAAAATTAGTCTCCCTTTTTATCTCCTCAAGTCATTGGAGAGCACTAGTCTCACCCATTAGGTTAATGATGACAACCCTATACTACACCAAAGTCTCATCTTGCTTCTAGTGAAGCATGACCAAACTCTATGTGGCAAGGAATTTCCTCTAGTGGAGTCTTCTACTAAAGAGGACTCCCTTGAGGAAGACCCTACACAAGGATCCTACCATCCATCAACTAGTACCCCCCAAGCTAGCCCTTTATCCAAAATCTATGTTGAATACCCCCTTTAAAACTAATTATACCCAAACCCAAACCGATCCTTCTAGATGAGGGTACATCATGGGAAGTGTATGAGAAAGGATTTTTTTTTGATAAAGGACTTCAAACATAATAAAGAGTAGTTGGAAATTTTCAATAGAAAGCTACATGAGGTCAGGATAAATTTATTGGGACTCATACAAGAATATAAATCCTTGAATAGACAAGTCAAAAAAATGGTCCAATCCTTCATCCATTCTAATAAGGTAGACAAGACCCTTGGGAAGGAATACATAATGGTGGAGGAGACCTCCCTCCTAAGATTCTTAACACTACTCCCATCAAGAGGACTCTATTATATGAATAGGTATCAAAAAGACCATGGCTGATCCTACCTAAGATGACAATGAATGGCCTGATAAAAGAACAAGGGATAAAGTTTTAAATAAAAAGTAAGGTGAACTAGAGAAGAAGACTAAAGAAGAGAAGGATCCATTAGAGGGCCCCTCCTCCTGAACTATTTTCATTTTTTGTCTACTATTTTGCTTTCTATGGGGATAATTAGCTAGTTGTTTATTTTTGTTTTTCCATCCCCTAGGGATTTATAATATATTTTAAAACCTTTTAACTATGGTTTTTAGTCCCTATAAACTAGATATTTTACTCAATAAAAAAAAAACATTGTCACTTTTTTATTAAGTTGACATGATGATCCCTCTAAATGCCATCTTTATTTATGTTCATGATATAATTATGATTTTAATTTATTATAATTTCATGATTATTATATTATAAATATCCTAATAACATCCATTTTATTTTCAATCTCATTTCTTACAATTTGAAGTTAAAATTGTTGAAATATTTATCAAATTATAGCCTTTATCATTTTTTGATTTGTGTCAGACAAAGCTACCTTGAAGCTTTTTGGTTAATTTGACATCTATCTATTAAATTATTTGTGATTATTTATATGAAAAATTTGTGACTTTTTCTACAAACCACAAAAGGGGTTGAGTATTAAGCTTCAATATTAAAATAAGGATATGGTTGCATTTCTAGGTTTTTGCTTGCCAAGTTTATTTTCTACATTTATGTTTTTCACTTTTCAATAAGGTTCTAATAGTTATTTTACTTATGGAATGTGGAAATTACTTGGATTTGGATTAAATTTTTTCATATGAAAGTATCTATTATTTTAAATAGAGATGAAAATATCTTTGTAAGACAGGGTGGAAGACCTTCAAAAGTTTACTATGGTAAGACATAACAGAAGGAGTGAAAGACCTTCAATAGTTTATAGGATATTCCAATAGTGTAGATCTCTAAATACCAGATACTCCTAGACTTGGGGAGAGATAGGCTGAGGAATAATAAAGAATATTCAATGAAATTTGGTAGAGGAATAGTTTTATTTACTGTAGGCCTCAAGAGAGGATCTTTATTGAGTAGAATCAATTTATTTTTAAATTTAAATGAGAGTAGGAGGAAGTAATGGTAACTATGGAAGACCTTCAAAAATTTCAGTTTGATTTTTTTTCTAAGTAGGAGGAAGTAGCAGTAACTGTGGAAGACCTTCTATAATTTTAATTGAAATTTCACTTTGAGCAAGAAGAAGTAATGGTAACTATTGAAGGACTTCATCAGTTTCAATTTAAATTTAAATTTGGGAAGGAGGATGTAATGGTAACTATAAAATACCTTCATTAATTAAAATTTGAATTTCAATTTGAGTGGGAGAAAGTAATGATAATTGTGGAAGAGATTCAAAAAATTTATTTTGATTTTCATTCTAAGCGAGAGGAAGTAATGGTAATTATGAAAGAACTTCAACAATTTCAATTTCACTCTGAGTGGGAGGAAGTAATGGTACCTATAGAAGACTTTCAATAGTTTCAATTTAAATTTCAATATAAGCATAAAGAAGTAATGGTAATTATGAAAGACCTTCAACAATTAGAATTTGAATTTCAATCTGAGCTAGAGGAAGTAATGGTAACTACAAAAGACCTTCAATAATTTCATTCTAAATTTTAATCAGAGTGGGAGGAAGTAATGGTAACTATGGAAGACCTTCAACACTTTCAATTTAATTTTCATTCTAATCAGGATGAAGTAATGGTAATTGTGAAAGACCTTCAACTATTCCAATTTGAATTTCAATCTAAGCAAGAGGAAGTAATGGTCACTACAAAAGACCTTCAAAAACTTCAATTTTAATTTTAATCTAAGTGGGAGAAAGTAACAGTAATTGTAAAAATATCTTCAACAATATAAATTTCACTTTTCTTTAATCAAAGGGAGTGAAAGGAGTGGAAGGAGAAGGAGACTTATTCTATTAGGAGATGAATGAGAAGGAAATAAAGGGAAAGGAGGAGATGAATATGTCTCAATTCTAGGTGGACTAGGGGTAGTCCATTCCACCACTGACATCCTCCATAATTCTGAATGTAAAGCTACATGGGAGAGTTTTAGTGCGAAAGACCTTCAGAATTCTAAATTTCAATTTGAACTAAAAAACTAGAACACCTATGTTGACATGGATGGGAGTAGAAGGAAAGGAAGGATAATTATTCCAATAGGACATGAGCAAGAAGGAAAATAAGGGCAAGGAGGAGATGAAGATAAAATAGATTTTGGTGGATTGGGGATTTTTCATGCCATCAGCAACATCCCCCTTAAGACTAAATGGCAAGCTAGATGGAATAAAATTAGTTATGTAGTTTGGTGGAAGGGAGTTTCTAGATGTAATTTAAAAAAGAAAATTATAGAAAAAATTTCTCACAAAACCTATTGGGTTTCTCCAATATCCCTTACTCAGGTAGGAAGTGAATCTACCTAGGGTTTTTATGAGGATAACTTGGTCCCAAAAAAATCTTGGGAGTGGAAGGAGCGAAAGACTTTGAACAATTTGAATCTTATTTTGATCCAAAAAATTAGATCAACATTGGGTTTTCTTCTATGGTCCTTCTATGGGGTGGATGATGGAGGATCCCACCCCAAGATCCTTTTTTGGGGAGTACTCAACTCTATGTAAGGTCTTTTTTTGGGTTTAGAAGGACCATGTTTTTTAGTGGCCTCTTTTTGTAGTTTAAGAATGGATGTTAAAGGAGCCCACCCTTTGTTTCACCAAGTTACAGGATCTCATGGAATCATATCAGTTATGAATGAAGCCTTTTCAGGGGATGTTGTTTTATTCAATCATGTTTGATAGTGTGGAGGTTGGGAGGAAGACCCAAGTGGCATAATACCTTCTTCTCTAGATGGTTTTCTATCTGATAGTGTTCTTAGGAATAACATGACAAAGGGGGTCTGCCCTTTGAGATTCACTATTTTATTTCATCTTTTTATGTTTAATGGTTGTGGGAACCTTAAAAACCCCTTTCTATGCTTCTTAAAGGTTGTGGTTCTAAGTGGGAAGATAAGCCCACTTGTTATGATTCAACTATGTTGTGGCTATGTGGAAGATCTAGGAGGTGAAAGACCTCCTTTTATAGTCTAACTTATGTTGTATACTTTGTTTCTTATTGTGTTTCACCAAGTTGTAGGAGCCTCAAAAATCCCTTTTTTTAAATCAATGTTGTGTGTACATTTAATTCTCTTGTTAATGGTTATGAGAGCCTCAAAAATCCCTTCTTATGCTTTGAATAGGTTGTGAATCTTAGTAGGAAGATAAACCCACTTGTTGTAACTCTGTTGTATGGAGGTTGTGCAAAAAACCCTGGTGGTAGAAGACCTCCTTCTCTGATGGATCTACTGGTTTGCAGTTCCCTCAGAGAAGACATGATGAAGGGAGATATCCCTTTGAGATTAAATGTTTAGTAACATCTTTATATACTATAGATTACGAGATCCTTAAAACCCTTGGTTGTGGGAACCCTTAAAAACCTCATGTTTTCTAGTCTTGCTAAGGTCATGGGTACCTTTACTTCACTTGTTTAAGGTTGGGGGAGCCTTCAAACCCTCTTCACTATACTTGGGTGTAGGAAGATCTTTTGTTACCCTCTTTTTTGTATCTAGATGTGGGTATAGTTGTCAAAACCCTCACATCCCTGGTTCATAGATCCAATTTCAAAAGTGTTTTACCCAATTTTTAAAAAAAAAATCTTTATTTTTTTTAATATGTTTGAAATGGTAGTTGAGATGAAATAGGTAAGGCCAATGTAACTATGGTTGTTTATCATCTTAAGTAAGTTGATAAAGTTCTAAATTTTATAAAGTAATTATGGACTTAAATTATGGGTTTTAATTATTTTATTTTAAAATTTTCAAACATGTATGTAGACCTTTCATTATTTTCAAGGTGTGAATAAAAAGTATAAAAATATGGCTTCTTGCATGCTAAGATATAACAAATGGTAAATTTGAGCATGGAATTGGATAATGGATGTTGGAAGTGTTATGTTTCAAATATTTTTTTAGTTTATTAACTAGGATCTTTACCACCTCCACCTCTAGTTTTTGGTTTGGGGTTAATGAAAAACCTCATTTTTTGGTTAAGAACCATCCAATTGACCTCAAATAGATAGATATATAAGGATGGGAGTGGCGGAGTGCCTCTCCTTCTAATGTACACTTTTTTTATATTATTTGATTCTAATGTCTATTTTTATATTTTAGATAAATCGTATATCATTCTAAACCTCTGTATTACTTATTGAAAGATGAAAACTAATAATGCAATGAAGTTCAATTTTACTATTTTAGTTTTGATTAGATTTGTTTAAAATGTTTATGAATATATGTGATATAATTTGAATTATATGAATTTATTTATAATTAACATGGAATTTTGATTAGAAAAATCAACAAAGAGATACAAATTAGATGAAAATTTTGATAAAAGCAATAAAAAAGATGAAAAATAAAGAGGGAACTAAGGGCTAAATAGTTAAAAATATATATATTAATGGTGAAAACAATAAAAGAATTAAAAATTCTTTTGGATTGATGAAAAAAAATAAAAAATGGAACAAAAACTTAACTAATCAAAATCATCATATTAATATGGAAAGCCAATTAATTTTCAAAAAATGTAGCTACTTGGTGAGAATATTAAAGTGAAGTAAGAGATTACTTGTATGGATTCTCCTCACAAGGCTTGAATTGTTCTCAACTCTATTTTCCCTAAGAAGTATAATTATTTGGGCTCAAATTTCAACTAAAATTATCTGAGGAAATTTTGTCATTGCTAAAATATATAATATTATATTTGAATAAAACTTATGTATTAAAAATAATGAGCTAATGGAAAATCTACATGAGAAATATGGAAAAGACTCCAAGCTTTTCTTTCTAAAAGAGAGAAATCACGGATAAAATGGGAAAGCCCAAAAAAGCTTTTTTATATTTAAAATCACACTTGAAAAATATGAGAAAAAAATGGTATAAAAGAAACAAAGGTGTGAACATTTGGGTTTTGTACAATGGGTAGTTAAAAATTAATTTCATTATCTTCTTATTATTATTCTATGTATTGTAAATGAACTCTTAAGAGTCAAATAGTAAAATGTCACCTCCTTGGATTAACTAAATCCCTATTTATTTTTAAATTAGATTTAACGCTTGTATTATTCTTATGCATTATTTACTTCGAGCCTTTCATTATAATAGGATGTAATATTTCTAATTTTTTAAAAATTGATGAAGGTAGTTGAAACTGTAAATGATCATCTTTTTAGTTTAGTTTTAATTTTTCTAATTCCATTCCAATATTCAGATAAAATGTTACCTTTTTGATTCTATAGATTTATATTGTGTTCATTTTCTTTCTTGTATATCAAAAATGCTATATGTTTGTTATGATATGGAGTCAATCCATTTCTTTTTTGGTACATCACCACTTTTGTGTTTATTTTTATTTGCCCTTTTTTCTAAAAGATTTTATTTCAAGCAATTAATTCAGGTAAATTAGCACTAGGATAAGAAACAAGTCAAACTTTCTTTAGAGTTTGTATATAAAGAGCAATCCCATACTATATATACAATCCCATACTAAGTAGTCTTCTCATAGTGGATTTGAAATGTACATTGCATTCATTGAACATTTCAATAAATCAACACTTATGATAAGTTTGTGGTTATTTTAGGAATATATGGATGCCCCAACTCTCTTTTTACTTCAAGATGATAAACTTTCACAATCACTACTACATGAAGTACAATTTGTTTCACAAATTGGATCATATTTGTATCAAAAATAGATTATTTTTGATGTTTTCATGGTAAAAGTTTGAGAAAATTATGTCATGTTTTGTGGCATAAAAGTGAAACAACTAAACATTTTTAATTATGCCATATTTGTACCAACTTTACGTCACCTTTGCATAAATAAGTAAATCTTAAATTGAGCATTAAAATATTTTTTAGATGAAACTAATACAAAATAAAATTAAAAAAAATAAATTATTAAAATATTACATTCACATTTTTTTGAATTTGAATGGTAATAACATATTTTTTAATATAAATAAGAATGTAAAATAATGTAGAACAATTTGAAAAAAATGACATTTTTTAAAATATTAATAAAAATGCTAGAATAATATATAATATTTTCGCACAAAATTAATGTCATAAGTAAGTTAATAACATGATGAGAATATAATGTCGAAGATGAAAAATAAACAAATTCCCATCTATAATGTAATGAGATGAGTTTAAATTAAAAAATATATAAAAATTACAATTACGAGCTATCTTCATCTATGATCTCATTTTCTATATTGTTTGGACTATACTCCAATCCATGAAATGTCAAGTTATTGTAGTTATAGTCAAGATCATCATCATCTTAATTCTCTTTAAAAATAGGACCATCAACTAATGTTGAAAATATCTTCACCTACAATGATATTATTTAATGATTGTTAAAACATATAAAATGAAAAGATTTTAAGTAGATAATTTCAATTATAGATTAAATTATTAATAAATAAAAATTAATAATTTTTTATTGGCACAAACCCCCAGAATACACCCATGAGTTTAATCCATCAATATTCCATCCAAGGGCTTTCAACTACTCTTGCACTTATTTATTGGTTTTAAATTCATGCATATCCTCTTGAAAAACTAATTAATTTTTAATAATACTAAGGTATGAATTAAAATATGTAATATACATTATTTAAATAGACTTATGAATTTGAAAGCAACACATCTTACACTTAATTGTCTCAAATGCCGAGTCCCCAACTTCCTTGGCTCATTCTATCTTGGTTGGATTTGTCATAGAATTTGACCCTTTAAATATTATGAAAACATGATTTTTTTTATAATTAATCAATATAAGAATTTTTTTTCTATTCTTTTATTTTGTTTTTAAAAATTAACAGAGGCTCATTCTAAATCCCATATACACCACTTTTCACATTGTATTTACCGCATAATTATATTAATGCTTAGAGGTTGAAGAGCTACTCTCTCCTCATGTATATTACCTTTGTAGTTCTATTGCACATTAAATTTTCATAAATTAATACAAAAATATAAATAAGTAAAAAATATTATTTGATTTAATTATGTTATCATATTTATATATGTTGTCTTATTCTCTTAAACATGTATGCCACAAATTTTTTAATAATTCTCACATTGTAGTAGGTATGACCAAACTATTTTTGAAAACTAGTAATCAACCATTTTTTATGTTTAAATGGTTGACATTTGAATTTGAGATGATTTTTTCATAAAAAACATATTTTAGCTCACATACCAATTCTTTTTTTAAGTACCTAAAACACAATAATAAAGTTAAATTAATTCTTTTGATTGATAATTAAGAAATTAAAATAATTGATTAAAATAAAAAATAAAAACATATTAATACTTACTTGAAATGAGCATTTTTTAATATTTTTATGTCATCATTGACATATAATCTCACCTTGGCACTCCCCCATAGTTGATACCTGTATTCATCTAGTGTTAGATGAGAATGTTAATCGTTGCTAGAATCAAGTAAAGAATCTAAATCCCCCTTCAACAATGTATGTAACACCTCCTTAACGCTTGATGGTTTGGTCTCTTGTCATCTAAACAGGCAAGCACAAGATGAAAGATGTTGTGAAGAAGTTAGCATGGAAGAGGAGGATACAAAATTATATGATAAGGCTAAAAAGTAATAAATTAAAAGCCAAATAAATTAAAAAACATAATAAATTAAAAACTTAACAAAGTAGAAAATAAATTAAAAACTCAATAAAGTAGAAAATAAATTAAAAAATCAAATAAATATGATAAAATAAAATAAGGTTAGAAACAATAAATTAAAAGTCTATTAAATTAAAAAAACCTAGTAATTTAGAATCTAAAAAATTAAAAACCCAATAAATTAATAAACCCAATAAATTAGAAAATAAATTAAGAAACACAACAAATATGATAAAATAAAATATTTACCTCTTTGGATCCCTTGAAAAAAAAAAAAAAAAAAAAGATGGATCATTTTAGAAGTCTCACCACTTATAGACAGTCAAATCACTTCAAAGATGTGATACATGGATAAGCATATAGAATCAAGGGGCTAAAGGGGGGTTTTAAGTGAACATGTTTTTATTGAAAAAAAAAAAAAATCAATTTGTATGGATTATTTGAGATACCTACACTCAAAATTTGAAGATGTTATAAGAACATGAATTGTAGTATTTTAAGTCTAGTTGTTAAACTACTATTATTATTTGTAAATAGTCAAGTATAAGTAGATCAAACATTATAAATTCGAAGACATACTACTATTTTAAAAAAAAATCATAGTAAATAACTTACCGTGTACCTCATAATTTTTTGAGCATCATTTTTTTTTAAAAACCCTTTGGTGCAAAGCTAGATAAGATCATCTAGTTTGTAATCTATACATACATATATATATATATATATATATATATATATATATATATATATATATATATATATATATATATATATATATATATATATATATATATATATATTTTAAATTTTATATTGAATGTTTATTTTTTTACTAATTTCACAAATCAATAGATCTTAAAATATGATCAATAATGCATAGTCAAACATGCATCCCGATTACTATCTCAAAAAATATCATTTTTTAAAAATGTGTATATAATTAGGTCTAGTTTATAACCCTATACATTTTTTTTCAATTTGAATCAATGAAATAAAAGAAATATAAACAAAGATAAACATGTATAATTACAACATTTAACACTATAAAAGACATACTTAGAAGTAAATATAGACAAAAACCTTAAATTAAGAAAAATATGTATATTTAGAAAAAGGAGATTGTGTTTGATGTTTTAGTCATATTTTCAAATAAATTTTTGATAAAATTCATAGTGTTTAGTATGGTCAAAGTTGAATTTTGTTGTTTTAGTTAAAGACACACATTTGATTGTGTGTTGGCAAGTCCATGCCTTAGCCTCGAGAATCCAGGATATTCCCAAGCCTTAGGAATGTGTTTGAAATATCAAACATAAGAACCATGTATGCAAAATAAATGTGTTTGCAAAAAAACCATGTATGCAAAAAAAAAACACACAAAAAAAAGCTACATATGTAGAATATTTTACTATTACATTGACATGTTTTTGGCCATCTAATTGACTTTATTTTAGTTTATTTTCACTACCAAAGTTCATGCATGGCCTTAGTTCATGTTAGTTGTTAACATTGATATTTTTTACATCAAAAATTTATAAACCTAATTCTAACTATGATCTTTATGTCATTTTCTTAGCTAAATAGATTTGTGACTGTAAAATGTTATTTTAGACTCAATTGGTCCCAGTGTCATCATAGATTGAGCGAGTTAGTCAATTGGGGCAATACGTGATGTGATTTAACCAAATTGAGTGCTATGAATATAATTTTTACTTAAAAGATGTTGATTAGGACTAAATCAATTAAGTTATGGTTTAGGGTCCAATCACGAAGGTAATTGGGGCCAAATTTAGATTATTGAACATATTTGCGACTAAAAAATGTGCTTTTAGGCTCAATTAGCCCCAATATCATCATAAATCGAGCCAATTGATCAATTAGGGTAATTAGTGATGTAATTTATGCTAAATTAATCCCTTTGAACTTAATTCTTATTCTAAAAGATGTTAATTGGGATCTAAATTGATTGATTTAGGGTTTAGAATTTATTATTTATTATTTAGGGTTTAGGGTTTTGGGCTTAGGGTTTAGGGTATCGACTCCAATAATGAAGGTAAATAATGATAATTTAAGCTTGTAGAACCTATTTGTGATTACATAATGTGATTTTAGATTCAATTAGCCCTAATGTCATCATTGATTGAGCCAATTAGTCAATTGGGGTAATCGATGATGTGATTAAGAGCTTAATTGAACCATGTGAACCTAATTATTACTCTAAAAGATGTTAATTCGGGCCAAATCAATTTGTTTAGGGTTCATGATTTAGGGTTTATAAATTAGGCCTTAGGGCTTAAGGTTTATGATTAAAGGTATAAGGTCTAATCACAAATGTAATAAGGGCTAATTTGAGCTCATTCAACCTATTTATAACTATAAAATGTGATTTTGGACTCAATTTGACTAAATGTCATCATAGATTAAGCCAATTGAGGCAATCATTGATATCATTTAGGCCAAATTGAGCCCTATGAACCCATCAAAAAGGTATTTGGGGGATAATTTAAGCTCGTTGAACCTATTTTTGACTATAAAATGTGATTTTGGGATTAATTATCCCCAATGTCATCATAATTGAGTCAATTAGTTAACTAGGGTAATTAATGATGTAATTCAAGCCAAATTGAGACCTATGAACCTAATTTTTACTCCAAAATATGTTTATTAGGGATACATTGATTGGTTTAGGGTTTAAGGTTTAGGCTTAGGGTTTAGGGTGTAGGGTTTTATGGTATATGGTCCATTTATGAAGGAAATTGGGGCCAATTTAAGTTTGTTAAACCTATTTATGACTATAAAATGTGATTTTTGGCTCAATTAGCCCCAATGTCATCGTATATTGAGCTAATTAGTAAATTAAGAGAATCAAGGATATGATTTAGGCCAAATTGAGCCCTGTAAACCTAATTCTTATTCTAAAGGATGTTAATTAGGGATAAATAAATTTATTGAGAGTTTATGATTTAGGGTTAAGGGCTTATATCTTAGGGTTTAGGGTTTAGGGTCCAATTTTGAATGCAATTGGGATAAATTTGAGGTCACTAAACTTATTTGTGACCATAAAATATGATTATGGGCTCAATTTTCCCCACTGTAATAACAAATTGAGATAATTAGTTAATTAGGTAAATCAATGATGTGAATTAGGCCAAATTGAGCCCTATGAACTATTATGAAGGTAATTGGGGATAACTTAAGATCATTAAACATATTTGTGACTACATAATGTAATTTTAGGCTTAATTATCCCTAATGTCATTATAGATTGAGTAAATTAATTAATTAGGGTAATCAATGATGTAATTTGGGCTAAATTAAGCCTTATAAATCTAATTCTTACTCTAATTGATGTTTATTAGGGATAAATTAACTGGTTTAGGGTTTATGGTTAGGGATTAGAGATTAGGGTATAGGGTATCTCATTTAGGGTATAGGGTACAACCCTAAAGGAAATTGGGGCCATTTGAGCTCGTTGAACCTATTTATGACTACAAAATGTAATGTTTTTCTCAATTAGCACCAATTTCATCAAAAACTGAGTCAATTAGTCAATTTGGCCAATCAATGATGTGATTTACCCCAAATTAAACCCTGTTAACTAATTCTTAATCTAAAGGATTAATTAGGGTGAAATCAATTTGTTTAGGGTTTAATATTTAGGGTTTAAGGTTTAGGGTCTAACGACTTTTATTTCTTACTATTTTACTACCCATGGAACCTAATTTGTTTAGGGTCTATAATTTAAATTTTAAGGTTTTAGTGTTTAGGGTTTATGTTTAGGATCAATTGTGCAAGCAATATACACATCAAATAACATGTACTCAATTTTAGCATGTATGTAGTCCCATGGGTAGGAAAATAGTAAGAAATAAAAGTCACCATATTTTTTTTCACATCTAGACTTCAAGCATATTCCAAAGGTCCCATAAGTTCTAATAGGCTCGTGTGTAGTTAAATCATGAATGATATAGGTTTGAAAATTAAGTTGTAAGCTTTCCATGGTATAATGATAAAAAGTATCATGATAAAAGAAGATTTTTTTGAGTCATCAAGACTATGATAAAGAGATGATAATAGAATTATTTCAAGTTCCTTAATCATGTGATGAGAGAAGAGAGGTATAAGGGTAGGAAATATAAGGTCTATCAGTTTGTAAGCATGTCTACAAGGTTCTCAAGAAGTTGGAGACCCAAAAGTAAGTTCTCATTAGTCAAAAACATGACTAAAAACCTCCTCCTCAAACATGACACAAAGGAATGTTTTGAGCATGTACAAGCACATTTTTAGGTCTACACTAGTGTTTCAGGGTCTTATAGAGATCTTAAAAGTGAGAAACATGGTCACAAGTTCCAAACACTCACTTACAGGCTTTGTAAGGTCTAAAAATTAGGTTGCAATATTATATCCAAGATTCAATGATCAAATAATGAAGTTAAAGTGTTTCCAATATTATCATGGTGATTATAAAAGCCTACATAAGATTTTCAAAGCTTCTAAACCTACCTACGAGTTGTAACATTATTTTCAAGATTTCTATAGTGTTCAAACTTTCAAGATAGTCTTTGTGATCCTCTTCAACTTTCAAAAAACATAAATAATTCTTAAGTTCTATTTTTAATAGGGTTTTCCATACCTCAAATAATGTTTCAAAATTTTTTATCAAGCATTATAGGCTTACAAGGTAAGGTTTCACATATCTAGGACTGATCAAGAAGATAAATCACAAAATTTCAAAGCTTCCTAAACCCAATATGTAAGTTTGTAGTAGGGTTTTCAAGGCCTTATTAACATTTCAATCATGATCCAATAAGAATCATGATTTTAACATGTTATAAACATGGTTTTGAGTCCCAAACGCTCACCCACAAGCCCTATAAGGTTTGAAAAAAAGTTTGCAAGCATTCTCTTAGACCCTATTAACTTGCAAGCTTCTTACAATGCTCTCTTGACTATGTATATGGTGACTCTAAATATATTTATAACCTTAATGGCCTCATAAAAGATCAAACATAGTGTATTCAGGTTTTCACCATGATCTTAAGTAGGTTTTAAATATTTTGGAACATGTTTTTAAGGTTGTAGGCATGTTATCAAGGTTTTAGATGGGTTTCAAGCATGTTACAAGGACTTTACTAGTCTTCAGATCTTTTTCAATATTTCATAACTAATCTAAAAGGTTTTAAGCTTTAAAAAAACTTACCTACAAGTCTGAGCATGTTCTCAAACATCTTATAAAAGCACCTAGAGCTCAAAAAGTAGATTTTGAAAGGTTTTCATGATTGGGTTGTGACCAAGTTTATATGTTTTCATGCTAATGTAGTGCTAGAAGGATCTTGAGAAGGTTAGGTAGGAAAAAAACAAGCCTAAAACATGATTTTTTTAGGTTTGAGAGAGGTTTCATGATATATATATATATATATATATATATATATATATATATATATATAACATCATCAAGATAATGTAAGTTTATTTTACCTTATCAAGCATCCACAAAGCATGGAAACTATTGAAAATAGGCTCTTTATGAAGTGAAATAGTAATGACATGCATTCATGTGACAAAAAATTTCATGTAACTTAAAAATATGTGCAATATTCATGTGACAACAACCATCACAACTAAAAAATAGGATCATTACAAGACTTAACCTATGTTTGCTCATATGACCAAAGTTTTCATGTCTCCATAAATTGAATAGATAATAAAAGTGATAGGTAATGGAGATCATAATTGAATGATACATCATCCAGGTCTCACAATATACTTCAAAAAAAATTCCCAAAGATTTGAAACCATTAGTAATTCAAACTACATTTTATCCTTTTGAACATTTCTTCTTAGGTAAAACTATTTTTGAGATATGCCAAAGCACTATTGATGGAATTTTCAAACATATTCTCATTGGAGTGGTGCATCTTAGGAAATTATTTTTATGTAAGAGTTATCATTATAAATGATGTGCATGTATCTTAAAGTATTATTATAATCCATCTTTATAAGACTACATATACAATCTTGACAAGGATAAAAAATAGAATTAGATATATAATTATTAGAATGCAAAAATTGGTTGCTTAAATGTTCCATCCATGTTTTAAGAAAAAAACAAACATTCAAATCATGTTCTCAATAGAAATATAGGCATAATAATAAATGAAATAGACTCTTCAAAAATATTATGAAATAAGCTAGTGGGTAAGTGCACAGAGTTGGGGGACAAAATCATGGTCATTTTAAGTAATGCGATCACACTAATAAATAATGTGATCATGTTATTTAAATTATGGCTCAATTATTATTGAGTCATAATGAAAGCACATTATTAAATAATCTGATCATTCTATTTTAAATAATAACGTGATTATATTATTGTTATATTCAATAATGTGATCATGTTAACAATGCGATCATTTTACCTATGTCACAAAAAAAAGTGAAACCTAAATGCAAATTTCCTCATTTTGAATTCGAGTTTCCTTTTCTAACCTCACCTTCCATGATCATGTATTTGGTGAGAGAGACAAAACCTTGCTAGGAAGCTACTAAATTCATCCCAAGAAGTCATTAATTAATGATGCCACCATGTAGAAGAGTAAGTGCTAAAAATCTACACTTGTTAACCCTAAATTTTAGTAATTTTTATTTGTAATTTGTTTATTTTTAACAACCTATCCTACTAACCCTCTTAACCTTCCACATAACCCTCTTTCTCCTCCTCCTAATGCTCCACCTAACCCTCCACAAAACCCTCTTATTCCTACTCCTATCCCTCCACCTAACCCTCTTATAGTTCTACAAAATTCCCAGGCAGTTAGGAGATTCTAATTGACAAAATTATGGGAAATAAAATTGATATTGAAGAATTAATTAGGAGAATGATGGATATCACTTCCACCAACCCCCATCGTACCCATTTAGCCAATTTTCTAGAGACATTATTTGGTTAAATTGACTCTATAATGAGTTATATTGACTCTATAACGAGTCAAATTGACACATGGACTTCATATCAAGATAGTTTTAGAGCTTATTATGCTAAAAAATTATCAAGACTTGAGGTCAAAAACAAAGAAATATAAAAAGTATCCATTTACACCTTATTCATTGACCCAACCACCAATTCATCATTTCCAGTAATTGCTAAACATTTTCCAATCCATCACTGCCAACATAATTTAATCATAGCCAATTTTTAGGATCAATGGTGGATGGTCTTTGATTATCCACCATGTAAAAACCATGAGGTCTTATTGTATTTTTTGAATAAATTCTAATATGAGTTTGTCCTTAATGAGATTCTAAACTATTTTGATTATAGTGAGTTTTAGGGCTGAGGGAAAGGATCTGTGAAAGATCAACTAGGTGTACATCATGTACCTAATAGGCCTACAAGGATCCATATCTAAAATCCATTTGAACTTGAGATCCCCTATACATTTTAGTAGGTTGTGGAGATCGAAAATATGCATGCTCTTAGTTCACTCACTGATACACTCATTCAACATACGAGTAGGCTTTCACAGACTGATGCTAGAGATATGCCACCTAGTGTGCATACCCAACCCCACCCTCATAGTTATTATAGAGATATGTACACTAGACATTTTAATGAAGATGACGTAGGTGGTTTAGAGGGCTTAGATAATATTCCTATCATTGATGATTTTTTGGCATACATATTTGGTGTGTAGACATCATCCACTACATAGATGTAGGTATATTTTATATAAATGTCATGTTAAGTTTAAGTTATATTTTCAAATTTAATTTAGTTAACAATTAATTTATATATAAATTGAATAATATATGTCATTTTTTATGTTGTAGGATTTGACGATGCCTTCATCATCACCGTCAAAATTTGTAGCATTCGATTTGATGTATCTATTGTTTACATTTTTGGGTCTAACTACTAGCCCATTCACTACTACATCTGTCTCTATTAGGATGACACCTTTTACTTATACATATTATGATCTATGTACATTTAGTCTATTTATATTTATCTTATAAGTTTAATTTAAATTTATTTATCACATATATTGATGCATAGGTCTTAACAAGCTTCCCTAATATGGATGGAAACACACAATCACCTCTACCAAACACCTAACTCTAATATTTTCTTGTCCTTCTTTGTCTTCAATATTCAACCTCTTTATCTCTTTGATCACTTTGCATTTACTAAGTTTTTCTTGTTCACTCTTACCTACTCAATGTCTCTTAAGCCTCATTGTATTCACTTAATCCTCCTTCTCTACTTTAAGTAATTTTACTAATCAACTACCTTTGCAATATTTCCATTTAACATCAACCTCCTTAGTTCATACTCTATTCTCATGTTCTCTCTCTTTATCCTTGCTCTATTTTTTACAATATTCTTATGTGCTTTCATAGGTTTGTATGCTACTTTGATTTTTTCCTTCCAAAATAATCATAATAAAATATAACTACTCAATTTCATCTCATTTCATGCATCCAACCATTTCACACAACCCCTAATCTTTAACTCTTCACTTAACTCTTCTTTGCTCTTTGACAACTTCCTTATACTAGCCTTTTTTGATGCAAACCTCCTTGTTATGGGTAAAATACAAATATCTCAACCAAAACAAACCCATATTTATATACCCATTTACATCACATAGCTCATTTAGGGACTTTCATAATTTAAATCTCTATGGTGAACACCTAAGTCAATAGCCCTCAAGACTAATTAGGTCTCCTAGGTCTAATTCAAGGCTACCAACTATGAAATTATACCATATAGACTCAAATTGAATTTGAAACTTCAAAATCCTCTTCTTCCTATATAAATACACTTGTCCATAAATTTTAATGACTTTTCATTATTTTATTCACTTGTTATCTCATTTTCCAGTTTCAAACCCTAACTTGTGTTGTCTTAGTCCTGTACCTACATAAGAGGATAATTAATGAGATAGAATGAAATTTTGAACTTTATTAAAGCTTACAAGGATTGAAATGGCTCTGAACTTACTCCATGTATCTTCTCAAACTATTACTTTTCCTTCCTCAATACTAAATCACTCCTAACATGTAGTTTTATAGAATTTATGTACCCCTCCAACATGACTATGTCAACAAATAAGACATAATAAACCCTTAAGACCCTTTAAATTCATTTGATAAAAATTCTAATAATCAAACACATGGAAAAAAATATCCCACAACATTCACAATACCTTAAATCATTAACTCTATTTCCAAGAACTCTATATGGTCTTTCTTTATGACTATGCAAACTCAAAATTGTTACTAATTGGGATGTATATAGTCTTCCCATGTATTTTGAATTTTATCAATAGTATTAATAATTTAAATGTGTTTAAATTCATTCCATATATTTATTTTATCCCTTACTCATATTTCAATGATTTATAATGACACTTTAAACTGACTATGTTCTCCTCTTTCTGACTGTGCCTAAAGATAGAGTATTGAAACTTGGGTTTCACCACTTTGAACATGTAGACTAATGATTTGAATCTTATTTTACTAGAGATATGAAAACATGATTGATCATATTTATATAAACTTTTTAACAGTTTACTCTATCCAACTAAGCTTTACAAATAAGGATAAAGTTATTGATATGTCTCTTATTCCTTTTCTCTCCCTAACTTTGGCTTGTCAAAGTGATACTATTCTTTCCACCTCATACTCTTCCACTCACACTTACTACATGTATTACAATTTTTATATTACCTCCAACATGAAAAATACTTATTATCCTTGGCCATTTCACATTACATGGTAGTGACACTTCCATGATTCTTGGTTTACATTATCTTTTCATGATATGCATGTTGAAATATGTTGCCCTATATATCTTGGTTTATATTGAGAAAAAATTTACATATATATATTTGATAATTTATATAAAAATAAGTGAGACATTATTTACATGAAAAATTTGTCTCAAGTAGACACTCCTTCCTCTCTGTGATCTAAGATAGACATAGGCATTACTGTTACAATGTCATCTACACAGGCACTGATAGAGGTATATATTAACTTGTAATTTTAAATTATAAAATAGACTTGTTTTAATAATTTTACAACATACTTAGGGAAAATATAAATTATGTGAATGTATTATGTATGTAGGGTTGTCCTATAGCATTTGATAGTCTTAGTCAGGAGATTACTAGGGCAACTTCTCATGTTTATCTCATATTTTATATGCTTATTTAAATAGTTGAGCCTACCATTGACTTGTTTGAACATCAAAAATAGATTTATTACGACCATGGGATTTAAGTAAGAGCACGTTTAAATGATTTTTTTATTATATTTTAAAATTAATTTCTTAATAATACTTGTATTTAAATAGGTTTAACTGCAAGAAATCTATGAGTGTAAGACCCACAGTTAGACCTTAGAGCAATCCAAGGAATTGTAGGGGTCTCCATCTACTAGTAAGGCATCCCAGGGAGAGTCTTATTTGAGGAAGGTAAAGAGAGGGAAGTTATTTGATGAATAGGATGTCTTACATGAGATTTGTTGTTTCATATGTCTATATGGCAATTTATGCATTTTTGGCATGATATATGTGTATATGACATTCACCCAACATTAGATACTATGTTGGTAGATTTGTTTTTATATGACTATCATGACAATATATGTATTATTGGCATTCCATACATTTTCCTATATTGTATGCCTATCATGGCAATCTATCTAATTTATACCCAATTTTTTTTCATTGTGTTATTTTATAGTGTTGTTTTGATATTAAAAACTATTTATCAGATCTTGTATTTAATGTTTTACACAAATTAGGATTAAAAATTTGTTAATTTAAATTCTATAAATCTCAGATCTCCCATATTTTTTAAATTAAAGTTTTTATTTCATTATATGTAGTGGAAATGACTAATGACACTCTTATCTATTTTGAATTTGTCATCACTCATTTACAAATTTTTAATTGATCATTAACACAATTTGATTACACTTAAAACTCATACCCAATCATGTTAAAACTTTTATAATCCAAAGACATATATTCATTCATAAATCCTTGCAAATTTCTCACTCAGATAACTATTCCTGTAAGTTACTCGATGTTTCACCTTCACCTGTCTCTAATGCCTTTTTGACTAGGTTTTATTGAAACTAGGCCTACTTATTATATTCCTTCTATTATTTTTGTTCCTTTATATTTTTTTCACCTCTTGAGTAATCTCTATCAATACCTCTTCTACACTCAACTCCTTTTGGTGATCATGTACATGGTCTACTTATTTTTTGTAGCTTTATCTTTGCTAAACTTGAAAGATGAACTTATACCTAACCTTGACTATAATTTTTTTAGTTTGATAAAAGGAAACCTTACTAACTTGAAACAAAATATTCACTCATGAGATAATGATCCATCTTTGGCCAAAACCCTTTATCATCCCCTAATGGCACCTAATGCACAATTTGATCTTATATGTTTAAGAAGGCTATGAAAGTATTATTAATATTCTCTAACATCATGAATAATTCCAACCTCACTTATCCACTCTTGTTCTCAACTTGATTTAAAATTCACTCTCAAATAATCTTCTTTTATACTAGTCAATTACTCATTAGGTCTGCTCTTAAGTAGTCACTAATCTTTTATATCTACACTCCTTATTTTGAAAAATATTATTTAAGACAATTTAGCTATATATTATTAAAACTCAAATATTTATTTAGGTGTCAAAACATATAAGAAATCAACCAACTATAGGTCTCTAAGAGATTGAGCTCTCATTCTCAAATTTTATCTTTTTAAGTTTCTAGGTCTTTAGACCTAGTTGTTGCTCCAATAGGTCAATTTATCAAAATAGAGTTTTTAACTATTAAAAATTATATTTATAGTAATATTTTTATCAATTTTAACATGATATAACCCTTAACTAAGTTTATATAACTCAAATCAACCAAAAACTCATCTTACCCAAGTTTTAACATGTTTTGTAGGTTGAGAGTTTAGCATACCTATTGTTTTATTGCTTTCTAACCAAAAATTGGAATTGAAAACATGTATGGGGGGAATATAATGTCTAGTAATGGGATCTTGGCCTCCCACCAGGCCTAATCGACAAACCCACCACCCATTCCAGCCTTAAGAATGCCTTTTCCAATACAAGCAAAATAAAATTTTAGCCTAAGTTCAAACACACATAAAACAAAACTTGTAAGTCATTTACATGAAGTTTTAGATATCTCCCCGACGTAATTAATCCATCTAATCACACCCATGATCACTTATTTTTGACCTTCAATAGCAATCCTTTGGACAAGTTACAGTGATGAGTACAAAAATACAACTTTTTGGGATTAAACAAGCAATGTTTTGAGCTCCAACTACCATTTCTCCCTTCAGAACCTCCACATGGGAATATATCACTTATATCACATATAGATAGGAAAATTACATGTTATCACACTACCAAAAATTTTAAATCCACTTGAAAGTGCATTTTAACTACCATTCTAGAGCATAGAAATACTGACAACAAATATTGTCAAAGTTTAAGTTGTGGTTGCAAAAATATAATTTTGATGCTTCCCAATAAAAAATGACACTACCAAAACATCCAAGGGGGTAGATAATATATAGGAATATGTTATTGGCCTCCCATTAGGCATGATCAACAAATCCACCACCCATTCAATTCTCAAGAATGCCCTTCCCAATACAAGAAAAATGTAATTTTTTAGCCTAAGTTCAAATACACGTAAAATGAAACCTATAAGTCATTTACATGAACCATAAGATCCATACAATACCTATTTAATACCTCTAATAACATCCTATATAACTTAGGTGGAACCTTTGAGAGAATTCCATTGGAGAAGTTGCAATGATGAGTCCAAAAAAGTAACTTTTTGGCATTAAACAAGCAACTTCTTGAGATCTAACTACCATTTCTACCTTTAAGACCTATACTTGATAATATAAAAATTTTATCATGTTTATATAGGCAAAATACATGTTATCACACATCCACAATGTTTAAATCCACCCAAAAGTGCATTTTCACTACCATTCTAGAGCACGAAAACACTGACAACAAATGTTGTCAAAGTTTAAGTTGTGGTTGAAGAACTATAGTTTCAATGCTTATTGACCAAAAATTGACACTAAAAACACATCCATGGGGTGAATAAAATATAGTACCAAGTTATTATCCTCCCATCAAACCTAATCGACAAACTCACCACCCATTACAACCTCAATAATTCCCTTCCCAACACAAAAAAAATGTAATTTTTAAGCCTAAGTTCAAACATACATAAAACAAAACTTGTAAGTAATTTACATGAACCATCAAATCCCTCCCCTACCTATTTAAGAACTATAATAGTACCATGGATAACTTAGGTGGAACTTCTAATATAAATATGTTGGACAAGTTGTAGTGAGGGGTCCAAAAAAGTAAATTTTTGGCATTGAACAAGCAACTTCTTAAGTTCCAACTACCATTTCTACCTCTGAAACCTCCACTAAAGAATATATCACTTCGATCACATCTATATAGTCAAATTACATGTTATCACATTGCCAAGATGTTCAAATCCACCTATAAGTGCATTTTCACTACCATTTAGAGCACAAAAATACTAACAATAAATGTTGTCGAAGTTTAAGTTGTGGTTGCAAAACTCTAGTTTTGATGCTTTTTGACTAAAAATTGACATTTCAAACATGTGTAAAACAAAACCTATAATTAATTCACATGAACCATTATATCCCTCCCATACCTCTTTAAGACCTCTAATTATACCATGGATTACTCAAGTGGAACCTTTGAGAGTAATATGTTGGACAAGTTGCAGTGAGAGGTCCAAAAAAGTAACTTTTTAGCATTGAACAAGCAAATTCTTGAGCCTTAACTTCCATTTCTACCTTTGGGACTTACACCTAAGAATATATCTATTTCATCACATCTAGATAAGCAAATTACATGTTATCACACTACCACAATGTTCAAATCCACTTTAAAGTGAAATTTCACTACCATTCTATAACGCATAAACACTAACAACAAATATTGTCAAAGTTTAAGTTACATGTGAAAAACTCTAGTTTTGATGATTTCTAACTAAAAAATAACATTGATAACACATCTAAGGGTGGATAATGTCTAGGCCTAGGTTCTTTACTTACCATTATGACCGATCGACAAACCCACCACCCATTACAACCTCAAGAATGCCCTTCCCAATACAAGAAAAATGTAAATTTTTAACCTAAGTTCAAACATGCATAAAATGAAACCTATAAGCCATTTTCATGAATCATCAAATCCTTCCCCCACCTCTTTAATACCTATAATGAAACACTACATAACTTATGTTTTACATTTGAGAGAAATCCATTGGATAAGTTGCAGTGAGGGGTTAAAAAATGTGACTTTTTGGCATTAAACAAGTGATTTCTTGAGCTTCAACTGCCATTTTTGCCTTTGGGACCTCCACTTGAGTATCAACTATGGAACTGTCGTTTAGTGGTAGTCAACCAAAGAATAACTAGAGCTCATTGGTAATAGGTTCATTAAGTCTTTCACATCTTTAAATTAATTTCATTAATATTTTTTTGTTTATATTAAGTGTTTAGATTATTTTTGAAACCATTCAGTTTTTCCCTATTTGGTCACTTACTGCATAAGCTGTAAGTATACACTAGGTGGTATTACAATCTTGGGTGCATGATTCTGGGCCTATAGTATGATATTCATCATGTAGATTTTAAATAATTTCAATATTTTAATCATCCATGTTAGATGTTTTTAGTCCTAATGTGTACATTATAGGTCTCATCTTAATTAATTTTATCAATGAAATAAATAATTGACATCTTTGACTATCATAATCTAAATTATGAAAGAAAGTATCCCAAATTTGTTGATCTAGTCTTATTGAAAGGTGATAAGACATTTTTATATGCATTGGTTCTAAAATATTTACATCAAATTCTATTAAGTACTTGTTTTTTCTATGCATAATTATTGGAGGTGTTATTAATGGTGGAATTTATTGAGAGGGAGTTTTAAAATCATTATTACTTTCATTATTTAGAGGTGGGATGACATTTTATTCATTGTTTATTTCTTCATTATATGTTTCCATGAAATTTTACTTATGGTTAATTTCATCATTATTTGTTTCCATCAAATTTTCTTCATTCATGGGGGGTGAAGCATCATACATAGACTCATCATCAATAAAATCAAAAACTTGGAACTTTGAATGTAAATTTCCAACATTATCTAATTTTTATTGTTAGTTTCATTATTATTTATTTCATTATGGTTAATTTTATCATTATTCAATTCATTATAGTCAATTTCATCAATATTCAATTAATTATTATCAATTGGCTCATTATCTATGTAATTTATTCATCAAGATTAGGGTTTGTACCTTGTCTACCATGAAGTTTTTGCATTCATATCTTTTTTTTTTCTCTTATAAATCTTCTAATTCCTCTAGTGTTTTATTCTTTAATATCTTCCTCTTCCTCAAACATGATCTATCACCTATCAAGGATAATTGATAGCTTTTCAAAGTTGGGGTCAAGAACATAAGTACTATAGGTCGCATAAAAGTACACGAAGAATGTTTGTTGGGACAAAATTATTTATTTGGGTTAAAAATAGACATTAAAAAGTGAGATTAGTCTATAATAATAATAATAATAATAATAATAATAATAATAATAATAATAATAATAATAATAATAATGTGATCATGTTATTGCATAACATGATCCTATTATTTGTTATACTAGATTATGATACAACATACATATTGAGAAGTGTATATTAAGAATAACATGATTGTGTTATGTAATAATGCAGTCACATTATTATTAATATCGGTTGGGGTTAAAAATTTACATTAAGAATCAAGTGTTATCCATATTAATAATAATGCGATCATGTTATTAAATAATAAGATCATATTATAATTAATATAGGTTAGGGATTATGGATTACAACTTAAGAAATAAGTGCATAGGGTTTAGGGATTAGGGATTATAATTTATGTTTTAGGGTTTATGGTTTAGGGATCACAAAATGTAAGGTTTAGGTTTAAGTCTATATATAATATCTAATCACTCTCGCCATGTGTGAACCTAAATTTTACTACAAAGGATGTTAATTGGGACTAAATTGATTGTTAAATAGGGAATTTTTTTGGTTTACAATTTAGGGTATAGTGTTTAGGTCTTAAGTTTAGGGTACATAGGGTCAATCACAAAGATAATCCTAGGTCTAAATGATGTTAATTTGGGCAAAAATGTTTTTTTAGGGTTTAAAGAGTTTATATTTATGGTTTAGAGTTTAGGGATTAGGAATCTTAAGGATTGGGGCTTGGGGTATAGGTTTTAGGGTATATAAGGTATAATCATGATGGTGATTGGGGAAAATTAGAGATGATCAATATACAAATAACTTTTTATAGTCATGAAATTAAGTTGAAGGGTCTCAAAATAGCCCTAATTTACTTCAGATGTATAGCTAGATTAGTACTCTAAAGGATAAGTTTTGGCTATAAGTTTAAAAAATGCATTTTATGAAATCTCGTGATAAAATCAATTATATTGTGAGGCATGCATGTTTGAAACATGTAATGGGAATTAGGGCATATGGATTACAATATATGTTTTAGGGACTAAGGATTAGGGTTTAGAATTAAGGAATTGTATATAATGTCTAATCATTGTATGCCGTGTGAACCTAATTCTTACTATAAAGGATGTTAATTGGGACTAAATTGATTAGTAAATAGGTAAATATTATGGTTTATAATTTAGGGTATAAAGTTTAGGGTTTATGGTTTATGGCTTAAGTTTTAATGTATATATGGTTTAGGGTACATAAGGTCAATCACAAAGATAATTGAGGATAATTCAAATCACTTGGACCCATTTATGACTATATAATATGTTTTTGGGTTGTCATTGTACCCTATGTCATCATATAGATTGAGTGAATTAGTCAAATGGGGCAATCAATTGTGTGATTTAGGCCAAACTAATCCTAGTGAACTTAATTCTTAGTCTAAATGATGTTAATTTGGGCTAAAATGATTGGTTCAAAGTTTAAAGAGTTATATTTATGGTTTATAAATTTAGGGATTAGTAAATTTAAGGATTAAGGCTTATAGTATAGGTTTTAAGGCATATAAGGTACAATTGTGAAGGAAATTGGGGAAAATTTAAGCTTCTTAAACCTATATCTATGAGTAAATAATGTGATTTTGAGCTCAATTAACCCTCACATAATTACATACTGAGACAATTAAGTTAATTATAGTTTAATGAGTGATGGAACCTGATTCTTGCTATATATAAAACATGTTAATTAGGGATAAATGTATTGGTTTAGGGTTTAGGGTCTATAATTTAAAGGGTTTGGGTTTTAGGGATTATGGCTTAGGGTTTAAGGTAAATGATATAGGTTTTAGGGTTAAATTTAAATGGTATAAGGTTTAGGTTTTAAGATATTAGATATAGGGTCCAATCACTAAGGTAATTGAAGAACATTTGAGCTACTTGTTCACCTATTTATGACAATTACCTTCATGTTTACATTTCTGATAAAATTAGGGTTAGTTAAGCCATGTACATATTGCATACATTTTATACAATTGATTGAGCCATTAATTTGGTTTAGGGGATCAATTTTTCCTAGATCATGCCCCTAATTTCACAAATTGACTAAATGGATCAATTGATGATAGAATCAATAGTTTTATTTTGCCCAAATCATATCTTGATCTTGAAGGGGTTCAAATTGGCCTCAAATGCCTCCTCGATTAAATGAATCAACTCTTTGGTTAATTATATATGACATGAAATTATGGTTAATTTCACTCCAAATCACATCATATACAATTTAAAATAGGTTTATGTGGCTCATTTTGACCTTAATTACCTCCACAATTTAACCAATCAACATTTTCATTTATTAGCTAATGATTTCAAGTTTATTAATCTCAAAACCACATTATATAAATGTAGAAATTGTATATAAATAAATAATGTTTCTTTTATTTAATTGAACTAATGAAATTGTAGTTGATCAACCCTAAAATCACATTTTATAGTTATATAATTAGGTTGAAGAGGATCAAAATAGCCCCAATTTACTTCAAATTCACAACCAGATTGGTATTCCAAAGTCTAAATTTTGTCCATAGGTTTAAAAAGTGCATTTTATGACATATCATGATAAAATTAGTCATATCATAAGGTATGTATGTTTTTGGCATGTACTAGGCATTAGGGCATAGGGCTTACAATTTATGTTTTAGGGATTAGGGCATATGATTTAGGTTTAAGTACCTATATAGAATATCTAATTGATCTAAACCATGTGAACCTAATTATTTTTAAAAAGGATGTTAATTGGGACTAAATAAATTGGTAAATAGGGAAAGTTTATGGTTTATAATTTAGGGTATAATATTTAGGGTTTATGGTTTAGGTCTTAGGTTTTAATGTATATATGGTTTAGGGTACATAAAGTTAATCACAAAGATAATTGAGGAAAATTTGAATCACTAAAACCATTTTTGACTATAAAATGTGTTTTGGGGTTGTCAGTATACACCATGTCATCATGCATATTGAGTTAATTAGTCAAATGGGGAAATCAACCATGTGACTTAGGCCAAATTGAGCCTTATGAACTTAATTCTTAGTCTAAATGATGTTAATTTGGGCTCAAATTATTGGTTTAAGGTTTAAAGAGTTTATATTTAAGGTTTAAAATTTAAATATTAGGAAATTTAAGGATTAGGGATTAGGGTATAGGTTTTAGGGTATATAAGGTATAATCATGATGGTGGTTAGGGCAAATTTGAGCTCCTTAAACCTAGATCTATGAGTAAAAAATGAGATTTTGGGCTCAATTAGCCCCCACATCATCACAAATTGAGCCAATTAAGTTAATTATGGTAATGAGTGATGCAATTTTGAACAAGTTCATCCCTATGAACCTAATTATTATTATATATAAAGGATATTAATTAGGGCTAAATTTATTGGTTTAGGGTATACAATTTAAAGGGCTTATGGATTATGGATTATGGATTAGGGTTTAAGGTAAATGGTATAGGGTTTATGGTTTAATATATTAGATATAGGGTCTAATTACCAAGGTAATTAAATAAAATTTGAGCTACTTGTTAACTTATTTATGATAATTACCTAAACATGTTTGCATTTTTGATAAAAGTAGGGTTAGTTAAGCCATACATGTTGCATACATGTTATACAATTGATTGATCCATAAATTTTGTATAGGGGCTAAATTTTTCCTGAATCATGTCACTAATTATATAATTTGACTAATTAGATCAATTCATGATAGAATCAAACTTTTAATTTTGCCCCAAATCATACCTTGCTCTTTAAGGGGTTCAAATTGGCCTCAAATGCCTCCTAGATTAAATGAATAAACTCTTTGGTTAATTATATATGACATGACATTATGGTTAATTTAACTCTAAATAAAATTGAATATAAAATTTAAAATACAATCATGTGGCTCATTTTGACCCTAATTAACTCCATAATTGAACTAATTGGTATTTGCATTCATTAGCTGATGGCTTCAAGTTTATTGAGCTCAAAACCACATTCTATACATGTAGAACTTGCATATAAATAAATTATGTTTCTTTGATTCAACCAAGATAATGAAATTGGAGTTTATCAACCCATAAATCATATTTTATAGCATGTAATTAGGTTTAAGGGGATCAAAATATCCCCAATTTACTTTAGATGCACAGCTAGATTGGTACTCCAAAGGCTATATTTTGGCCATAGGTTTAAAAAATGCATTTTATGATGTCTCATGATAAAATCAGTTATATCATAAGTCATTTGTGTTTGTCGCATGTATGTTTGTAACATGTATATTTACAACATGTATGTTTGTGACATCTCTGAACTTGACAAAAGACAACTTCTTATATGCAAAATAGGGTACTAATGCATTGATATACCTTGAAAATATATCCTTATATATATTCAATTACTAAATCAAAAAATCTTATTAGAGACTCAGACAATACTAAAAAGTTTATAAAAGTTTTTTACAAGTTCCAAATATCACCAATTATCCACAAAAACTAACGTAGTCCTGTTTAACCAAATTCAGCCTCTTTTAGGACTGTAGACACTCTTGACACAAAATAAAATGAAACTTAATTAATTTATTTTAAAAAAAAAACAATTTGAATCATGTGAATACTATAAATTCCTTTTCAAATACCAACTTTCAAATAACTAATCCTTAAATTTTTATAATATCATTGAACTCTCTTTTGGACCTAATACTCTAGGTTCGTTAGTACTCAATTAGAGGATCGTTGTAATCTAATTGATTTTTGGATAATATAATTTATTTAATCATGTAAAAAATTAGATATAAATCAAATCTACCAAATTATTAGTGATTTGGATCAGTGGATCACCAAAAACCAAGTTTTGACTCCTTGACCCTATCTAGGGTGAATTAGGATTGTCTGCATTTTAAGGAAGATTAGACTCATGTCAAATGAATAATAAATTGATTCATAGGTTAATAAATCTCCAATTATCATTAAATTTTATCAAATCTTAACAATAACATTGGTCCCAAATAATAATCTTAATCAAACAAATTTTGTTCTTAAGACTACTAGGCCTAATGGCTCCTTTAGTAGGTTAAAATGTAAATTTGGGTTTTTGGGTGTTGTGAATATATAACATGATCACATTATTAATGTGATCACATTATTAAGTAATTTAATTTCATTACTAATTTATTTAATAATGTGATCACATTAATACCATGATCATGTTATTAACATGATCGTGCTATTTGAATTTGAATTCAAATCACATGCCTTTTGGCTTGGGGATGGATTGCATTCCTGAACCTAAGGCTTAGACCTATCAATCTACATCTAAGTCTTCGAATTATGATTAAAAAAAATCAAAATTCAACTTTGACCACCAAATACACTATGAATTTAAATTTGAAAATTTAAAAAATTAATACCATCACGACAACCATGCTCTCTTATTTCTAATAATATATTTTTAAAAGTTTTTGGACTAATTTAAAGTTTCAAACTATGTTGATTTATAAATATACCTTTTTAGGCCATTACATGCTGTAAACATACATGCCTATAGATGTTCATGTAATTTATCTTATTTGATCCAAGTGATTTTTTTTATATGTTCACAAACTAAGCCGAATTGGACATACATTAAAAAAAAATGATTATCATTTTATTTTGAGGTAGTTAGGTACATCACATAGATGGATATCCATTTTTTGTCATTTTTAAGGATCTATTTACTTGAAAAATTCATAAGAAAAAGTATTCATTGAAAAAATATAGGTAAAAAAACTAGAAGATCTTATCTAAATTTTTACCAAAGGTTTTCTAAAAATATTAATTACTTCTCAAAAAATGGTGCACCACACGACCATCCATCCACTCCATTTTCTTTAAACAATAGGATTTCTTCTTAAAATCTTAGATTTTTGACCTATTTATACTTAACAATTTTTAAAAAAAATTAGTGTTTTGGAAAGTAGACTCAAAATTATACATTTCATGTTCTTACACCATCTTCAAATTTGGAGTGTAGATATTTCAAATTATCTATAGAAGTTCAGATTTATGAAATTTCAAGAAAATCATGTCCATGGATAGGCCACGTTTTGTTTCCCAGCTTTGTGTGCTTAACCTAATCTAGACTACTTTTATTATGATATACATTATTTGTGCCATACTATCGGTAGGGTTTTATAAATTAAAAATTTGAATTATTATTGGTTTATAAAATATAGCGGTGAGGGGGTGAGAGAGTGGGGATTAGATTGGTGTTAAGAGGTCATTATACATATTTTTTAGGAAACAAAGGTCATAAAGGTAAATAAACTGTGAACATAATATAACATTTAATAAACTATAAAAAAATCCATAAGGTGAAATCAACAAGAATATTTAAGATGATACCTCTCTCTCTCTCTCTCTCTCTCTCTATATATATATATATATATATATATATATATATATATATATAAGTTCAATTATCCTTGTCTTGGTATTATATGGGTCTATATAATAAAATTTAGTTAATAATAATCATTTCTCATGCTTCTTCTATCTTCTCTTGGTCATTATAAAATGTTTCTAGTTTTCCCACAAAAATTCAAAATTGAAAATTTAAGCTAGTTTTAGAGTGTTTCAAGAGATTTTGTCGTTATCTAGTGATTATTTTCTCAATACTCTTCATATAGTGATAAAATAAGTTCCTAGGCATGGTTTAGAACAATAAAATTTTCTTATTTTATATATCACCATGTTAAACTCACCTAAGGTGAAGTCTTGTGTTGGGTTACAAAGTTTAGCTAGATAATTTGAGTAATTTTAGGAGTTTTGGATTAAAGGAGAGGGAAGGACATTGATAATAGTACATTTTATAAGGACAAAATAATTATATAAGTTAATAAATGGGAAAATAAGCATCAATATTTTGAAAAAGAAGAAGAATTTTGCAGGGCTATAAAAATAGGACTATTTAAGGTTTGCATTCCAAACACAATAAAAGGATTATATTATTGAGTTGATATTGAAATTTAATATTTATGCCTCATTTTAAGTGATTTTAAAGCCTATTTTACTACTTTGGGACATATTTTATCAATATTGTATTCTTAAGAACAACTACAGGTTTCCTACAGTCTATAAATATGTAGGTGCAGTCAAAGAAAAGTTATTTTATTCACATTTTAAGATTGTTCAAATTCTCAAATTGAATTAAAGAGTAGGTAATTATAGGAAATAACATGTTTAAGTGAATTATTTGAAAAATATTTATTCAAATTTAAACTTACCTTAAATTACATCTCTTAGTCTATACACATGCTTGTTAGGGTTTTCAAGACTAAAATCTCACCAAAACAAAAGTAAACCCTTAAAATTTATTAAAAATTTGTATAAGGGTATAATATGATGTGTTATAATTTATTTAAGTGGTTTTTATATTTTTAGGCTTATACAAAAGAAGATATTGATAATTTTTAATCGATAGACCTAATTATAAAGGCTAGAAACCCCTACTTTTATATATCTTGAATTTTCAAGCTAAGACAAGAGTAAATGTCAATATGATGAGTTGATATAACATTAAATTAATGTTATAATGATTTTTTTAAACATAATTACTCCTTGATTTATCTCATCAATAATGCCTATAGGCCTAATTTCATTTATAAGCAAAAATTAAGTTTGATTCTTCTTTTAACCCATCACCATCATTTTTGGTATCAGAGTAGGGATTTGGTTATACTTCAAAGGTGAAATAAGGACACATTTTTCATTGAGATAAGTGAATAATAGGTTTTGAAAAAGTAACTTGAAATAAAGTGTAAGAATGACACTTATAGGAGAAACTAGAGGTGGTGCTAGAGTAACTCAAAGAAGACAAACAAGAGATGTATTGCTAGAAGAGATAAGTAAATTATAGGAATGTTTAGAGGTAATATAAGTCACTCAAAGAAATTTTTTTGTGACAGGTTATGTGATTGAAGGAGAGGAAGAACAATAATAATAATTTGCATAATAAGAAGAAGAAAATGAAGAGAATGGAAGAAAAAAATCTAAAAGCATCATAGGATTAGTATCAAATTCCAAATTGGAAGTTCCAGTATACAGAGATAGCCTAAATGTTGAAGAATTAGTAGATTAGATAGCTACAATAGATAAATATTTTGACTTTGAAGAAATAATATAAGATAATAAGGTCAATTTTACATGTATAAGGTTGAAGGGGCATGCATCTCTTTAGTGGGATAGTGTCCAAGAGGAAAGAAAGAAAAGAAATAAAGAAAAGATCAAGAGTTGGGATAGAATGGTAGGGAAATTGAAAGGAAAATTCATGACAAAAGATTACTAGATTAATCTATTTAATAATCTTCAAAACATAAATCAAAATGACATGCCATTGAAAGATTATATAGAGGAGTAATATTTATTAAAAATCAGGACAAGTCACATAAAGGAAGATGTAGAAAAGGTGGCTAGATATATCAATGGATTAAATTTCAACATCCAGGATGAAATCAATCTTATATCACCAAGATCAATGGAGGAATCATATCAATTTTACCTTATAGTAGAAGAGAAACTATCTAGGAATAAAATTAAAAATTAATGGGTAAGGGAAAAAAATTAGAGATAAAAGACATCATAGTGGTAGGAGTTGACTATATGTCCATAACAAAGAAGCTAAAAGTTCACAAAGTTAAATTTAATGTACAAGAGGTGGTTATTAGTTTAGAGGCAAGAGACCATACATAATAGGTAAAGGAAGAGGCTTTTGGGGAAAGTGATTCAAGTGTAATAGGTATGTTAGACATAGGGCGTATGAATTCCTTGAGAATCCATAAATAAGCCATGAAATAACTTAAGGCAATAATCAAGTTGTTTGTGCCAAGGAAGATTGTGTGGGAACACCTAATCATAAGGATGCACCTAAAGTAGGAGAATCTTTGATTATGAGTAGGTATTTCTCAAATCTAACCAGGAGATCAAGGAACCAACATAGAGGAAAACATTTTTCAAATCCATCTACAAGTCTAAAAGTAAGTGTTGAAAGGTAATTATAGATAGTGACTATGAATTATCTAGTATTTTTATAAATAGTTGATAAGTTAGGCTTGAAAATTTTAACACATCCCACTCCTTATAAGATATCATGGCTATAAAAAGGACATCAAATCTTGGTAAATGAGCAGTGAAAAGTAAAGTTTCAAATGGGCAGCTATAAGATTGACGTGTTATGTGATATCATGCCCATGGATGTCTACCATGTCCTATTGGGCAGACCTTGGAAATTTGATAAGAGAGCCATACATGATGGAAGAAGCAATACTTAATTTTTTTGAAAAATATGGAAAGAAGCACACACTCATACCATTAAAAGAGGATAATGTTGTAGTATAAGATAGTTCTAAGGTAATGTAAATAATTGGGAAAGAGTTCTTGAACTTAAGTAAAGAATAAGAGGTAAGTTATACATTAGTTGGAAAAATTAAAAAACTTATTACATCTATTAAACTTATTAATCTACCTCTATAGATTTATAAGTTGTTGAGTGAGTTTGTTTCTATAGTTGTGGATGATTTACCTAGTGAACTACCTCTAATGAGAAGCATCAGTCACCATATAGACTTGATTATATGAGCCAATTTGTCAAATAAGGAATCTTATAGGATGACACCAAAAGATAACGAGGAGATAAAAATGCAAGTGTAGGAGTTTCTAAAAATTATTTAATCAGAAAAAGATTAATTCCTTATGTTGTTCTAACAATCTTAACCACTAAGAAGGATAGAGGATGGATAATGTGCATATATTCCAGAGCTATAAACAAAATTACAATCAAGTATATATTTCCATTGTCTAGAATTGATGATATCATGGATTTTTTAAGTGGTTCAATTTAATTTTTTGAGATATAATTGCAAAGTGGATATCATGAAAGACAATTTTTAAAACTAATGATGAATTATGATGCCATTTGGGTTGAATAATGATCTAAGTACCTTCATGAGGCTTATTAATGAAGTGATTAAGGATTTTATAGGCAAATTTTCATTATTTACTTAGATGACATTATGATTTATAGTTAGTTAAGAAAAGAGCAACTTAAGCATCTTAGAATGGTCTTAAATAAGTTTCAAGAAGAAATCTTATTAATAAATCTCAAGAATTATAGTTTTATGAAGATAGATTTGGTATATTTGGGGCTTGTCATTTGCAAATAGGGTTTGAAGATGGATAAAGAGAAGGTCAAGGCCATAGTATAAGTTACTACTCTAAGAAGCACATTTGAGGTAAGGATCTTCCATGGTTTGACTAACTTTTATATAAATTTCATTAAGAATTTTAGTGCTATTTATGCTCCAAAATTTAAAACTATCAAAGGGAATAATTTTTTTTTTATGGATTGAGGTAACTTTGAAAAGCTAATAGTTCTTAAAGCAAAAATCACAGATCAACCTATCCTAACTTTACCTAATTTTAACAAGTTAATCCAAGTAGAGTGTGATGCTAGTGGGACTTCCGTAGGAGTTATTTTGAGACAATAAGGCAAACCAATTGCCTACTTTAGTGAAAAACTTAATCAGGAAAAAAAGAAATAATTAACTTATGATTGGGAGTTATATGCTATTGTACAAGATTTAAATAAATAGATACCTTAGTTGATAACTAAAGGGTTTATCCTTTATATAGATAAACATGCCTTATAATTCATTAGCAATCAAACTAAATTGAGTCAAAGGCATATGAAGTGGGTTGATTTTTTGCAGAGTTTTTATTTTATCATTAAACATAAGAGCAGGTTGGCTAAAAAAGTAGTAAATACATTAAGAAGAACGAAATCTAATTATACAGGAGTCTCAAGTGAATTTCTTAGGATTTGATTCATTCAAAGACTTGTATAAAGAAGATCCTAATTTCAAGGAGGCATATAAAATATGTGAGAATCTATTAAGTAGGTATAAGAGTCCATGGATGGACTATATGATATAAGAATGCTTATTATTCAAAGGCAACCAATTATGTGGTGCACTCAAAATAATAAATCATTCATCCAAACACTATTGTGAACTCAAATCGATCCTATTCATTTGTGAAATCAATAACCCCAAATTTATAAAAAAAAAATTGTGTAATTAATGAAATAAATATTTCATAATAAATACAATCAATCTACTAAGATTTCTCTTCTCATTAGAAGCATTACTACACTATAATATTTTTTGAAATATTTTCTTTTTTTCATTCAAAATAGTGTTAAAAGTATCAATTGCACATCACCTTATTCTTGTTTTTGGCAGATACAATTAATAATCAAGAATATGTCTATGGATCAATTTATCCCAATTTTTTATATAATCTCTTAAGAAATTTTAAATTACTACAAAATCAATCGCTCCAGGTTAAAGAAATACACTGTATTATACTTTTCTCTAGTCTCTCAACATATACAAATCATTTTCAAAATTTATATTAAAAGACAAAACAATCAAAATGTCCTCAATAAAATGCTTGGAACTATGTATTCTCTCTAATATAGTAGGGTAAAAATTTGAACTTAGAGATTCTTCTAGTTCTCAATTTGACCTAGATTCAAATCACAACACCACCACTAAAGGTGTTTTGGACTACCGTGGTCAAGATATTAACATCCATATAATTAAACTCACACAAATAAAAACAATCTTAGAATATATTTTATATTTCTACTAGATTTTATCTTCTTTCTTAACACCTTTCTAATGCAGATCGATGCCACAATATTTTCTTTTAATTATAAGATTCTCAAATTGCCACAACATGCAAGTCAATATTTAAATAAGACAACACCATTCACTATCAAGAATAATAATAATAAAATAATATCAGTTTAACTGTAATGTACCAATCCTTGGAATCATACAAAATAGATATTCATCATATTCATGCATTAACTATCACTTTATTTGACTAGGATTTGGGGTTCTCTTCTTTGTTTATCTACTATAATCATACTTGAGTTCATATAAAAAAATACTTCCAAAATAATATTATTTTATTCAACATATCAAACATTCTAAATTTTAAAACACACCCAACCCAACAAAATAATACATTTTTAAAATTTATACTGACTATTTACCCTTTTTTCCCATGATGGAACTTATCTATTCATTCAAATAAATACCAAAATTAGACTTCTAGATATGAATTATCCATGATTATTCACTATCTTAACACTTAACAACTTGATAATTCAAATATTCTATACTTCTACAACTCTTGCCAATCGAACACCTAACTAATTTTTAATTTCTACCCTTTTTAACTTTTTACATACATAATAATTAAAAAAATTAAAAAATATGGAAAATAAAATGATTTAATAATACCCTTGTCTCTATAATTGAATGTACCTACATCAAACCACTGGGGTAAAAGAAATGATTAATCATTAACTCTTGTTCATGATTGTTCTGCTATAATACCACTTTCTGAAGCTGACATCCAAGTTGAATCCTCAAGTGGATGATCTTTTCAATTTACCAAATAATGAAAGTAGCATTTGCCTCTAGTTTTCTTGATAAACTTTTTGTCCAAAATAATTTTAGGTTATTTTCGTGGTTTCTTTGGCAATTACTACTTGCACAAAATTTCTTGTTTTGCTTCATCTTAAAAAATATTTCCCTATTCATCACCTTTCCTGTAAGGATATATGTCAACAATATTAAATAAAGGTGAGATTCCAATATCTATTCAAAGCTCCAATTCATATGCCTTTTCTAAAAATTTCCTAAGGATTTTATAGGGTCTAATATTTATCAATTTTAACTTATTATATTTCCCTCTTGGTAATATTTCTTTCCTTAGATGTGTAAGTAAAAGATTTCCTACCTCAAATTTTACTTCCCTTATTTAAAATTTTTCTCTCTATTTATACTTTATTGAATTTACATATAGCCTTTATTTTACCAATTCTTGAAGTTCCTGCATTGCTACTACAAATTATTCTCTTCCAACACTAATTTTATTTTGTTTACCTATATTTTCAATTCATAAATACCTCTGGGATGAATTTCATATAAAATTTGGAAAGGATCCATACCCACGCTTCTGTTTGGTGAGTCATTGTATGAAAATTGTGCTTGTGCTAAAACTTGATCCCATTATTTGGGATGGTCACTCACTAGACTTCTTAGAATATTTCCCAGGCTTTTGTTAATGAATTTAATTTATGCATCTATTTGAGGATGGTATGTAGAATTGAAAGTTAATTTTGTATCCATCTTCTTTCAAAGAGTCCTCCAAAAATATCTAAGGAATTTATTATCTCTATTTGAAATAGTACTTTTAGGTAAACCATGTAATTGTACTACTTTGAAAAATAAATCAACTATATGAGTTGCATCACTAGTCTTATAGTAGGGTATAAAATGCGCCATCTTTGAAAATCTATCTACTACTACAAATATAGAATCAATTCCTTTCTATGTTTTTGGTAGACCCAAAAAAAATCCATATAGAGTCCCATGGTCTTTTGGGAATGGGTAATGGTTGATACAACCCTGTATTTTGACTTCTTCCTTTTGCAAGCTAACATATTCTAAAATTTTCAACAAACTTATTTATTATTTGACATTCTTGGCCAATAATAAAAATCATTTTCCTGAGTCAATGTTTTATCCTACCCAAAATGTCCTGTAAGGCTGTCACTATGATTTTCTTTGATGAGATTTTCTCTCATGGATCCTTTTGGAATAAAAATTTAATTGCATTAAAATAAAATTTCTTACTATAACATATAATCCATATAAGGACTTCTATCCCTAATTTTAGGTTCTTTGCAAGATTCATATTCTTCTTTAAAGTATGCATCATTTTCATACATTTCCTTTAATGTGTCAAATCTTGTAACATTATCTTGTATTTCATGTAAAACCAAACTTATCCTACTTAAATAATCAAAAACATTGTTAGATTGGCCACTCTTATGTTTAATAACAAATGAAAAACTTTACAAAAATTCCATGTACTTAACATGTATTTAATTTAATTTATTTTGGGTGTTTATAAACTACAAGGCATGATTATTAGTAAACAAAACAAATTATTTTGATATTAAATAATACGTCCACTTATTCAAAGCTTGCACTATAGCATAAAATTTTTGATCATATGTTGAATACTTCTTTTTAACCTCATTAAGTTTCTTCAAAAAATATGCTACATGTTTACCTTTTTGATTTAACACAACTCCTATGGCAGTTCCACTTGCATCACACTCCACTTGAAATAACTTACCGAAATTAGGTAATGCTAATACAGACTACTCTATGATTTTCTTTTTCAAAATTTAAAAACTTTTGTTAGCTACTTCAATCCATCTAAATGGCTGATTTCTCCCTTTAATAGTTTCTATGATAAGAGCACATATACTGCTAAATTTTCTAATAAAATTTCTTTAAAATCTAGCAAGGGCATGAAAACTTCTCACCTAAAATGGATTCTTAGGTGTAGGCCATTCTTATATAGATTTTACTTTGTCCTTGTCCATCTTTATCCCTTCTTTTGAAATCACAAAACCTAGATAGATTAATTCTATTTTTAAAAAAATACACTTTTTAAGGTTAATCAGTAACCTTTTCTCCTGCAACTTATTTAAAACCAATTTTAAATGTTCAAGATGCTCATCTCTTGATTTACTAAAGACCAGAATATTATCAAGGTATATAATAAAAAATTTACTATAAATGGCTTAAGTACCTCATTCATAAGCCTCATAAAATAACTTGGGGCATTTGTCAAACCAAATGGCATTACTAACCATTCATATAAGCCATCATTTATTTTAAATGTAGTCTTCCATTCATCTCCTTCTCTTATTTTGATATGATGATATCCAATTTTTAAATCTATCTTTGAAAAGTATTTGACACCACTCAAAAAATCCATTAGATCATCTATTCTTCGTAAAGGAAATCTATAGCTAATAGTAATTTTTTTTATAGTCCTTGAATACATGCACATTTTCCAACTTCCATCTTTCTTTGGTGAAATTACAATTGGAACTACACAAAGACTTAAGCTTTCCCTCACCAGTCCTTTATCGAATAAGTCATGAACCTACCTTTTAATTTCTTAATTTTCTTTTAGAGTCATCATGTAAACTGCTTTATCTAGAAGATGAACCCTTAGTATCAAATCTATGTGATGGCTAATACTCATTTTAGGAGGTAACTCATTTGGTAAATCATCTACTAAAATATCCTCAAATTCATTGAGTAAATATTAAATTTATATAGGCAATTCATTCAACTTAGTATTAGTTATTTCAGTCTTTGGCTTACCAATAAGGGCATAACTTACCTCTTTCTATTTCACTTTCTAAAAGAATTATTTTCCACTGATAACTAACACCTTTGAATTCAAATTTGAATTTTCCTCTGCTACTACATCATCTTCCTTGAGAGGTGTTAGAATATGATTTTTATGATTCTTTTCAAATGTATAAGTATTTTTTCGACCATCATGCATAGCCTTCCTATCATATTGCCAAAGCCTACCTAAGAGAACATGATAAACATCCATAGGAATTACATCATAAATAAATTCATCCTTATAAATCCCTATTTGAAATTCTACTTTGCATTATTTATTTACCAGAATCTAAGGACCTTTATGTAACCAAGATACTTTATAAGGAGTTGGATGACTCACCTTTGTCAAATTTAATTTGCTTACCATCTCTGTGGATACCAAATTATTAGTGTTACCACTATCAATAATTACCTGACAACATTTACCTTTTGCTTTGTAGATGGTTCAAAACAATGTTTTCCTTTTTGGTGGTTCCTTGATTTCTTTTATGGGTTTTAACAAAACCCACTTCATTAACAATGTTTCTTTTTCCTATGGAGCATCTTCATGATGAAGTGAACCTACACTTTCTCCATCTTTATCTTGGGTAAGATGAACATTTCCATAAATTTAGATGGATTTTTAGGACACTCAAAGGACCTAGGTCCAAATTTTCCACACTTAAAACACTTATCAACAAACCCTCTACCTCTATTAAAATGTCTTCTACCTTTAAAGGAATACCTACCTCTTGGGGTAAATTCTTGTCTCTGAAAGTTGCTGCTAGCTTGAGAGCTACTGATTTCTCCTCGATGTGTCTATAATTTAATTCTTCCTCCTTATTGTCTTTTTCCTCTATAATTTCTACGTCTACCCCTTACATGTTGAGGTTATCTTCTTGCTAAATTTTCTTCTGATTTTAATTCATACTGATATGCCTCTTCCACTAATTTAGGAATGAGAAGAATGATCTCATCTTGAATAGAAAATTTCAACCCATTTGTATATATTTCTACCTTTTATACAGCCTCTTCAACATGCCCTGATCTTATGGTTAGTCTATAAAATTCCTTGTTATATTCTTTTACAAACATTTCTTTCTATTTTAAATTTTTCAATTTTCTAAAAAGATTAACTTGATAATATTTGGGCATGAATTTACCTTTTAATTTGGAAAACATCTTATCCCAACTCCTAATTTTTGGGTGTCTTTTTCTTCTTCTTTCATCCTGCACTCCATCCCACCACAGGGATGGATGAATTTTAAATCTAGTCATGGCAAAATTGACCTTTTTATCATCATCAAATCCTTCATATTCAAAATATTTATCCACTGTACTGGTCTAGTTTATGAGATCTTCCACATTCATGTTTCCCTCATACATGGGAACCTCTATCTTGGGATTTTCACTCATACCCATAATGGTTTGAATCATTATTTCTTCCAATATTTCTTTTTATTCCACCAATTATTCCTTTGGTGGCTCCTCTTCTCTATCATTGACTTCACCAATGTTAGTACCTCTCCTTTGAACCATTTTTAGATCTTATAATCTAGCTATGAGATTACTTATTTCTTCCATTACTTCTACTTGTCTATCTTGGCCTAGTTGCCTCCTTCCTCTACCTCTTTTTCTCATCACCATCTTTATAATTTTACTTTAAGATCACTTTAGGATCTTTTCCCTTTTTTATAGAGCATGTTGCTTTGATACCATAAATCGCTGCACTCCAAATAATAAATCATTCATCCAAATACTATTTTAAACTCAAATCAATCATATTCATTTGTGAAATCAATAACCCCAAATTTATAATTTTTTTGTGTAATTAATAAAATAAATATTTCATAATAAATACAATCAACCCACTAAGATTTATCTTCTCATTAGAAAAATTACTATGCTAAAATATTTTCTAAAATCTTCTCTTTTTTTCTCATTCAACATAGTGTTGAAAGTAGAAATTACACATCACCTTGTTTTTGTTTTTGGCAGATACAATCAATTGTCAAGAATATGACTATGAATCAATTTATCCCAATTTGCTATATAATATCTTAAGAAATTTTAAACTGCTCCAAAATCAATCGATCTAGTTGAATAAATACACTATAGTAGATTTTTCTCTAGTCTCTCAACATATACAAATCATATTCAAAAATTATATTAAAAGAAAAAATAATCAAAATGTTCTCAATCCAATGCTTGAAATTGTGTATTATCTCCAATGCAGTAGGGTATAAATTTTAACTCAAAGATTCTTTTGGTTCCTAGGTTGACCCAACTTCAAATAACAATTCCACCACTAAAGGCATTATGGACTACTGTGGTCAAGCTATTAACATCCATACACTTAAACTTGCACAGATAAAAACAATTTCAGAATATATTTTATATTGTTGTCAGATTATATCTTATTTTTTAACACCTTTCTAATGTAGATCAACACCACAATATTTTATTTTAATTATAAGATTCCCAAATTACCATAGCATGCAAGTCAATCTTTAAATAAGCTAGTACCATTCACTATCAAGAATAATAATAATAAAATAATATCAGTTCAATTGCAGCGTACCAATCCTTGGAATCATGCAAAATAGAAATTCACCATATTCATGCATTAACTATCACTTTATTTGACTAGGATATAGGGTTATCTTCTTTGTTTATCTACTGTAATTAGACCTGAGTTTATATAAAAAAATACTTCCATAATAATATTATTATATTCAATAACTCACACTAAATTTTTAAACACAGCCAACCTAGCAAAATAATATATTTATAAAATTTATATGGACTATTTACCTTTTTTTCCTAGGATGGAACTTATCCATTCATTGAAATAAATACCAAACTTAGACTTCTAGATATGAATTATCCAGGATTATTCACTATCTTAACACTATTTTAACAACTTATTAATTTGAATATTCTAGACTTCTAAAACTCTTGCCAACCAGACACTCGAATAATTTTTAATTTCTACCATTTTTCAATTTTTACTTATATAATAATTTAAGAAAATTAAAAATACAAAAAGTAAAATGATCTAATAATACCCTTATCTCTATAATTGAATGCACTTGCATCATTACACATACCTAGAGGATTCATGAGAGAAAATATTCTAAAGGGAAACCATTATGGCAACTTAGAATGGAATTTTGGGAAAACAAAGACCCTTGATCAATTGAGTGCATATTATTACTGGCCATAGATGAAAGATGATGTGAAGAGGTTTGTAAAAAGGTGTAGAAAATGCCAACATGTTAAATATAAAAGTTAGAATGCATGCCTATACTAGCCATTGCCTATTCCTAGTCAACCATGGGATGCCAAATATACAAAAAGGTAATGAATCCATATTTATTATGGTTGATAAATTTTATAAATGGCACATTTAATAACTTGTACAAAAAAAGGTGATGACACCAATATTTCTAACTATTATTTAAAGAGGTAGCGAGATTGTGTGGTCTTCCTAAGAGTATTATTTTAGACATGGATATAAATTTTGTTGGGAAAATTTGGAGGACTCTTTGAAATAAATTAGGGACCACTTTGAGCTTTATTTTATATTACCATCCTCAGACTAATGGTCAAATTGAAGTGGTCAACAAAAGTATTATAAAC
Organism: Torreya grandis; assembly: GCA_037957365.1. NCBI lineage: Eukaryota > Viridiplantae > Streptophyta > Pinopsida > Cupressales > Taxaceae > Torreya > Torreya grandis. The sequence continues at coordinate 153,830 of JARHVA010008757.1, forward strand.
GTACTTAGAAGTTTGGTGAGTGATCACCCAAAATAATGGGATCAAGAACTAGCTCAGGAAGAATTTACATATAATTATTCTCTAAATAAAATTACAAATTACATCATATTAAAAATTATGTATGGAATCAATCTAATATGAGTTTATGAATTGAGGAACTTGGGTAAGTAGGAGAAAAGAAGTGCATAAGGTGAGTATTTTAACACAATAATATAAGAATTGCGTGAACAAGTCAAACAACAATTAAAGAATAACATAGGTATGTATAAAATAATTGTTGATGTGAGAAGGATAAAAGTCAAATTTTAAGTAGGTGATCTAGTGTTAACACATCTTAGAAAAGAAAGATTCGCTAAGGGGGAATATAACAAACTAGAGATGAATAAAATTGGACCTTGTAAGGTCTTAAGAAAATTATATGATAATGATTATCAGTTAGAGCTTCCATTTGATATTGGAATCTCACCCATTTTTAATTTAGTAGACCTCTATTCTTTCAAGTAAAGGAAAATATAGAGAAGGCACCTTAAAATAGTAATGATCAGATCATTATCTGGGAGTAATAGTTTTCAAAAACACAACCAAATGAAATAGAAGCCATTAATGACAAGAAAATAGTTAAAGGAATAGAGGTAAAGAGTACTTTCAGTACTTAGCCAAGTGGAAAAATCATCTAATTGAGGATGCAACTTGGATGACATCTTCAAAAATAGCAAAGTATGGTAGCACTGTAAAAGATCTCATGAGAAGGAACTCATGAACCCTTTTGTTCCTAGGGGTTTTGATGTAGGTGCATGTATATATTAATTAAATTATGCTTGTTTTGGTATTATAAGGGTGTATATAATAAATTTTAGTCAATAAGGAGCATTTACCATGTTTATTCTATCTTCTCTTGGTTATTTTAGTGTGCTTCTAGTTTTCTTGCCAAAATTAAATGTTGAATTTTTAAGCTAATTTTAGGGTTTTTCAATAGATTTTATCATTATATAATTCTTGTTTTTGTAAATAATATTCATATATGGGTAAAATAAGGTCATAAGAATGATTTAGAACAATCAAATTATCTTGGTTTATATATTACTATGTTAAACTCACTTAAGATGAAGTCTTAAGTCGGGTTACAAAGATTAGTTGGATAGTTTGAGTAATATTAGGAGTTTTGGATCAAAGGAGAGGGAAGGAGGTTGATAAGAGTATGTGTGGGAAGGATAAAATAAAGAGATAACCTAGGAAAGGAGACAAGAAGCATCAATATTTTGAAAAAGAAGAAGGATTCTATGAAGACAGGGTTGTAAAAATAGGACTATATAAAGTTTGCTTTCTAAACACAATATAAATGTTGGAGGTTTGTTAATGATGTATCTAAAGTGACCAAGGATGTTGATGAGGTGTCATATGGGCTATAATGACAATGGAATTGTGTGCCTTAATGAGCTTCAGTGCTCTTATATAGTTCTTCAGTGTTTGACTTAGTGAGGCAATTAGTGGATGATATTGATGGTATGGAAATGTTACAGAGTCCCTATGGGATGTTATGAGTTCTCAGAGTGCTCATGGAAGTGATTTTTTTTATAAAAGTAGTTAATTAAGTGTCTGGGTTCAAGTAGTCATCTTAACAAATAAATCTGAATAAGTAGTTTTATGATGTTATATTTCACATGTGTGAAGGTTTAAAGAGCATCTTGATATATGGATAGATTTACCTATGTTAAGAGATCATATGGTTAAAATTTTATGTCATGAGGGTAAGTTTATCAAAATTTATTAAGGTGTAAAGTTGGATTCTTAGACAAAGTTTACTAAGTTCCCATACTTAGCCAAATTTGCATTATCAGAGATATACGATGAGAATTTAATCATATCATAAATCTAACATCAAGCATTTAATTTGACTATATAAGGATGTAATGGAGCATGTGATCTTGTTATTTGTGATCCAATGGTGCATATTTATTTAATATGTTAAAGAGTTTAAGATTACATGTGTTGGTGACAAGTATCACAATCTCAAATCTTTGATAAAAGATCAATGGCATGTGGGTGCTCATACAGATGGATATCAGTAATGCAGATTGAGTCAAATAGTTAATAAGCTTAGAAGGCATGCAATGATGCCAAGTGTCAAATTCATGGAATCTCAGATTGAAGATCAATGGTGAGTGTTTCAAGATAAATACCATGCTACTTATGAGGAGATTGATATTGTGTATTTATTCAAAGTTTCTAGGAAGCATGAGATGAGGTCAAAGTGTCTAATTTTTAACATTTTCATAGTGACCATTAGAATTTTAATTTACAAATTAATGAAAGAAAACTAGTTTGTAGTTTTTGAGATATATCTTTTGATCTAGGATGAATTTCATGGTGGTGTAAAAAGAAAAGTTGAAGAGGACTTCATGGCAAATCCAAAAAAGTTTATTATAAGGTCTAAATGTTTGTAAAAGTGTAGATATGGAGATTAAAAGTTTACTCTTTATTTTTTCATGGTTTTATTATGTACATAATATTGTTTAAGCAATTTATGCTTTAGCAAAAGAGTGTTTGGGTGAAAATAGTCACCTAAAGATGTCTTAGAGATCATATAGAGTAGAGCCATGTATTTTAAAGTGATCTTATGTTCTTTTTTTACTCGATGAAGTGTGAAAAGGGAAATAGGTCTCCATGGGACCTATAAGGGGTGATAAGGCCTAATTGAAAGTCATAGTTGTTTATGTGTGACCCATGAATGCTATGGCCAACCTATGAGGATGGTATTGAGCTATGTGTTAGCATGTTATATTTATTAAGGGTTAAGATAAGTATTTTGGTCAACCTAGAAGTTTATATTCATGAAGACTCTATAAATAGTAAAGACCAAAGTAATGTTTTCTAGACTTGTATGTGAAGGTGTTGAGAGAGTAGAAGATAGAGATGAAGGAAATATAGTAGAAGGAGTCTGATCAATGGATAAAATAAAGTATAAAGTAGATTAAGGATGAGAGAAGAAGCCTAGAGTGATCCAAAAGGGGTGTTTAGATGCATTGATTATATGAGCAAGTTTGATGGTATATGATGAGTTGAAAGAGAGAGTAGAGTTAAGCAAATGTGGAATTGAGTGAAGAAGAGAACCTTTGAAAGAGAAGATACATGTCAGTAAAGGCTATCAGCATGTGATAATGATCAAACATGTTTATCTTATCAATTTGATGAACTTAAACACATAGGTCATTATAAATAATAAGCCTATAAGATGATAATTAAGTGAGCAATCCCTAGAGTTTATTTGAGAGAGATACAGGGGTGAATAAGAGTGCAAAATAGAGAAGTCCATCATCAAGTGTAGAAGACATCAGACCAGAGGTGGAGATCAAATAAAGGTAGTTGAGTGGGTACTTGGTTCATCCTTATGGGATAGGTGTCTCACTAAATTAAGGGATGGGTGTTCCTTGATCAGTTGGTGCAAGTCTAAATTTGGATCTTGTTATTATAGGACTGTAGTCCATTTTACAAGTTCTAGTGGGTTTTATTCCCCAAGAGGGTTTCCCACGTAGATCTTGTGTCATTTATGTGATCTTGTTTATATTTCATGTTCATTGATATAAATGATGGTATGATTTATTAATGATGATGTTATTTAGTTAAGTGTTTAAAAGGATTTTAATTGAAGTTTGTATTGTCTAGCATTACTAATTCACCCCCCCTCTTAGTGATTATACCTCTAACAATAAGGACTATCTTATTGAGTTGATATTTAAATTTCATATTTATGTCTCATTTTAAGTGAAATATATTGTTTTTTAAAATATATTTATTGATTTTGGATATATTTTATCATATTGTAGGATTAAAGAACAACTACAAGTTTCCTATAGTCTACAAATACAAAGGTACCATCAAAGAAAAGTTGTTTTATTCACTTTTTAAGATTGTTCAAATTCCAAAATTGAATGGAAGAGTAGATAATGGTGAGATGGACCACCTATAAGTGAAATATTTTAAAAATATTTATTCAAATTAAAATTTACTTTAAATTATAGCTCTTGGCCTATGTACATGTCTGCTAAGATTTTCAAGACTAAAATTTATCCAAAACAAAACAAAAAAAACCCATTAAAATTTATTAAATCTTTGTAGAAGGGTAAAATATGATGTATTATAAGTGATTTAAGTGTTTTTGAGATTTTTAGGAATATGTATAAGAATATATTAATGATTCCTAGTTAGTAGGCCTAATTTTAAAAGCTAAAAACCTTTATTTTTGCATATATTGAATTTTAAAGTTAAGATAAGGGTAAAGATCAATATGTTGAGTTGATATAAAATTAAATTAATGTGATAAGGAATTTTTTAACAAAAGGACTCCTTGTTTGATCTCAATTTACTATTAATAAGTATTGTAGGCCTAATTTCTCATATAAGCAAAAATTGTAAGTTTGATTCTTCTTTTATCCCATCACCATCATAAAGGAATGAAAAATGTGAACATAATATAATATCCCAAGTCAATGCCGTATATGCATACAATTAAAAAAAAACCATACATCAATCCATATAAGCATTATTATAGCTCAAATTTTCACCCTTGAGAGGGTGATTTAAACCCTCTCAACCTAAGCTATGTAATGGGATTGATCCAAGGTTGTGGGTGACTTTATTGAATTAAACCCTCTCAACCTAAGCTATGTAATGGGATTGATTTAAACGCTCTAGATTTTGGGCTAGCTCCCAAGTACAAGACCTAAAATAAAAACTATACTGCTTAATTGAATTAAAAAAAGGAAAGATGAAAAATAAAACTAACAAAGAAACTTAGAGGTGATGTACTAAATATGACGTCCTCAGCTTGTCAAGAATACACTATGAAATACTAAATCATAGTCTGATTATACTACTCCAAAATAGTCCCTATCACATTAGTTCTTCAAAATTAAGGTTATGAAGATTTAAAGAGATTAGGATGATCAACCAAGAGGTGATAAAAATAAAAAATAATGGTTTATTAGTTCTATAACTAATCAAACTAGGTATAACACTTCATATGACCTTTGAGAGGAAATAAACTTACATAGAGGCATGAACATGAATGATAAACACAAGGAAGCACATACACTATCACTAAGCATTCATCAAAATAACACACTCGAGACAACTATTTGAAACATGAAGATATAATATCCAAATTAAATTGATTCCAATAAGAAATTACAAGACTTAATTTTGGTAGGTCTTTGCCATAACTAATGTGAGGATCTTTTTCAAATCCATACAAGGCTGCATATATAGGAAAATGTGAACAAGAGAGAGAAGGGGCATAAAATATCATAGAAAAGTGTCATACATCACGGAGATAGTTTAAATAGAATAAATAGAGAAATAAAATAGTCTTGAAGGTTTTCATCAGCACGTGTACACTTCCTCAATGATGCTCTTCTTCAAATTGGCATAGAAGGTTACTTAGGCAATTTTGAGTTCTTGAATCTAACTAATCTCTATTAAATCTACACATCTATACCTAAAAGGATAGTTAAAATATTATCAACTAACATTTATAATTATTGAGAGGTTTATACACCATTCTCTTGTAAATTTTGTAACCTCTCCTTCACTCCTCATTAGAATACAATCTTCACTAGCTCTTTTTGGGCTCAAAATGTTTTAAATTTGATTTTCAAGCTCATTAATATAAAATAACTTCATGAATAATCACTCATTTAATTATCATCTTGCATCAATCAATCTTAATGCCTCAAATACTTTATAATAATGCATTTCATACCCAAACCTTTCACTTGCCTTGATTTCCTTATAGCCCTCAAAATAGACAAAGCACCTTGTCTAGGATAGTGTATGGATGATATTGACAAGATGAGCATGTATTTTAGTACCCAATATTTACTTATAACTTTATACCAAATTTCATGACCAGAGTCTGAGTGAAAGTGTACTTATTTCACATTTTTATCTCTCTAATTAGGCTTTAATAAGGCCTCTAGGCCTAGGAAATTAAGATTTATCTCCATTGACCCCCCACATGTGTGAAATCTCCATTAAACATTGATTCAATTTATACACACTCAAACCATGATCCAAATCAAATTTTAGGTTCTATAACTTTGTACATATGGATGGACCAAGAAATGGTCAAAACCCTAGCTTAGGACCATGCTCATACTTTGGAGGCAACTTGAGTGGTTTTTCAAGGAATTTATAGGTTCCAATATTTGATTGTTATTTTTTAGTGTCTAAAACATCATAAGATAACTCAATTTTCTAGAATAAAAACTTCTAAGAGTATTTCATAGGCCTACAATAGATCTTCTTAGTTATTATAATGGTGCATTTACTCTTCTAGGGCAAAATTGTTGACTTGAAAGGTATAAAAACTACCTTAGGATATATTTGGAGGTATGTAGGAGATTATGATATATCTATCTAGGCTTACAAAGCATCTATAGATGATTTGGAGCTTAAATCTACTTTGAACACTCACAAACAAACTTGAAAATGAGCTTCTTTGGCCTATTTTGTACAATGTATCCTTCAAGTGTAATACCAAGTGTGTTATTCAGGTTTCTATTGGAGTTGTGAGAGTCATTCAAATTATTTCCAGTCCATAATATTCCATCTAAAAGTATTAAAACTATCCTTTATCCCATTAGGTCTTTTAGGAGGGTTTAGCAAGAATTTTAGGTGCTTGCCATCTTAACGATGGTTCATAAAGCATAAGGGATTAATTCCAAATAAAATACCATAAATTTGGAGGAGGGAGACCCCTATAACATCCCCTATGAGTCTGAAATCCCATGTAAACCCTCCCTACACATATAATAAAAAGAAAATAACCTTTGACCTCTTTCACAAGATAAAAATAAGGTTTGGTGAGACATCTAGTCTTAGGGATGATTCATATAGGTGTGTGGGTGATAGATTGAAAAAATGCCAAGGAAATGAAGTTAGATACCCCATTTATCACCTCTAATTACCTTTTGTGACCATGAAACTCATCCAATGAGTTCTAAGTAATAAAAAATAGGCTTTTAAATTGCAAACTTTTGGTTTCAAACATATCCATTATGTATTACAAATCCCTCCCTGTGATTTAATGTGTTTTCAATAGCATTTTTATGTTTCATGGGTTCAAAATTATGGTCTCAATGGTTGCAATAGTCCTTTGAGGGTTTTATACATGTAGGCCTCTTTTAACTCTTACTGCCTATTATTGAGGTTAGCCAGTTCTCTTGATGGTTACAATACTTAAACATGTCTCTTGTAGATCCTAATACATATCTTTATATGTTTGGATTTATTTCCATATAATCATATACATGCTTTATATCTTGCCAAACATAGACCTGTAACTTACATTTTGGGTATATGATTACAACTTAGAGATATGACCCTCATTTTTGAGTCTTATCAATTTGGTGATCCCAACAAAAACTAAATGGTTATCTCATACTCCTCATGAAACTACATAACCTTTGACCTCAAATAACATTCATAAAATACTTCCATTTGTTCTTATACATAGGCATGTTTATGAGTATCTAGGCATGCAGTTTCCTTTAGTGACCATGACATCAATTATCTCAACATTCTTTTGGCCCTTAGATAGCATAGGTTTTTTCATTTATATAGGGTTCTCTTTCATACTTTCATGGTTTATCTCCATCATTTTTAATTTCATCATTTCTACCACATGTCTCTTGGTTCTTATTATCTATAGCTGGTAGTTGGATCCTATTTCATTATGCTTACTCATCATGAGATCAATGTCTTCCATAGTGGTATGTGAAATAGAATATAGATATACCTTGAAATATTTACCATCATTTAATCAAACTAAGACATGTGAGGCACTTTTTTAGACATTCACACAGTCACCCTTTTTGACATACAATCCATTGAGTAGTCATCACTTCATATCTCTCATTAGATAGTAATCAGATAGAGGAACTAGGATCCATGATCTCTAGGGGTTATCACTTTGGAAAATCACATTTAGGTTTTCAAAATTAAACGTCTAAATACATGTTTCTTTGATTTTATTATGAAAATAAACCTATAGGTCTGCAAATGTGTAGGTATACATTTTCATGTTTTAAGCCATCGATGAGGCTTGTCTTGAATTTTTCCACCCTTGAATCTTTCACTTGGTGTTGGTAATATTATAGGGATTTATAATGATATAATTTACTATTTCAAAATTTTCACTCATCAAACACCCTTATTAGAAACTTGTCATGAAGTTATAACCCTACTTTAGAGGCCTACAACAAAAGAAGTTAATGAGAGTGTGAGATATTTGGGGTATAAAATGTATCAAGATTCTCATTAATTACAATGTGAGATGATGAAGGGACTATGTTTTTGTGGATAACATCTAAAAACTACTTGTATGACTTGAAAAAGCTATATAAACTTCCAAACTTTAACTACAAACCCCATAATTGGTCTCACATGAAAGCTCTTATTGATGCTTGGTTGTTCAAAGGTGTGAACCTGATGGATATATATGTGAAATGGTTTTAAATACCCATAAAAAAATAAAAAATCCATGCCATGCTCCAATGAGCTCCAAATTACATGAAATATACACAAAATTGAGCATGTGTTGTTTATGTGAGGTTTAAGACCACTTACTAGTCTGAATGATTATTCATAAATATAGAGGCACAAATATAAGAACCAATTCCACCAAAATAAATTATATTAGTCCCCCTTATTTTATCCATAATATAAAACCATGACTCTCTCTCCTTTGTCCATGCTGAGCATATGAAGTTGACCCTCACTAGTTTGCTAAGGAGCCGATGGAGGTTTTGATGCAAGTTTTGGACTTTTGGGACTTACACGAGATTAATATATATGGAAGTGATCCTAGTAAGGTTAAGATACACTTTGAATATGTTTTCACCTAGAATTATATCTTTCAAGTCCATACAAGTGCCTATAAATTCATGTAAAGGAGTGATCCTCTCAATTTAGACATTAAACCTACAAAACTGACATCATCTGACATTTCTGACGTTTATGAAATTTAGATAACTCATTTACAAGTTTTGAAATTTTTTATTGTAAGTAAATTTCATCTTATGGGCTTTGACATGTGTTGAACCTGACTAAAAGCACCCTTCTCTTGCATAACACTTACCTTAAACTTTACAAATAAACCTTAGTTTCTCCAAATATGCATGGAGTGTTTATACAAGGTGATGAAGGGGTAGGATGAATTTGAGGGAAAAATAAGGACCCTTGACATCATTTGACTCCATTTTTTCATTTTCACCTTATGAATAAACTAGCACAAGATAAATACAAACTATTAACTTAATCTTGTCAAAGTAACCTATACTAATAAGACATCAATAAGACCATTTTAAGATCTCATAAGGCATGCACGTGCTATGAAAATGATTATAAAACATGACAAGTCACATTTATAATGAACCTGGTCTATGGTAGCCAAAATTTGGCTAACATCTTTAGTGACCTCCTAATAATTTATGATTGACTATGCATAAAGACTAGTGGCTTAGTAGATTCATTGGGATATGGACTCATGAATGAAAATAAGTCTTAACAAAAACCTTAAAACCAACTAATATAGAAAAACACAAAAAAACATACCAAACCACACATGTGTCATAATACACTTGGAGTAAATAACACATAAAGAAAACAAGACACATACTTGTGCATGAAGCACTTAGGGAACACAAAGACTTAATCTAGTATGTACAAAGTTATAAAATTGACCTCAATAGTATGGATTCAAGTGTATCCCATTGACTGAGATACTCAATTCTTCTCCATTGATTCTATTAAGTTAAAAAGCATTGTGTTCTTTTCAAGCAATGATAATATAAAGTCCACTCCACAATGCGTCAAACTTAGAGTGCTTACTAGGATTATCTCTATCACCATCCCACTTTAAGACAAGATCCCCTTCTTGACATGTTCTTGAGGTATCTCTCTTTTAAAATTTTCTTTTCTCTTGTTTTTAGTGACATTCCATGGTGTGCATAACATGATTTTTTGATTCCTCTAAGGCTATTAGTTCTACTTGTCTTATTTCCATAGGATCATTCCTCATTTTCTCAATATGATGTGCTAACTCAAGATCTGGTAACTTAAGTGAAATGGGTATATTATCTTCTCTTCCATAGACAAGAATATAAGGTGAGTTACTAATGGAAATATTTGGAGTGATCCTATCAGCCCATAGGGCTATTTTTAACCTAGTGTGCCAATTCATTTCATTATATTCTATTGTCCTCTTTATAATTTTGATCAAGTTCTTATTAGTGGACTTAGATAGTCCATTTCCATGGGTGTAGTAATTAGAATAAGTACTCAAGTAGATGTCATATTAGAGATCCCATTCTATTTTTCTTATATCACTAAAAACCATTGAATTATTAGAGAGTATTATTGAAGGCACCCCAAACCTTGTCACTAGGCTCTCATAGAAGTCAAGAACTAAAGTTTCATTAGCCTCCTTGAGGACCACTACCTTTACCCACGTTACAAAATAGTTGGTAGCTATAAGGACCCATTTATGGCTTGTACTTGATGGAGGATTGATCATCCCAATGAAATCAAGTCCCCACTACATGAATGGTTGTTTAACCTAAATAAGGTGAAGAGGAAGGGCTGTAAGTATTTTTTTGCATGTAAAAATTACATACTTTTGACATCTTCTAACCCAAGCATATGAATCCCTAAATAGGCTAGGCCAATAGTAACCAACCCTCATTATTTTTTAACTATAGTTTTAGGTGCAAAATGAACTCTAGCTAATCCATCATGAAAATTTTGTAAAAGATTATCAACCTAGTCTATTTACACACATCTTATTAGTGTTTCATTGAGGTCTTTCCTAAAAATAACCCCATCTAAAGGTATCTCCTTACTTGATCTAGACCCCTAATAAACTCACCTATTTGAAGGAACCTCATGATTTCTTGTGTCCAACTTAGAAAATATGAAGTTATAGCTGTACTAAGACCCTCTTAAAATTCCAAAACCATCTCTTATTCTTCCTTTAGGTTTGATGCTAGGTTTTCACATAGCCCTCTTCCTTTTACTAGCTTAGTGGCCTCAATCTCCACATCATTCTACATCACCTTAGTTATCCATCCGTATCTTTTCTCATTGAAGTCTTTATTCAAAAGGAAATATATTATGCTTGGATTAGTTACCATGACATGTATTTTGTTATTGGACATCATATGCCTAAATTTCTTGTGACTTCTTATAACTGCCAATATTTGTTTCTAAACATAACTGTACCTCTCTTCATAGCCTTCTAGTCCTTGACTAAAAAAAGATATAGGTTCAATTCCTTCATTATTCTAATGCAATAACATAGAATAGTTAGTGTCAATGTTTGAAAATACATACAAGACAAAGTCCTTAGAAAATTTAGGGTTGATTAGTGTAGGTACTTGAAAAATAGCTTGTTTGATGGCTTCAAAAGTTCCTTTACTTAATTGGTCTGAATAAATACTTGATTATGATTATTCAACATAGCTTATATAGGACTGAAAAGAGTGGAAAATCTAGGTATGAACCTCATAAAAAAATTTATCTTCCCAAGAAAACATTGTAAATATTTCTTATTTTTGGGCAATGAAAATACTAGTATGGCACTCACCTTATTAGGGTCTATAGCAAGCCCATATTTAGAAACAATATGACCAATAACTTACCTTGATGAGAAAAAAACACACTTTTTTGGATTGATGGAAACACATATTGCTTTTACTTTTCAAATATTAGTTGTAGATGATTCAAGTGGTCACTAGTATCTTTAGAGAAAATGGTTATGTCATCAAGGTAAACTAGTACCATATCATTGATCAAACCTTGGAAAGCCATATTCAGGGACCTTTGGAATGTGTTATATACATTGTCTATCCCAAATGGAATTATCTTGTAGTCATATATCCCCCATTTTATAGTGAAGGTAGTCTTGTATTGGTCCACTTCTTTCACCAACACTTGGATGTATCCTGAATAGCCATACAAAAGTGAGAAACATTGAGAACCTATCAAAACTCAAAGGATTTACTCCATTAAAGTTAAAGGATAGTGATAATTAAATGATACCCCATTCAAGTCTCTAAAATCAACACATAACCTGATTTCAGCACTCTTCTTTCTCATAGGAACTAGGTTGGCAACCCATGAAGAGTGTTTAATAGGAAAGATAGTTCTTGACTCTATCAGTTTGGTGAGTTATTTACTCATGAACACCTCCAATTTAGGATTGATGGGACTTTATCTTTGCATTATATTAATAGTAGTGGGATTAAGTTTTATAGTGTGTTGAGCCAATGAGGTATTAAACCCCTTGAGATCACTATACTCCCATGCAAAGACATCAAAACATTCTCTAAATAACTCAATGAATGTAGCCTTTTCTTTTGGAGTACATACCTTTCCAATCTATAAGAGTGTATCTTTAAAGATAACCACATTATCATGATGTTATTATTTTTTATACATGTTTATTTTATCTCTCCTCATTTGATCACTTTCATTGAATATACCTTCAAGAATAATCATCCCTTCAGGAAGCTTATTAGACCTCAATTGCACAATTTGGTATCCATATTGGTGATGTAACTTGGCCTAATTTTTGAAAGATAAATAAACTTCATGTTGGATATTTTTTTAATTTTTTATAACTTTCAAACACTTTTCAATTTATATCATTTTTCAATATTGAAGGCCTTACAACTTTCATGATGTGTGGCTAAGTTTTGGAATTCTTGACTTCATTGAGGATGTCAAATTGTGCTCCAATTGATTCCAAACTATAATCATGTTGGTTATCTTCCATTGAGATTTATTTTATGTTAAAAGACTCAAAATAATCAATAAGGTCCCACACTCTATGCTTGTAGGACTTCAACGATGTTTTCTTAGATGCACTCTTACCTCTTACTTGGTGTATAACTAGTTCACTATCTCTAATGGATTGAACCTGTTTGACTCATTTCTTCCTTGCCTATTTAAACCCATGAATATGAGCTTCATATTTATCTACATTGTAAGAAAAATTAAATTTAAACCTAATGGTTGAATAGTACCTATCATTTGGTGGAGAAATAAACATCATCCCTGCACTTAATCCAATCTTGCTTCTTAAGCCATCAAAAAATAAATTCCACAAAACATTACTATCCTTATTAGGCTTAGAAATAAAAGGTATAGTTTTAACTTCTTCATGTAATTAATAGGCCCCAAGACTTACCTCTTCAATCCCTCTATATGGATCAAACTCATGGTTTTATGCCCCCCATTCATTAAGGAAGAGATCTGAAATGTCTTAAAGAGGAACAATTAGGTATTGGTCACTAGTCTTATCCTCATCATCAATGATATCATAATTAACATTAGTAACTTTTGGTTTATATGGCTCAATGTGAAACCTTGAAATAGGTTCTGACTTTATAATAACTTTAGTGACATATCTTATCCTAAAATCCATGTAAGACCAATTTGATGATAAATAACCACTAATATTTACCATTAAATCCCTTGTAAAGTAAAGGATAAAGTATGGTGGTAAGTCAAAAAAAAAATATTGAACAATGGAGAAATTAAGACAAGCATGAAGAGTAAGATTCAAACCATTGATAACACTAATTATCTTAGTGGCTGATCTATCTAGTTGTAGCACACCTTTAACATGGGGTTCATATTTGAGGCCTAGTTTATCTACTATTTTCTTTAGCATGACTGAGCTATAATCCCCATTTTATATCATACAATTATACACCAAAAAATCACTAATGATCACTAAAAAATAAAGGGGATGAGGCTTTTTCACTTTACCTTATTATGACTCACTAGGATATGATGTATTTATAAACACAACAATACCCTTTCTTGTTACCCTTGATGATGATCTGAGCTTAGATAGTTCCTATTGTAGCATATCCCTTTGTCATAGAATAGATAAAGTGTCACAAATAGGCATACTTACATGAATCTTTTTCATTTGATCCACTATGTTGAGAGAAGAAGCACCAATATTTGGTTGCCCTCTAGGATTCATGACATCACTTTGGGCCTACTTATTTTGGTGTGAAAAGGTACTATTAACATTCTAATATATTTGAAATTGTTGAGATTTAGGAGGTATATTAGAATATATTATCCATTAAGTCATGGATGTTATTGTAGTTTAACCTTTGTCACTCTCTTGTACCTTTTTAACAGCCCTTCTTTTAAACCTAATATTGGCTACAATTCAATTATTTACCACTCTACTTGATCTACCCACTCGATTCACTACACAAAAATCCTATTCTTGGAAATTTAGAAGTGTAGTACTTGACTAATCTTGATATCCAATAGCCATATCTTGATTAGAAACTTCATATTACGTTAGAGAAAGAATAGTTATTTCTTATGCCACACAAGTTTAATTCAACCCTCCATCTTGATTGGTAGATAGTTCATGAGATTGATTCCATTGATAAGGCCATTATTGATTTTGAACTATATTATTTTTAGTGGGTACCAAGGTTCTTGAATTAGAGGCTACATTTGGGTTGAAACTTGTGTATGGTCTAACATTGGTGATATGATCTTGGCCTTTAACATTTCCTTGGAAGGGTAGCCTATTTGATTGATAGGGCTGATAAGATTGGTTCAAATGAGAGGCCCTATGAAAATGACTTTAGTTTCCCTCTATTTCCATGATTTTTTTGAAAGAGTCTTGATTATCCCCTCTACATCATTTTGCTTGCTTGATTGACTAGGGGCAGCCAACTCATGACCAATTATGGTAGGATTTAGAGCAAGATTTGGGGTAGGTGGTTGAATGTCAAGAAAAAAAGGCATAAGGTGCCTTGGAAAAAGTTTTAAATCTTAGATCTTACTATTATTATCCCTAATAATAATCTTAAAATCATCTTGTAAGGTATCCCCCCATAGATTGAATCATAACCACTATATCACTATTTGAAGCCTTAAGGTAGTATATGTATGCAATTGAAAATGAATCATGTATATGAATTAATCCTAGATCAGATAATATAGATCATACCTACACTTATTATTGGGAATACACCTATTAAATGAGAGCATGACGCATATGGGGATATGCTAGACCTGATTAGGGGATCACTTGTATCACTTGTCACAACACATCATGCTAGTAAAGGTTCCAAAGCCTATAGTATAACACACTCACACAACAAACCCTAATGGATTACTAAGGTTTAAAATGTTAACTTATACTAATAATAATAAAGTAAAATCTAATCTAGTATACACCAAAGTGTGTGGCATAAAGTGGGGGGTTGGAAGCAATAAAATAAAAAACTAAATGAAACATGTATTAGAAGACATATAGTCACATTAACGTATATGAAATCAATACATGGAGAGAATAATATAAATGCATTATCTATCTATTAGTACAAATGAGAAATAAATTTAAGAATACTTACCTTTGAAGATAAACCTACTGAGCCTGAATCTCTCCTTTGGCCTAGGTGCTTTGCAAGAAATTGTTATAGTATGTAAGGATAACCAAGATAAATTAGATATAAGCTACATAACCATCTAAGCATCTAAAAGACTTCTCCACAAGACAAGATCTATATCTCTAAATAAATTATGGAACCTTAAGCTTTATTCCTTGAGTAGAATAGTCAATAAGCAAATGTTCACTCGTGCTTCTTTGCTAATAATTCTTCTCTTTTGAAATGGTGGGAAATGAACTTGTATATATAGGTAGATATTTCCCTAAATCCTCCTAGGAACATCAACTATACAGGGTCAACCTAGTCAACCTAGTTTGCTTTCAAGGACAAATCACTAGGTTTGAGCTAGGTTGGTCAAAAGGCTAACAAACCAAGAAAGTGAAAAATACCCTTGAACTATACTAGGTCAACCCAGTAGACCCAGTATAGCTAACTATCCAAAAGGGTGTTAAGGCAAGAAAAGGAGAATGGAAAGAGGAAAAATATTTAAGGATGTAGGATTGAGAATAATAATCTTAGGGTAAATGGTTTTAGGAGACAAGTGTGTAGATGGCAAGTGGAAAAAGGGATAACAATCTTACAAAGCATTGATGGTCTACCCACCCATTTCCCAATGCACCCCTTAAGGCATGCACTTAGAGAGATTGAGATTTGATAGGACTCCTATAAGATACAAAGTGTCAGTAATTAATAAAAGTTTTAAAATATTATGTGTATGCATATGTCCCACTGGAAGCTCATGATGTGTCACTTAAGTGCAACACAGGATGGTGCTTTAAGATAAAACATGATAACACACAACACTGATGCTAAATAAAGTGTATTAAGTAGAAAATAAGATAAATGAAAGAACTAAATTGAGAAACACATAGCTTTAACTTGCCTTAGTGTCGTAGATAAAGAAGTAGACTATAAGAGATGTAAAGGTGTCCAATGTAGAGAACACTAGACGAACCTATAGAAGTTAGTGTAAAAAATAGCCAAAAATTGTAATTTTTGGAAAATATGCATATGATAATGGAAAATAATCTCTACGTCATCATGAATCTAATGCATTTTATGGTTTGCAAAATAAATGAGTAGAAATAAAGATGGAAGCAAAACAAGGAATCTGTAGGACAATAATTGAAAGATTTGAATTTAAAAAAAGTGTTTTAAAATAGGGGAAAAGATAAGTGATTTGTTAATTTAACTTGTGAAGGAGAGAAAAGAGAGATATATAGAGAAAACAAGCTAGGATGGCGAGGAGATGACATGCTAGATAGGGAGAGGCTCCAAAGGTAGCAAAAGGTGGACTATAGGGATGCAACTAAGAATCTTAAACTAGTTTTTGAAATTTGTATTGGATTAAGTAAATTTTTAATAATTTATAATTTTAAGAATTTATAGATGTCAAAATGAAGCAAAATTAGATTCTAAGGGTAAAAAATAGGAAGATGGGAAATGGGTTTGGAGCCCTTAGGTAGAAAGCAAGAAATTTGCACATTTTTTAGAAAAGGCAAGGGGTTGATAGTGCAAAAAGCACTGGGTCAACCCAATCAACCTAGTAGGTTAGAGAATAGGTAGAATCCATAGTGCCGACCTAGTAGGTATGGGTCGACCCTATATATTCTGTAGGTTGAAGTCCTAGTTTGGAGTTGCCAAGTGATCTGAAAGGTCCAAAATGGAAACTCAGCATTAGTGAGGGGAAAATAAGGGGGTTTACTTAGATTTTTGAGTGAACCAAACAAAAAGATAGGAAAATTTTGGTCAAACTTGTTTGACCAAAGAGCTAGAAAGATACAAAAAAGCATGTAAAAGGTTGAAAGAGAACTAAAATGGCTTGAAATGACCAAGTAAGGTCAAAAAGGATTGAGAAGGTTAAAATTAGGCTAAAGAGAATAAAATAAAGTAATTTTAAGATTTTTTTTGCTTTAAAAAAGTAAAAAGAATGTATTATGACTATACATGACATGAAGGACCTGATACATCCTTTGTTGTTTCTTGGGTGCAAGGATGATGGATATTTTGGAAACTTGTGGATGTGGCATGCTTACCAAACTTTTTAAATAGATTGTTAGATGAAGATAGGGCTAGACTATGATCCATAGATCTAGGTGGGATATTAGAGATGTGTTGGATCCCCCTCAGTGCTGACTTGTTAGTCATGTTCCTTAGTTATTGGGAATAATTGACTAACACTTTTAGATGGGAGGTGGATGGGGATATAGTAGAGGTGGATATCATGATAGAATATGTCCATGCCATCCTGTGACTACCTATAGTAGGAGTGTAGGTGACCTTATGGATACCATATAGTATAGAAGAGAGGAGAGCCTTAGCCATGTGGGCTACAAGATCAGAGATGATATTACCAAGTAGAAGAGTGAGTATGTTTGATATCTATACATCAAAGATTCTAGACATCTAGAAGGTAGTGATAGGCCTTGTGACATATCGAGTGCTATGTCATAAATTAGATAGCAAGGTACCACTATATGTGGTAGCCTTAAGCAAGATAATCTTGGAGGAACAAGTTATATATGACCTAGGCTTAGTTATTTGGGTCTAAATGGTACATGATATGTATGAGATATTTTTCAGAGGGTAGAGAACCATGGGATTGATTATATTATTGAAAACTTGGATATATGAGAGATTTCCTATGTATTAGCTAATTGGGTTGCCCCACGTGATCAATGATAGGTTACCTTATGTGCATAGATGGAGGGAGGACTAGGTAGCATGGGTCATGCCCCATTTGTCAATGCTATAGTCAGTGAAACATGTAGACATTGTGTGACTTCCATATGAGCACATATCATCTACATGGGTGAGTTGGTACATAGTTACACCAGTAATAAAGATGAAAAAGGTGATTAGACACTATTTTCAGTGGAGAGAGCCACATCTAATGACATAAATGATAAAGTAGATGGGCTTACCTCATCTGATAACATTGATACTAATGTTTGAGTAGTGGGATCATTATGTGAGGGAACCATGGGGGAGGAGAAGACTAGGGACATTAGTAGTGAGGCCAACACTGAGGCCATATTAAGATTAACCATGGAATGGTTGGGTACAATGAGGAGTTGAGCAAGAGGATAGGGATGCAGAGGTAGAGACACTAGATATACCACTATTAGCTTCATATCAAGATGAGTAGTGGCCATTGAGGACATAATGTTGATGGAAGCAAGAGGCAGAGGAGAGGGTGGAGACTATTACAATCTTAGATGACCCCAAAGGTGAGCTAGAGGAGATGGTAAAGAGACCACTTAGATACAGGTTGAGATTGACACTAGCCATGACATCTAGGTTTGAGATGAGATAGTGACCTATAAAAGAAGTGCTAGGAGGTCATGCAAATGGGGAGACTATGCTAGGTGGTTACACAGATGGTGAGACCATGTAGCTGAGACATAGATAGGTAATAAAATATGGTTAAATTATTTATTATATTTTGTTTGGAAAGAAAAAAAGAAAGATATATATTATGAGATATGATAGTGATCTAATATCCATATTGTGTGACTTTTTAGATGTAGGTGATGATGAGGAAGAGAGATTGGGGTCCTTGGTGAGGGGAGCACTCAATGGCATCCTAGATAAGACTCTAAAGCCCTACAACCACATAAATTAAAGGATTTTAGTGTATCATCTACCCCAACTCAAGTGAGCTGGTTTAGATTAGCTAGAGAGGCAATGAGGTAAATATAGGTGTAGAGGGAGAGGATGAAGTCACTAGCAGTGATGGGTGCTATTAGCTATAGGCATGGTAGGCCTTAGCAAATGATAGAGACACACATTTGGCTATAGTAGCATAGTTGATAGAGATATGGACCTAGTTATCAATGTCACAAGTGTAGGTAGTGTACCTATAGGGATAGGTAGAGGGATTGAGATATCAAACAACCTCCTTATAATGTACTATTTAGAGGAGTCAGATTGAGGCCTTAGAATACAATGTGGCTAATCCATGAGATAGATAGGATGGGACCTAGCCATAGAGCTGGGGTATTGTATATGGTTGTATTTTCTATATCAAACTCATGATACATACATATATATATATATATATATATATATATATATATATTATTTTGGCAATTTTTTGTTCGATGTGTATGATGTCATTATGGTTGATTCTAGTTTTTAATTATGGTTGAGGTTGTGTATGATTAAGATATATTTCTTTCTAGCACATGTATTTAGCTTTGTTAAATATGATATAGTAAATATATGAGATGTTGTTTCTTTTCTAATATTATGAAAAACACATGCATGGTTAGAAAGAAATAGGCAAAAGGATTTGAAAAATATAATAAATTAATAAAATGTACTACACACTATTTCAAGATGGGAAATGTGTAATAACAAAAAATGATTGAGTATAAATAACCAAGAAAATGGTAAAACAAGATGGTAAATAAGAGTTTTTTTTAAAACCAATGTGAAAGATTTTTGCACCAAATTAAAAAAATTAAAATCATACTAATATTGCACTGGGAAGTATGACAAAAAAAGTATTAAAATGAAAGGTATGTAAAAAGGGCACAAATGGTAATAAAAACAAATTAATTAGTCAATCAATCATAATAAATCATGCTAGGAAGTATGAAATAAAAACAAAATTGTAAAAGATTGGTCTTAAATTGGTCATACTAAATCAAGATGGAAAGTATGAAAAATTCAAGAAATGGTTGAAATCTTACGTGTACTCAAAAAATAAGAAGATAAAAAGGAGAAAGCAACATGAAGTAATCATAAAATATACTAAATCAAGATGGGAAACATGTAAAATGATGTGTAACTTCATAATCAATGGAATTTTATCTCAAATTTGACACATGTAATTTGGATGGTGACTTGGGTATTGGAAAATTTTATGTGTAGGGTCAGGTCCTATCCATAGTCCTACACTACAACTCAATAAAGAGAACACCATTGGGGTGGAATAAATAGGAACAATCAGGTAATGAAAGATATGGGTAATAGTAAGGAAAATATGGTAATTTTTGAAGATGGTCAGGTCCTATCTATGGTCTTACAATGAAACTCATAAATGAAATCCCAAGGGGAGTGATCAGTAGAAAAGGAAATATAAGGGATATAAGGAGTGAAAAAGGGAATGTAAAAATCAAGACTTAGGAATATTATGAGAAGACCTTAGGAGGCAAGGGGTATACTAAGAACATGAGAAGACACTAAGTGACTAGTGGTCATCTATGTGCAAAGGAAACCTGTTCGCTATAGGGATAAATATTTATAGGAAAATAAGCATGCTAATAAGATCAACTCATGAAAGTATATTGGTATAATAAAAACAAAATGGACCTACTTTCCCACGATGTGTTCCCTACTCTTTAGGACCCCTAATAGAGCCATCAATCTCCTGTGAAGATTGGGTACTTACATGAGAAAGTAGGTAGCACTACAAGATTTTTTTATTCCCATATTCTAATCTAATATCCTAATACACCCCAAAGGACCTTGGCTCTATCGTGAGGCCAACTGTGGAGTTTGAGATTTTATTAGAAGAAGGAGATGTGCTTTGAATCACATCTTTTAGTGTGATTATACTATTAAGAATAATTTTGCCTTTTAATATCATTACATTTTGTTTAAATGATGTGGCTTTTAACTTTTTTTGAAGGATTTCTAAGATTCCTCCTCCATATAGATTTTTAATGACCAATAATGAGAGAGACAGTGATACACACTAATGAGCTATATGCTAAGGATAAAGGAAGCTAAGTAACCAAAGACAAAGACTGAATAGGACACTTAGGCTTGACAATGAACTAGCATGTGATTTCAAGTCTTAATTATGTATATTCTTAGTTTTTGGAAAGAGGAAGGAGAAAAAAGGAAATAGTAATGAGATAGATTATTTACTAACTGATCATATGGTAAAGGGAGATAATAACCAAGGGGAACTGGGTAAGTATAAAAAAATCACCATTAGAATGGCCATAAGAGAATAAGGTGGAACCTTCTTATGCGAATGACCTATGGGAGGAGTGGTAAAAGGTTTAGGAATGGTTATAAGGTGATATTTGAGATGTTTTTGTAGGATGTGAAAATGATCAGTGTGATGGGTGCCGCATAGATACCATAGACAATATACCTCACCATACTTGGACAAATATCTAGGAAGTAGCTTTGAGAGAGGTTTATCTGATGATGGGGAAGGACAAAAGGTAACAAGATATTGTTGCAACTTGTAACAATGGGTAGAAGAATGGTTATCTGTCCCATGGAAGTAACATATATGATTATGAGTGGTTTTAGTAGAATATATCATGGAAGGAGGTAAAACATGAGTGGAAGAAGCTGGAGAACACTCATCATCCCATGTGGTGGTTAAAGGATCCATCTTAGGTGAAGGAAGAAAACCATCACCAAGTTAGGGTAATGTTGACGAAGGAATGAAATTAGGCTCAATGAAAGGAAAAATAACATCAAAAGTAAGAGTATGATTAACAATAGTAATAATGGAAATAAGATGAAATATAATAGGAATGGGAAGACGCTTAACGATAGTAGGCTTTATTGAGGGAGGGGTAGGATCTATAAAGGGTCTAAGGAGGGTCATACTAACCTCAGGGGTAAACCATCTATGAGGATCAGGGTACTTATCAAAATGATAAGGCTCTATCATAGCATGATCTGAGTATAGTACTATGTGGATCTTCAAAAACTAGAGGTGTCAGCACCATCTCTACCTTGTGATAAAGGGGAAAATAAAAAAATCAAGAATTATAAGTGAAGGAAAATGATGAGATACATGAAAAAACTCATGTAAAGAAGAACACTAAAAAATAATCTTGGTATCACAAGATTGTACAAGACTACCTGACAATGGATCATCTAAGGGATAACTATCATCATAATCTAGGGTGTGAAGATCAATGACACAATTAGGGATAACATTTTCATCTAATGAAGCATGGTGAATAGAATGCCTAGTCTTGGTCAAGAATACAAGAATGTCATTACAAGGAGGTTTACATGAATGAGGATGCAAGGAAGTAGGAAGCTATGAGATGAGAAGTTTTGATCTCTAAATTAATCTCATTAAGCTCATCATCATCAGAATATAAAAGATTAAGAGGAATTTTACCAATGAGCTCAAGATGCCCATTATAACCATGGTTTGAATTAATATGAAAGTTGAGATGTTGAGACTCATGGAATGGAACACTTGGTAATGGCTCAAGAGTAGGAATCTTGAAGATACCATGATCTTGGAATTGTTTAAAATTTCAAGGGTTATTATAACCTTGAATTTTGTAAATGGTTTCATTGTGAGGGAATTTAATGCATTGACAAGTGGAAGAAGTGATAGATCTCATGCTATGAGTCCATGACCTACCAAGAAAGATGTTATAGTAAAGGGAGAAATTAAATATCATCACATTCAAATAGATAGTGACAAGTGGGATGGTAATGGGAAGCCACACACAACCTAAAGGAGGCATTTTACTTCTATCATATCATTGGCATGTGTTTCATTTAGACTTGAGATTGAATTTATAATATCCAAAAGTATTATTGAAATCAAGAGAAGCAACACAAGTGCTAGAACCCTCATCAATTAGTGTACACTTGACATGGATATCACCTATTTAGATGCTAGTGAATAAAAGAGGATCATCTACATAAAGAAAAATATCATCGAGAATCATAGAAGCTATGGGGAATCATATCAAAAGAGAATTGTCTATAGTTTTGTTAATGTTGATAGACATATCTTCACATTATTGTAAAATACTATCTTTGTAATCAGATAAAGCTACCTCTCATCCCACTAGGGGAGGATTAGAGACATCTCAAATAGGAGCTACGTGAGGTGGTTTCTATGACGTGGGGAAGTTCTCATAAGCTCAAGAAATGGAATTTGGGATGGGAGATTAGTGAGCTCCACAATGGGATCCCACTCATCATATCCCATACAAAGGTTGTTAGATATAGGTTTGTAATGGTTAGGGAGTTCCTCAGAAGGAGGAACCAAAGTACATTGAATTTTTTGTTGATAAAAATGAGAAGAAGATTTAGAACAAGGTTGTAAATCATGTTGAGATAATGAACTAGTTGGTTTAAGTTGTTTTTGAGAATGATAAGAATAAGTGTTAGTATAAGCTTGATTATCATTAGCATTGGAAGATGATGGAAGACTACGAGAAATAGAATGGCATGTGTTATCCAAGGGATAATCAAAACTTGGATCATCAAAAGTGATAATATCTTCTTGGCCCAGCTCATTTAAATGAGTTGGAGAATAATCTTGGATAACATGATATGTCTTATAGGAAGGAGTGTAGATAGTTTAGGAATCAATGAAAGATACCACCCTTCACATAATAGTCATACTAACCACATTATCTTCATAAATTGGTTCAATAATACTTTCTATGTTATTGGTGGAAGGTGTGGGCTTATCTTGATTGTCTTGGGTAGGTTGATGATTACGTAAAGGATACTTATAGATAGAAAAATGAGCATTTTATTGATATAAGGCTTGAGTTTTGTCATTTTATTTATATTCCTTGAAAGTAATTTCATAGGCTTGCTAATGCTTACGGATAATTGAATCATGATCAAAATTAGGTCCAAGAAGAAACTTCATAGCTAAATTATGAAGTTATTTAAAGGTCTCATGAGAATGACCCCAACTAATGTGAAACCAAAAAAACTTGTTAGGATCATACCAAGATTTCATAGGATGAGTAGAATCAAGCTCTTGTGGAAGAGGCCTAGGTAGACACTTAAGAAATTTAGTCAAAGATAAAGGTTAGTGAACATTGATATTATTGGGTGAATAGAAATGAGGATAGTATATTATTGAGAAGGAGCAAGTTCTAAAGAAGGGTTATGAATGACATCTTAAACATTGTGAATGGTTTAATAAGAATCAGTAACACCATTATTGGTGATATTGTGGTTTTTGTTCTTAATTAATAAATGAAGACCTGTAGAAGGTTGGGGTGGCTCGAATTGACACTTTAAAAAATCTTTTGTTCTAACTTAGTTAATAAACTCCTCCAAGTTACATGGAGAGAGAGTGTAGACCTGATATTGAATTTTAGGAAAGAGATCATTTTTAAAGAGATGAAAAAGGTTATCATTTTCCATGTTATGTTCACATTTGTTTGACAAAGTCTTCCATCTCTTAACAAAGGCTTAGGAAGTATCATTCTCATTTTGTTTGCAATTAATTAAATGGGCCAAAGTGTTTTTAGGAAGATCATTTGTTTGGAATTCTTGAATTAAAGCATTTACTAAGTCCTCCAAACTAGAAATGGAATGAGCTCTAAGTTGATTGTACCAATCCAAAGCATCACTCATGAGAGTTTTGGCTAGGAGCTTGGTAGCAACAAAGGTGTTTAATTTCACCCAATCATTATAAAGATTTCCAAATGTTTTGAGGTAAAGAGTGGGATAGATTGACCCATTATAAGAAATTTTAGGTATTATATCTCCTATATGAATCTTAGCAATTTGAGTAGTGAGAGGTTCATTTTGTAGATTCTTATTGATTTTATTGACTAAAGGAGGTTGAGGAATGAGATGGCCTTGAGAACATTGAATAAGAAGAGGGGGAACATTTTGGTTATGTTTTCCCCAAGCCATTATTTGTGGATGAAATTGAAGATTAAGAAAGTGGTTTTGCATTCTCATCATTTGATTTATGTTGTGAGATTGAAAGGTATTCATTTGATTGAGAGTTTGTAACAAAATTTGATGTGTTTGATTAAAATTAGAAGTACTAGAATTGGTATTTATGTTGGTATTAGTGTCTTGGGTACCACTATTAGTATTGATATGAGCTTGAGAAGAACTATGAGAATGTGAGGCACTAGTGGCAAAATTTACTTGTGAAGTAAAAGATGGACTAGTGAATGGTTAAGAGGAAGAAGCACTAGAAGCATGATTTCCTTAGGTATAAATCGATGAACTAGTGAAATAATTAAGGATGGTGGACCTTATGAGAGACCCACTAGATGTAGAACCCACCATGTTAGTTGAGATACTAGGCATGGAGGTAGAAGAGGTTAGAGAAGATGTCATGATATAAGAAGTATTTTAAATTGAAGGAAGATGTTGAGAACTAAAGAAAGTGGTACCTCCAAATCTCATATTAAATGTAATAGTAGGTGAATAAGTATCTTTGGTTTGACCACTAATCATGAGGTTGTAAATGGTAGAAAGATCCTTTCCTCTATGTTAAGGAAATTTGGAGATAAAGAAAAGCATTTTGGGAGTATATTCTAACTCAGATTGGTATTCTAATGAGAAAAGAAAATTATGTTATGAAGAGGCATGAGGAGGGGTCCCATAGTTCATTGTGAGAGAAGAAATATGAACATTAATAGTATCTAAAAGAGAAGCCCTAATCTATCTATTGGAGCCTCTATTAGGATTGGTAAAATTCATCATGCTTTTTGACTATAACTCAGTGTCATTATATAATAGAAAGTCCATGATGAAGGAAAAATAAGAAAGATGAGAAATCAAATGTCAAAAAGAGGTGATTAAACTATACAGGGTTGATTAGGTTGATCCAATATAGAAATAGGGACTACAAAACTATACAAGGTTGATTAGATCAATCGAGTACAATGTATAAAAGGCATAAAAATCATTGGGTTGATCTAGTACAAAATTTAGGGAACTAAAAAAGCCTAAAAATATATTTCAAAATGAAACAAGCTAACTTTTAAAGTAATGAAAATCAATACGTACTAAAAGGAAATAAACAATCAATTAGATTAATGCTAGCCAATCCAATTGAAACATGCAAAAAAAAATCTTGCACTAACACTGGATAATGCAAGATTTCACACACACATTTGAGTAAAGAGAAAGAAAACAACTTGAAAAGTAGAGATAATTAATTGGTCAACTTTATTGTTAAGAATGATTTTAAATATGATTGGAAGTTGGTTATAAATAAGGTACTAGATAGCAATCTAAAGATAAATTTAGGTAGTTTGGGTTGAAAGGGACTATGGTGGTAATGATATAGGCTTTGTATTAGGGCCTACCCCCTTACTTCAGACACCAAAATGATAAATATGTTAGGTTATTAGCTAGAATATACCATTAACCACACTTTATACTTGACTAAAGTATCAAGTTAGCTTCCCCTTGATGATGAAATCTAAGTAGGTTGGCCTAAGGTAGACAAAATGTTAAAGTGATTATTTATGTTTTTGTGATTTGGTCATGTGTATATAAATTAGAAATAGTGAAATGAAGTGATTAAATAAAAATGCCCTAATTAGACTATGTTAATTGTTCTAAGAATGCAAACAACAAGAAAAGAAATGTGTGAGATAATTACTAACAGATATGAGGTTAATTCTAACTTTGAAATAAGGTATAGTACAGACACTATATTTAGAAAATATAGAACATGGTTGATAGGATAAAACCTATACTATAAAAGCAAAGTTTGAAAATGAACTAGATTAACAACATGGATCTAGTTATTTTAGACAACACATAGATCACAAAACTAGGTCGTTAGTGTCGATCTAATTAACTATGCAAGGGTAGTTTTGAAGATTGCAAACTATGAAAGGAAAGATAAAAAATAAATGAAACATAGAATTAGAAATACTGGGCCAACTAGGTCAATCTAGTTGCTTGTTCTCATAACCTACGCATAGAGATAAAAATCTTGGTCGATAGATTTGATCCAATATGTTAAAATATATGATAAAACATAAATGAAGGTAAAAGTGAACAAATCTTGCAAGGGTAAGTTGACATCAAGTTTACCAAAATGTAAGTAATCATAAATGCATCATGTCTATGAATTAATCTTAGATCAGATAAGATAGATCATACCTACACTTCTGATTGGGGATACACTTATTAAGTATGAGCATGACCAATATGGGGATCTACTAGACCTAATTAAGGGATCAATTATATTTCTTATCACAACACATCATGCTATGAATGGTTCCAAATCCTACAATCTAAGACAATCACATAACCCTAATAGATTCCTAAGGTTTAAAATGCTCACTTATACTAATAACAAGAAAGTAAAATCTAATCTAGTGCACACCAAAGCTTATGGCACAAAATGGGGGTTAGAAGCAATAAAACAAATAACTAAACTAAACATGTATTAGAAGACATATACTAAGATCAATGTATATGGAATCCTAATACATGGAGAGAATAATACAAATGCATTATCTATCTACTCTTACAAAGGAGAAATAAAGTTAGGAATACTTACCTTTGAAGATGAACCCACTGAGCCTCAATCTTTCCCTTGGCCAAGGTGCTTTGCAAGAAATTGTTGTGGTATGTAAGGATAACTAAGATAAGTCAAATCTAGGCTACACAACCTATCTAAGCATCCAAAATACTTCTCCATAAGATAAAATTTGTATCTTCAAAGAAAGTATGGAACCCTAAGATTTATTCCTTGATTAGAATGGTCAATAAGCATATGTTTGCTTCCACTTCTTCGCTAATAATTTTTATCTTTTAAAATGGTGGGAAATGAACTTATATATATATATATATATATAGGTAGATCTTAACCTAAATCCTCTTGGGAACATCATCTATATATGGTTGACCTAGTTTAACCAGTGTGTTTTAAAGGACAAATCACTAGCTCTAAGCTAGGTCAACCGAAAGGCTAACAAACCAAGAAAGTGAAAAATACCCCTAAACAATGCTAGGGTAACGCAGTCAACCTAGTGTAGTTAACTATCCAAAAGGGTATTAAGGCAAGAAAAGGAGGATGTAAAGAGGCAAATTATTGGAAGAGGTAGGATTGAGAAGAATAATCTTAAAGTAAATAATTTTAGGAGACAAGTGTGTAGATGACAAGTAGTAAAAGGGACAACAATCTTATGAAGTATTGATGGTCTACCCACCCCTTTCCCGATGTGCCCCTTAAGGCATGCCCTCAGAGAGATTGCGAATCGATAGGTTCCTATAAGATACAAAGTGCTACTAATCAATAAAATTTTAAAAATATTATGTGTATATAGTATATAAATGCATAGTTTGGAGTGGGTCTTACAAGAATTGGGATCCTATCCCATCTTTTTGAAACCTAGCATTGAAATTTTTCTTGAATTATTGAAGATTTATATTTATGGTGATCAATTACTCAGCCAAATATAAATGGTCACTCTTATCTTCAAATATATTGCTCAATTTCTCTCCCAATTCATCCCTTGATTCAATGGAATTAGGGGCTAAAGTTTTATACCACTTCAAATCCTTTCCTTTATAACTATTTTACAATAACTTTATTGCCACATTCTCTCATGTGATATTATGGATGTTACAAAAATTTGTCATATCCCTAATATGCTCAATGGGAGTATGATTAGTTTCTCCACTAAATAAGGGACACTCTTGATGGCATCTAATGGTATGTCATCATACTATTAAAGGTTTAAAGGAGAACTACCATTAAAAGCAATAAAGGGAAGATTTTTATCCATGCTATTAGCTTTATGATAACTTGGATAAAATGGAATTAAGAGCTTCTTTCTAGGTGACTTGGTATAAGGGAGAGTATGAAGGAACCTATTCCTTTTATATGAATATAAATGTAATTAAA
Source organism: Torreya grandis (assembly GCA_037957365.1). Lineage (NCBI taxonomy): Eukaryota > Viridiplantae > Streptophyta > Pinopsida > Cupressales > Taxaceae > Torreya > Torreya grandis. The sequence continues at coordinate 182,915 of JARHVA010008757.1, forward strand.
AAAATTCAAAGTGAATATCTTTCAATTTTGATCTTGTAGTCACCTTTGGCATGAAAATTAGCTCACTAGTCAGCTACCCAGAGTTTGAAACTTGTTGGAGTCACCAAATGTTACATTAAAAAGGTTACTATAACTATAATCTTGCCAAGACCAACATCAATCTTGGACAAACTCTTTATTTTTTATTCCCACCAGTCATGCCAAAGTTGTTATAGATAAAACTTGCACAATTGAGAGGGTGATTTAAGCCCTATCAACCTGAGCTATGTAATAGGATTGATCCAAAGTTGTGGGTGACCTTTTAATGGGATCAAACCTATAGATTTTTGGATAGCTCCCAAGTAAAAGGCCTACACTAAGAACTATACTACTTTCTTGACTTGGAAAAGGTAAAGATGAAAACTAAAAATAATAAAGAAACTTCAAGGTGATGCCCCAAACATGAGGTCCTTAGCTTTTCAAAAATGCACTATAAAATACTAAATTACAATTTGATTATGATACTCTAAAATAGTCCCTATCACACTAGTACTTCAACATGAAGGTTATGAAGATTTCACTAGATTAGGATTATCAACAAAGAGGTGAAAACAACAAACACTAATGGTTTATCAGCTATATAACTAAGAAAACTAGGTATATCACTTTATATGACTCGTGAAAGGAAACAAACTTACATAGAGGCATGAACATAAAGGAAAAATGCAAGGAATCACATACACTATTAATAATCAGTCATTAAAAAACACACTCAAGATCACTATTTTCAAGATGAAGATAGAATATCCATCTTGAATTTATTCCAATAGGCAAGTACAAGACTTAATTTTGGCAGGTCTTCACCATAACTAATGTGAGGATCTTTTGCAAAGTCAAGACTACATATATAAGAAAATATAAACAAAAGAGAGAGAGAGAGAGAGAAGGGGCATAAAAGATCATGGACAAGCACAATCCATCATGAAGGAAATTAAAATATAAGAACATGATCAATAAAATAGTCCTGAAGGTTCTCATTAACATGTGTACACTTTCTCAATGATGTTCATCTTCAAATTGGTGTAGGAGATTACTTAGACAATTTTTGAATTCTTGAATCTAACTCATCTCTCTTAAAAATACACCTCTATACTTACAAAGATAGTTAAAATATTTTTGACTAACATTCAAAATTATTTAGAGGTTTTATACAACATTCTATTATAACAATTTTAACCTCTCCTTCACGCCTCATTAGCATGCAATCTTCACTAGCTCTTTTTGGGCACAAAGTGCTTGAAATTTGGTTTTCAAGGTCATGAATGAAAACTAACTTCATGAATGATTCCTCATTTAATAATAAACTTGTATTAATCTATATTAGTGCCTCATATACTTTATAAAACTCCATTTCATACCCAAACCTTTCACTTGTCTTCATTTCCTTGTAGCCCTAAAAAAATACAAATCTCCTTGTGTAGGATAGTGTAAAAATGATATTGACAAAATGAGAAATTATTTGAGTACCCAATATGCCCTTATAGATTTTTATCAATTTTTATTACCATATCTTGAGTGGAAGTGTACTTAATTCACCTTTCTTTCTCCAATTAGGCCTATAAAATTGAGATTTGGATCCATTGACCCCACACATTTGTGAAACCTCCATTAAACATTGATTCAATTTATATACCCTCAAATAATTCTCTATGTTAAATTTTATGTTATGTAACTTTATATAGATGGGTGGACAAAGAAATGGTCAAAAGCCTAACTTAGGAGCATGTTCATGCTTAAGAGGCATCTTGAGTGGTTTTCCAAGGAATTTATAGGTTATAATGTTTGATTATTGTTTTTTAGTATATAAAACATTATAATACAAATCAATGTTCTATAATAAATCCCTCTAAGAGTACTTCATAGGCCTACAATAAAGCTTCTTAGTTAGTAAAATGGTGCATTTACTCTTTTAAGCCCAAACTATTGACTTGAAAGGTATAAAAACTTCCTTAGGAGATTTATGGAGGTATGTAATAGGTGATGATATCTCTATCTAGGATTAACAAACCTCTATAGCTGATTTGGAGCTTAAATCTACTTATAACACTCACAAACAAACCAATAGATGAGCTTCTTTGGCGTATTCTATATAATATATCCTTCAAGTGTAATACCAATTGTGTCATTTAGGAATCCATGGGAGTTTTTAGAGTTATTAATATTATTTCTATTACATACTAGTCCATCTAAAGGTAGAAAAACCATATTTTATCCCATCGGGTCCTTTAAGAGGGTTTAGCAAGGGTTTTAGGTTACCATACTAATGATGGTTCATAAATCATAGGGGCATCATTCTAAAATAAATACCATAAAGTTGGATTAAATATTCCCATCTAACATCTTGTATGAGCTAGATATCTCATAAAAATCCTTTGTATACTTATAATAAAAATAAGATGACCTTTGAGCTCTTTTACAAGAAAAAAATAGGGTTTGGTGAGTCCTCCAATCTTAGAGATGATTCATATAGGTATGTGGGTGATATACTGAAAAAATTTCAAGTACTTAAAGTTATATACCCTCTATATCACCTCCAATTACCTTTTATTGCCATGCAATTCCTCCAAGTATTTTTGACTAATCAAAAATAGCCTCTCAGGTTAGTTGACTGTATGAAGGTTGAGAACAGGGTTTGATGAGAATAACACCATTCAAAATAAAAAAATTTGGTTTCAAATATATCAATTGTGTTTGACACATACCTCCCCATTCTTTAATTTGTTTTTAATATCATTTTCATGTTTCATGGGTTCAAACTTCCATCCATAATGGATGCAATAGTATTTTGAGGGTTTTAGGCCTATAGGCCTCTTTTAACTCTTATTGTCTATTTTTGATGTTATCCACCACTCTTAATGGTTAAAATACTTGAAAATGTCTCTTTTATATCTGAATACATCTCTCTATATGTTTGGATATATCTCCATACAATCATATACATGTTTTGTATCTTGCCAAACATAGAACTATAGCTTACAGTTAGGGTTTATGACTACAACTTAGAGATATGGACCTCACTATTGAGTCTTAGTAGTTTGGTGTTCCAAAACAAAAATATTATTTTATATTATATTCCTTATCATGACACTACATAACCTTTGACCTCACCTATCATTCACAAGATTTTTCCCTTTATTCTCATACATAAGCCTATATTTGAGTGTCTAGGCCTATAGGCTCCTTTAGTGACTGCGACACCAGTCATTTTAAAATTATTTTGAGCATTAAAAATCATATGTGTTTTCATTTATTTTTGGTTCTCTTTAATACCTACATGGTTTGTCTCTAGGACTTTCAATTTCATCATTTCTACCCCATATCTTTTGGCTCATACTATCTATAAGTGGCAATCAGCTACTCTTTCACTATGTTTGCTCATCCTAAGTCCAATGTAATCCATAGTGGCATGTGAAATGGAATATAGATATACCTTTAAATATTTACCATAATTTAATCAAACTATAACACTTGAGGCAATTTTTTAGACATTCACACAATCACCCTTTTTGACATATTGTCCATTGAGCAATCATCACTTCATATATCTCCTTGGCTAGTAACCAGGTAAAGCACTAGGATCCATGATATCCAAGGATTATCAATTTGATAAATCACAACTATGTGTTCAAAATTCAACCTTTGAATACATGTTTCTTTTCTTTTCTCATGAAAATATACCTACAAGTATGCAGACCTATAGTTTTGCATTTTCATGTTTTAAGCCTTCAATGAGGCTTAGATTGACCATTCCCACCCTTTAATATTTTCAAATATCTTGTTAAGATTATATGGATTTAAAATGAGATTATTTATTGTGTTAAAACTTGCATTCATCAAACACCCTTTTCATAAACTTGTCATGAAGTTATAACCCTACTTTAGAGGCCTGCAACAAAAGAAGTTAATGAGATTATGAGATATTTGGGGTTTAAAATGTATCAAAATGATCATTAATTTATATGTGATATGAATTTGGGACTATGTTTTTTGGATAACATCTAAAAACCACTTATATGCCTTGAACTAACTGTAGAAACTTCCAAACGTCAAGTGCAAACTCTACAATTGGTCTCACATGGAAGCTCTTCTTGATGCTTGGTTGTTCACATGTGTTAACTTGATGGAGGGATATGCTAAATGGTTTTATAAAACCATACATACCTTAAAAAGTGCATACCATTCTCTAAAAATCTCCAAATTGCATGAAAATTGCACAAAGCTAAGCTTGTGGGGTTTAAGTGAGGTTTAAGACCACCTACTGGTCTGAACAATTGTTCATAAATATGAAAACACAAATATGAGAACCAATGCCACAAAACTAATTTAAATTAGGCCCCCTTATTTTTCCAAAATATCAAACCATGACTCTATCTCCTCTGTCCATACTGAGCATATGAAGTTGACCCTCACTAGTCTACTAAGGAGATGATGGAGGTTTTGATTCAAGTTTTGGACTTTTAGGAATTGAATAATCTTTATATCTATGGAATTACTATTAATAAGGGGAATAAACACTTTTAAGATGTTGTCATGTGAAAGTGGATCTTCCAAGTCTATACAAAGTGCTTATAACTACATGTAAAGGAGTGATTATCTCAATTTGGAGGTTGAACCTAAAAAACTAACATCATTTGACATTACAGACATATGTGAAATTTATATAACTCCTTTAAAATCATTGAAAATTTTCATTTTACAAAAATTACATCTTATGGGATTTGACATGTGTTAAACCTAGCTAAAATTACCCTTCTCTTGCATAAAACTTATCTTAAACTTTACAAATAAACCTTAGTTTCTTCAAACAAGCATAGAGTGTTTATACAAAGTGATGAATGGGTAGGATGACTTTTAGGGACAAATAAGGACCATTGACATCATTTATCTCCATCTTTTCATGTTCACCTTATGATTAGACTAACACAAGACAAATATAAACCATTGACTTAATCTTATCAAAGTAATCTTAAATTTTACTAATAATACATTAATAAGACCATTTTAAGACCTCATAAGCCATGAAAGTGATATGAAAAAGGGTATTAATAATGACAAGTCAAGTTTTTAATGAACTTGGTCTATGGTAGCCAAAATTTGGTGAACAGGCATACAAAAAAATGTCATAAGACATGATCTTGATCATCAAAATCCATCACTCTCTTTACCTTTATTATAGAAGGATATCCTATTGATGCCTTTATCATAGATGGAGGTATCTAAGATGAATGACTATGGGTCCTCTTCCACTCAAAAATCACTTGTAGGTCAACCTAATCATATACAAATATTATAATTTTTTTTGTGTAGTATAAAAAGATACTTAAGAAATTAACAAGTTACTTTTAAAATGATATAAAAATTATTGAAGTGTACACTTACCACAATCTGATGATCATGGTCAATTTTTTCCAAGTGCTCAATAGGGTCAATGATAGGTTGAGGATGGTGAAAATGAGATTGAAATGGAAAACCACTAAGAGTAGGCCCCTGAAAATGTATATATACAAAATAATGATTCAAAATTAGCCCATAAACATTTAAATTAATTGATCGAATCATTGAAATATAATAGTTAAATTTAAAAATTAAATTGTCTTATACCATGTCATGCCTTATAATCATTTGAACATGATTATAAGATATCACCGAAGGAGTCTGTATAGATATTGTTTTGTGTGTTATTTATTTGCACAAGTATAGAGAAATATTAAAAAACATAAATCAATATTTACACTTAAACATTAAAATAAATCTCATACCTCCATTGGTATATGTGTAAATGAAATCATAGCATCAATGCCTACATTTGATCCCACCTGAATAAATGTTGGAATCTCTAGTGTGGTCATCAACTAAATAAACAAAATATATTTTTTAGTCACTTGACTATATATATACAAACTTACATACATGTAATGAAACATAAAATTAATTAATCCTTAAAATAACTATGTATATGTGTAAATGAGCATAGTATTATCAATATATTTGCTTGAGTAGTGTCCAATATACTCCTGCAACATAAAAATTACATAAACATTATTGATATTTCTATGAAAAATAATTATTACCTTTTAAATTGTATAAATTTTTTAAATTTAACATGGACCTAAAAATTTTATTTACAATATGTAAAATATATAAGATACCTTTGAAGTTGTAGGCAAGGGGTTATATATGTGACTAAAACACATCAGAGAGGTCAATATCATCCAATCCTCTGGAAAGAATACCATGAGTGGGATACATGAAATCTTCCTCATAGTTATTAGGTCTAGTGCATATATCACCACATGATCTACAATGGTGAGTTTAGGAAAAAATTCTAGATGAATCCTCCCCATGTCCACCCTCGCCAACAACAATATTAGAAACCTAGCTTGTATGTTGAATGAGGGTGTTAGTAAGTACTGTAATTACATGAAAAGTACTAATCTATATAATCCCCTTGAGACTATAGAGGGCAGTGTCTCAAGAGGATGTGGTTTTTGGATAGGTTCTCTCCTAGGATGATTAGGTGTGAAACATCTAACCAACTTATCCTACACATAGAATTTTCCTTTGCCCTAAAACTCTAAGAAATAAAAATAATGTGGAACTTAATTAAAGACAAACTCACAATAGATTTTTCTCAAAAAATACATGGTGAACTCATTATTATTTCAAGGTGGGTGATTAAATACCATCCACCATCGATCCCAAAAAAATTATTTGGTCAACTCATGAGTGGATTGGAATCCATTTGGATTTCACATCTAGCAGTGCATCAATTATGACATCATTAAATAGTGCACAAATTTGGGATTTGGTTATTTTTTATCTCTCATAACAACCACAAACAATTTATTAGAATAGTATGTCCTGCATCTATTTCTATAATCATTACACCTATTAATTTAACTCATTAATGAGTCAAACTCACCTATTAATGTCTTTAATGTATTTGCTAGAGAATTTCAGTGGGGGTTGTTTTAATGGGGATCCCTAATTTCCTTAATTAATTTCTTAGTTTCAATTTTATTTTCTATGATGTTGGATGTAAAATAATCCAGACTACATTGGTGGGCTTGAGGAACTATAATAGGGTTAGGAGGGTTTTGGTGGCTAGGAAAGTTTTGCTAGCTAGGAGGTTTAGGTTTTTCATTTTTACTTTCTATATTGTCCTCTACATGTGAAGGTGTATGATGTGTTAAAACATAATAAAACAAACAATTTTAACATGATAGGAGCATGGATTTAATCCTTATATTGTGATCATGTTTTCATATACCAAGATATACTAGGATGATACTAGGATGTTGCAAATGAATCTATAAGTGATTTGTAGTGGTTGATTCAGTTTAGTTACATAATATATGACTTGGATTCACTAATCACTATAGAATTATATGTGCAAATCCATTTTAATTCTAACCCATTTATATCTTAGGGTAACAAATCTATATATACATAATCAAGTTTCAAACATTCTTCAAATAAACAATAATTTCACTTCAAAAGATGAAATGCAAGCTAGAACTTAATCAACCCTAAATTTAGCCAATGGTTTGGCTAAGGAACCATCTTATCTAAGTGCATCATGAGAGACACCAATTATCCAATGCTTTAAAGAAGTAACATCACCACTAAAATTCAAAAAATTCAATATGGTTGTCACACATTTAGGTGAACTCATTCCATAATCTCATTTCAATTTTCAAATATCTCAAAAACAAGCAATTTTCAATTTAAAAAATTCATTTCAAAATTAAAATTGTCAAAGTTCAAGTAAATTAAAAATTTTCAAGTTTAAGTTTTTAAAGGAACAAAATCACTACTTCATGTATTTTTAGGGTTTGTGAAATAGTACAATGCATTGCAATATTGAAGTATGAAACTCAAAGATAAAGTGTGTCATACAAACTAAGGTATGGCTTTCCTTTAATCTATTAATTCAATTTATAAACTAGAGAGAGGGGTTTAGTAGTCTAATTTTGATAATGAATAATTGATCATGCCTATATCTTTTTTTTAAACCATTTATTGACATGTGCACTTAATTATCATTTATTTGTCCAATTTGTCCTATCCTAAGGATAAGAGGAGACCATATTTCACTATAAATCCATTCACTATCACCTACATAAATGATATAAATATTGAAAACAAATCTACACACACACACACACACACACACACACACACACACACACACACACACACACACACACACACACACACACATGATTTGAATTAGAGCTAAACATTAACACCTTTCCTGAAGGGACAATACTACCCAATAAGACATGACCACCTATCATTATTATCCCTATCTATCAATATTATCATTTGTGCAAATAATAAAAAATTAAAAAAGGAATGTATTATTAGGGTTGGCCTCAATTTTATTAATATTTATAATGGGTATTCCCCTTCTTCAATCATTATAAAATCACATTTAGTCATTTCATTTTAAACATCTTGTAAATCTTGCCAAATCCACTACATAGATTTATTTACACAAGTACACATTATAAAAATTTTCCCTATTCTTTCGAAATAAGCTTATAAACACTTCAAACAATTGTAAGACAATTTTGGATTTAGTTTTACGTATCCTTAGATAAAAATGATCAATTATTCAAGATAATTCTAGATGCATTCATATAGTCAAAAGAACACAATTATAAAAATCACTTAGGTTGGATAACTAAATGGAGGTTTCATCCCTCTTTAGAGTATTGGTATGAGGTGTTGAGGTCTAGCACAACTCTATTCACTAATCCCCTTTTTCCCCTTCATAATAATTTATCACCTTCTAACATAAAAATAGGGTTTACAACTTTAATAAGGCATATATAGGTTTTTACACAAGTTCTAAATATCAAATTAGTGCAAAAAGACCTAATTTTAACTATCACATTTGAGTTTTATAGAATCTCCAAATTTATATAAATGGACAAAATTGGCTGATAGGGATAATATCAACTATCATTATTGTTTTATTGGGCATTCCTATCCTTGAGGGCACTCGAAATCATATTCTATAAAGTTTTTGGGTTTTCTATAATATTTCTATTCCAGCATTTATGTTTCTTATGTAGCCACTCAATGACTCAAAATTCTAAGTATATATTTATTTTGAATAGTTTACCCTTCATTTATGATTCACTTTGTCTATTTTAGTTATTAATTTTTGGTTTGTTACTTAGGATTATATTTATATCACCCTAATTTATTCAATTCATTTAATCTAATTTAGGGTTAATTGCATTATTAATTTAAAAAAATTAAAAAAATAGGTGTAAATAAGTCATGTGTTTTTGCTTTAACCTTTTTAGGGTTTTAATAGTGTAAATCCTAAGGTGGATTAAAGGGCTAAGATGTCTAAATCAGTTAGATAATATGAAATAATTAACCACTAATTTGTTATAGCTTTTGACTTATTTTTAATTTATAAAAATAATAATAAATATGCATAAATAAAGACTTATCTAGAAAGTGACTGTCATGGAAGACTTGGGTTTTGAATAGGTCTAAGTGTCATCAATAGGGTCCTTGGGTCTGATTACTCACTAGATAGTAACACCCCACATGGATAGTAGTGTCATGATACTGTAGTTTCCTCAAAATGGTGCTAGTTTCCTTTTTATAGGACTATTATTATTTTTTGGAGCACATGTGCATGTGTTTCTAGGCCTATTCTTATGCACATGAAATCTAAAAATTTATATTGTGCATAAAAAATATGATTTAGTGTGTAAAACCTAATCCTCCTTACAAGTATGACATGATCTAAAAATGTTTGTTCATTATTAGGATAGGCTAGATATCCTCAATACCTCATTGTGAATGGATTTCCCTACATACCAATTCACTAAGGAGGGATCAAGTCTGATAAAGTTCTCCCACCTAATGATTGATGCAAGTGCAAGTGAATGCTAAAATGAGAGTGGTCTTTAATTCCTTGAGTATGCTTGAGATTAATAATCTTTGAAATATGGTCTTAGGTATATTGTAGATGTCAGTATGTAGAAGTAGGGCAAAGTAGGGATAAAATAACTTAATTTTTCTCAACTTTTTTCTTATTTGGATAGGTTTTTGCATCTATTTTCCATTTAGTCTATAAAGATCAAATAGTCTTGTATTTATAGAGATTAATATCTTGAGTGGATAATAAAATATACTTACGATAAACTTAGGAGGGGCACACATTTGAAAATATATCTATTTGGGAGAGTTAGGGTAAGGGACACTAGCACCAAGTTGGGGACAGTAGCTCCATGTGGATCTAGTGTCCTTAATGTGGTGCTATTGTCTACTAGGTAGACTTTTGGTCACACTAGGTTAGGATCTAGAAATGCTATCTTAGGATTGTGTTTGGGTTGACAAAAGATGTCTATGGTCTACACAATGGATATAAAAGTATGGTAAAGGATCTAAAATAGGTCTAGGGCTAAACTAAGAATATGTTATCTCAAGAAACACTCTTAGCATCCAAATACCATTTTTAGGTAATTAAATTTTCCCCTAATTTATGCTAGAAATGCAACAAAGTGAAATGACTAGTATAAAGGAAAAATAAGCATACCTAGACTTACATAGGAAGTGAAGCCTATTTAGCTAAGTTTGAGTATATGAAGCTAGGTCTGTGTACATGAAACATGAAAAAATTAGTCCTTACTTAAGAGATTATCAAAATTAAAATACTATGCTAAATAAAGTAACTGAGTAAAGATGAGTAAATAAAGAGGAAATGAATTAATACACCTCATTGGGTATGTGAACCAATGTGTGAACCTAGTGACAACCTATGTGTGTGAGTGTACATAGTGATAAAATCATTGAATAGCTTGGAATGAGATAATAGCTTACTCAATCCTCATATAGGTGGCTCAAAAAATCAATCTAGTTTTGACTCCATCATTTCCCACCCCTAATCGGTGGATCATGATCTATGAATAGCTTGGATAAGACTGTAAGTGTGCATAACCCTCTCATGTTAACTCAAGTAGGACATGAATCCATCATTTCCCACCCATGTGAAGTAGATGCATCTAAAATTAAACTACATAAAGTGCTTAAAGTATCTAACTAGGTATATCTAACTATGTCTATCGATTTTATACCCACTTAAGTATAATAGGTGGATCTGTGCCACTCATAAATGCCAACCAATATAAATGAAGTAAGGTATGAAATTGTTAACAAAATATAATGTGATAGCAAGTATATACATCATATAAAATGACATGGAGTTTGTCATTCCATCTGATCAACCTATGTGTAACTAAGTATATGGAAACTATGTGCCATGCACATGCCCCCAATTTGATATATGATTATACTAATTCTAAACTGAGTATGTAATATTGTATATGTGTAACTAAATTAAATGTGGGAGTGATCACCCTACACATGATGCCTCCAAATCTAAGTAACTAGAATGAATCTAAGATGAAATGAGTGTATTTGAGAAAAATATGAACATAACTATCAAACCTATAACTATACCTATGCAAGTCTATGTTGTTTTTGGTGTACTAGATTGGCTAATTTGGACTGCCCTAAAGTTTGGGATATTAGATAGTAATGTCCTATGGTATTAGTGTCCCAATCTGGGTGCTAATGCTTATTTGGTCTAAAATTTGTGTGATTAAATTGCTTTTTGAGTCCTTATTTTTTCTATGTTTGATTTATAAAACTGAGCCTATGTGCTAAAATATAATCTATGAATAGAAAAGTAGGAGCTTAATCTCTATGACAAACCCTTGTGAATGCCCCTTATTTTAAGGATAGTTATAAAACCTATGTAATAACTATCCTCAAAATAAGTATCTCTATAAAAAGTGTTAGCTAGAGAATATATATGATAACTCCATGATATTATAATATAATGTGCAAACATAACATCAAAATGTAAAAGAATCTAAACATAAATAGGTAATGTATGATGTATGTTGTAATCTAGCATTACACAAGGGTGTCAAGATAAATTTAATTAATATGTATAATAATAAATTTGAGTAACTACTTATGGGGATGGGGCATAATGTCCATCATAACACCAAAGTAAGAAGAGTGGATGCATGAGGTCCCTCATGGCATCAGAACTAATGTGTGCAATAAGAAAATACAAGTGTCATGATGAAGAAGAATATAAGGAAATATACATACAAAATACATGATAAATGAAAACGTAGGCCAAGGAGCCAAAATACAAGAGACATGGGCACATGACACTAAATTTGAGAATGAATACATATAAGGACATGTTCAAATGTCCATATACTCAGGCAACAAGTAATTTTTCTTAGAGCCACATATAAGGACATGTTCAAATGTTTGCATATATAATTAGTAAAGCACACATAAAGGACATGGGTACATGTACAAGGCATATAAACATAGAAGTGATGTAGAGAAAAAGAGCAATGACATATTCAAATTCCTTCAAAATGGAAGAATCATAGGAAACACAATAAAGTTTAATCTAGGAAAACTAGAAATGAAAGAATGTATAATTATGTAGTATAAATTTGTGTAAATCCTAAGATGTACATATGCTAAGTTTAACTAGTGATAGTTGAAAAAATCTAACCAATGAATAACAATGAATATTAAGATATATCAATGCATAAACTAGAATGTATATTATGTAAAGATAGAACCTAGTAGTAGCAACTATGTATGAGACAACCTTGAGCGGGTAGATGCATCAAATCGATAAACCTATATTGGTGTATATGCCCATAGTGGGTAGATTATAATAAGTCTAGATTAGTGTGGTGGACTGGATTCTTTTATGTAATTTATAAGCACTCAACAAGAATAAGTGAATCATATATGTATGATAAAACTAACTATACTAAGATATATAAAAATATGTAATATATATCAAGTAGTAGAAATGTAAACATAACAATGCATACAATCTATAAATTTTGTGTTTTTTAAGTAATAATTAGATGTTTTTATATTTTGACATGTTATATTATTTTTGTGTTTTTTGGATATAAGATATGTAAAAGCAAATGGAAAATAAACTGTGTACAAGGAGTGAGAGAGAAGTAAGTATTTAAAATAGTAGGAACCATATTAACGAGTGAGTCTCATGGGAGACTCACTGTCACTATGAACTATGTCAAAAAAAGGAATCGTAATCTCTCATGCAGTGTGATTCCTATATTGTAGTTGAATTCTGTTGTAATAGGAATATGAGTATTATTCATCATCAGAATCACAATAACCTGGAATGCTAGAAGGAACTACCTCATACTATGAAGACAAACTTTTTGAATTATTCTTTGGTATATTGATTGTGATTTTGCCCTTATTGTGCTTATTATAGACATATGGTGTTATGGAGGCTCTTTTGATAGAAAACATGTTTTTAGAATGCTTGTTTATTGAGCATAATTTTGAATTTGTAACTTAAGATCTTTATCTTTTTGTAACGTTTCATATGTATCTATATGTTTGGCCTTGATAAAATGTGTATGTGAATGATGTTCCTTAGGATGTTCAATAAATCCCAAACTCTATTAACCATTACTATCAATTGATAGAATAGGAGAAGTGATGCCTTGGGCCTATTTGCCTAAAAATTGACCATGATAGTCAAATTATTGTAGATATTTTTGACCAAATCCATATTATTTTGAAATTTGAGCCTCATTTTGGAGAGGTGGATTTTCATCTTTTTCTTTCTTTACTTGTGCTTGTTGTACTGTTACTTGATCTGATTATGCTTTATGAAATATTTATTGTGCTAAGTTATGTTTTGGTAACCATTTTTGTAGTGTATTTGAATTTGACCCCTTTTGAATTGGTATATGTGCCATTGTATGTTGTTTTTATGAAGTGTCATTATGTGAGTCATTTGTATCCATTATTTTTTGTATTTTCTTTTTCAATGCTAAATGTGAATATGTGTGGCAACCATGAATTCTATGACCTACACAAAAATATTTGGATTTCTTCATTAGGTGTAGAGGAGGTAGGTTGATCAATTTAACTTTAATCATATCCCTTAGTATCTCACTAGATATCTTATTTGATCTTTGAATGTTTTTTGAATCACTAGTTGTGGATGTACTTTGTTGTGATATCATGTTTTGATATGTAACATTGCTTTCCACAAATTGACTAGATGAAGATGAATATATATTATTTACACTAGTGTGCCCTAGAGACCTTTGTCTTGTAAATTTATTTTCCAATATTATAATATTTTCATGTAATAGTTGATTCTAATTTTCTAAGCCTGTATCTATCTTGCCCATACTGATAATTTGATCACATACAGTCTCACAAGGTAAACCCTAACTATTTTTAATTAAACATGTAGGAACACACCCTATAGAGAAGAGGTGTGAATAGGTTGATTATGTGGAATAGTGGCATTGCTATAGGCTGCTTCATCTCGTGGAAGGGTGATTATGTGGACATAGTTAGAGGGAAAGTAGCTATCACCCTCATGGAGATGAGGAGAATAAGGATATTATTTCATATTCATAAGATATGACATTGAAACTTGAAATATGGTTGTTAGATTATGTGCTAAATACTCTATGTGTGTATGGGTTTGCTTATCATGGAATTCCACATAGGAGAAAGATAACATGTTATGAGATATGGCATATATTGTAATTGATATAAAACATCATATATACATGTGTTTATGTCTTTTTTGAGTTCATTTTGAATTAAAGGGAACAATCATGAAAATGAAAGTATTAAACTTTTCAAAAAAAAGTGATTAATTTATTCTATCATTATGATCATGATTATATGAAATATAATAAAGAACATATATGAATCTAAAATCTGAATTATGGAAATGTAAACCATAGGATTAGCTAGGGTTAGGGTTTTAAATTAGGTTTTCTTTACAATAATTTAAATTATATTCAAATAAATTAAAACCCTACTATGGAATTGATTTCATTAGCTAGGTTATCTAAAAATATTAGAAAATCATAAATATGTAGCCCTAATTTATTGCAAAAAAATTAGAATTACTGTAAACTAGAGTTTGAAGCAATATTCAAAGTAAGACAAGTTCCCCAAATGTTTTAACCTTTTTAGGGTTTTACTAATGTAAATCTTAAGCTAGATTAAAGGGCTCAGATGTCTAAATAAATTAAATAATATGAAATATTTAACCACTAATTTATTATATCTTTTGACTTCTTTCTACTTTCTAAAAATAGTAATAAATATGCATAAATAGAGACTTATCTAAAAAGTGACTATCATAAAAGATTTGGGTTCTAAAAAATGGGTTCTAGATAAGTCTAAATATAATCAATAGGGTCCCTAGGTCTTATTGCTCTATAGACAATAGTTCCATGTTGATGTAGTGTCCTCAAAATGGCACTAGTGTCCTCTTTGTATGACTAATCCTATTTTATGGGAGAACCTATGACTGTGTTTCTAGGTCCTACTCCTATGTGCATAAAATCTAAAAATCTATATTATGCCAATTTTTTTTGATTTAGTGTGAAACCCATAATATTTCTTACAAGTATGGCATGAGATGAAAATGTGTGTTCATTAGTAGGATAGGTTTGACATCCTCAACACCCCTCTATGAAGAGAGTTTCCTACATACTAATACTCTAAGGATGGATCAAGTTCAATGTAGTTCTCCCACCTAGTGCTTTGTGTAAGTGCAAGTGAATGCTAGAATGAGAGTGGTCTTGAATGCCTTGAGTGTGCTTGAGATTGATAATATTTAAAATATGGGATTATAGATATTGTATATGGTAGTATTTACACATAGGGATGAATAACAATCAAATACCTTAGTTTTTCTCAACTTATTTTTTATTTGGATAGGTTTTTGCATCTATTTTCTATTTAGTCTATAGAGGTCAAATAGTCTTGTATTTATAGAGATTCATAGATTGTGTGGATAATAAAATGTACTTAATATAAACTTAGGATGGACACACATTTGAAAATTTATCCATTTGGGAGAGTTAAGACAAGGGACACTAGTACCAAGTTAGGAACATTAGTGCCATGTGGGTCTAATGTCCTTAATGTGGTGATAATGCCTAGCTGGTAGATTGATGGAAAAAATAGGTTAGGATTTGGGAATGTTATCATGGGACTATGTTTGGGATGGAAAAAAATGTCTTTGGTCTACTCATTGGCTAATAAAGTTTGTTAAAGATCTATAATAGGTCTATGGCTAAGCTAGGAATGGGGTATCTCAAGCAAAACTCTTAGCATCCAAATACCACTTTTAGGTGATTACAGTTTCTAATGAAATTAGGTTGGTGATAGTATATATGGGAATAATATATTTTTGAGTGGATGGAATGGTGGTGGAAATTGAAGTGAGAATGGATTTTGGAGTGTTCATAGTGGAATCCAACATAAGTGAAATGAAAAAAATGGACCATGTGGGAGCAATTTCCATTTTACTTGTGACCATAATAGGAAATATAGAAACATAGGATGTGTGAGTGAGAGATACAAAATAATAATTTTATTATTTAAATATGAGGGAGTGGAAAATACAACATTTGAAAATATAGCATTAATTGGTGCATCATAAATTGAAACACATGTTATCAATGGGCATGATGAGGCAGTAATAGGTCTTATAGGACTTATTCCTCTTTGATGTTTAGTGAGGCCTTACACATTTGTGAACTCAAATATTTAAAACACTTGTATTGAAATAAATTCATTGGTATCATATTGAGACACATAATTTTATTGTTTAAATTTGTTGGGCTTATTTGACGCACATGGAACAGTTTATGCCAATGGAATATTAGAATAAATAGGATAAATAAATTTACTCAAGTTAATAGAAACAAGTGTAAAAAGTAAATAACAACCATCACCATAGTGATAAGAGTAGAGAATGAATTAGTTACATAGTGTACCATAGTCATTAGGGTGATCACTGGTGGTGTAGCTTTGGGAGATCCATATCGTATGTTATTCATCATTGGAGTTGGGTCAATTCCCTATGGTTTTTAATTTTCTCTATTACTAGATCAATAAGAACAAGTCTTTATTTATGTACAGGTGTTTATGAAATATATATTCTTATAGATTCAAGCTTCCTAATAACCTCAAAATCATTTTTTGTGTTGAGATGATATAAATCATCAAGGTGGTTGTAATGTGGTGTAAGGGCCTATTTTGCATAATGCTCATCTTTGGGAAAGATGACTATGGAATTATGACTCATATATTCTAATTATTGAATTGTGTTGTTCAGTCATGTCCAATTGAGACGTATAAGGATTTAAGAAGGATTTTTATGTGTTGGGAACCATGGGAAAGACCTATTATTGATCATGTTTTGATTTCTCACTTAAGAAAGTATGATGTTATGCTTATGTCTCCGTATGAAAATTGATTATGTCTATGTGATATACTAAATTAAATCATGTTTGAATTATTGTTCCTAAGTTAATAAATTATTAATTAATTATTTATCAAAGTACATGAAGTTACCTATGTGAATGTGATACTTCATGAATGTTTGACTATGGAAAATTGATTGAAATTGACTTGTTTGATTAAATTCCATAGCTTCAACTATTAGTTTAGAAGAATATGATGTGTACATTGAGTGTGAAAGAATAGGAAAAGGGCCAATGAAGGAAAGAGACTAATTCAAGCATAGTTTTATCACTAATCAGTACCTTAACCATTTTTAGACCCTTGATAAATTAATAAGGCACCTAGTTCATCACCCTTGTGGACTTAAATTATGTTTTAGGTAGCTAACCTTTAACCTTGGTTGGTGAAACTTGTTGTTTCCTGATCATAATATCTTGTATCCAACATCTAAATTATCTAGTGGCTGATTGAGAGATCTTACATTAAATTCCTTAAATTGAAAACTAGTGGGAATCAAGGTGAAATAGCCCTAGAAGTAACCACATAAGTCTGTAAAGCCACCATGTTTCTTAAACTAAGCATTGGAAAGAACACACCCTTAATGAGGCATGGGTTGGCGAGTGGCTGGTGGTTTACTTTATTGAGAAGTATTTATATAGAAGTTGAGTTCCCTTAGTTTAGGACATTTTTTGAACTTTTGCCAATTTTTGTAAGAAGAGGTTGGATATAGTAAGCTAAAGAGAAGAATTTAAAGATAGGAGGAATGAGTTAAGGAAGCTAAACCCAAATGTCTAGAGGATAGTTCCAAGGTGATCTTAGATCCAATAGGTGGGTGATCTATTTGACTTATGCTTTCAATTTATTTCTTATAATGAAATGAATATATGTTCTATTTGGTGTTTTCTTCCAAGAAAATAATACCACTAGGTTTATTTTACCTATTTTATTATTTATCCATGGTTGAATATTGGCTGCCATATTGTGTTTGTCCTTAGTGGAATTTGGAGAGGATTGTTCCTCCTTATTTGCATGAAGTGTTTTAATATTATGTGTATTTTGATATGTTGTTGTGACACTATGTGATGGTGGTCTATGAGTAACATCTTCATGATGGTAGCATATTAAAGTCCTCTTATGGAGGACACAATGTAAGGTTGTTTGATCCTCCCATGAATCTCATGATGGAAGTAGTTGAAGTACTCTTATGCATAGAATAATGACAAGTTGTTCAACAATCCCATGACTGTTAGAAGGAATCAATAGAGTGATGAATTCCTCTTGCTATTTCATGACTTTATGTAGGCCTTATTATGTTATATAAATTTCCTACTTATATATATTATTGAATTCTTGATTCAATTGAATGATCATTAGGATGCTTGTTTGATTTTATTGATACTAGAATCTCATTGGGATTGAACATAGAATATGACTATAGATGTTACATGGTCTTCCCTTGTGTTAATTACTCTTATTTAAATACCCATCCTTACCTTTTCCAAGTGATATAAAAATGCATAGAGTTGGGAGTATTATTCTCAGGGGCATCTAGAGTAGAAAATTAATGATGACAAAAGTTTGGGTAGTGAGCCTTCCTTCTAATGCTTATTAGATGTTTGGGAGTGGATGTGGAATGCCATTGAAGATTGATTAAATTTTATATATTTGATCAAACTAAGAGATGCATTTCTCTTATGTTAATAAGATGAATGATCTTGATGTATCATTAGTAGTTTTTAAGATAGCCTTTTTATTATATTATTGTAAAGGAATATACCATGAAAATAAATATAAATGTGGATTAAGACATTTTTTTTGACATACGAGTTCCTCAAAATATAATTGAGATGTTAATGTGATGATCTCTTAATCATATTACTGTGAGAAGAGTCTTATTATATCAAAATTTTGTATCCTTTGAGGCTATATTTAAATAAATGGTAGATTGATTTACTTACTCAATTTCTTGTTATGATTAACTTGTCTTTAAGATTTAAACATCTATGTCTAATTGGATATAAGGAGCCTTGGAAGTTAATCATCTAAGAATGTAAGGAACTTAGATAGAAGATATATGATTGTTATTGGGAATAAAAATATATCTAGACTATTTAAATCTTAATGGTGATGTTATTTGGGGTAGAAAGATGTCTTGTAAAAAGTCTCCTTGGTCTTAGAATTTGAGTAAGCTACATACTATAGAACTTCCCTATAAAGAATCCATATATAATTGAAGAATAATTTAAATATAATCTTAGCTCTACCATTATAATTCTATCAAAAGGCATGAAACCTTTAGGTTTGATTGAGGATGCCCTTGATAAGGATTAATGAGTTAAGAAGGTCCTATAGACCAATCCTCTTTATGTTGAGGTTTTACTTGTTAATAAGTATATGGTTTGTTCCTTCTATTTTATTACAATGGATGGCCCTGAGGGATATTAACCAATTGAAGGAATAGTTTGAATTATTCAGTCAACCCTTGGTCTATGTAGTACCCTTAAATTTTAAGGAACCTTTTATTAAAGTAAAGCATGCTCAAAATCTTAAATAATTGACTAAACCAATGAAAATATTGGTTTAGTGTTGTGCTCATAATTTTTACGATGTAGTTTTAGCTTAACAACATGTTTTCTAAGGAAAAATGACTCTGTTCAAATTAAGCAATTGGAAATATCTTATGAATGAATTTATATGGCCTTAGACATTAATTAAACTCTTTATGAAACATTATGCCTTAATTAGGATATAGGTGGAAACTCAATCATATGTAAGAACCTTGCCTTCATTTTTTTAACTAGTTTATTGTTCAACATTTTTGAATTAGCCTAATTAATGCCTGACCATTTGTTTCATTTTTGACTTATTAGATATTATGACTTTAGACTATTGGACTAGAATAAGCCATGTGTCACCTTCCCATGAAATTGAGAGTGATGTTAGTGTGGTTTGATATGATCAGTGTTGGGCCAGTGGGCTCCCAAGATGTTACCACATGGAATCATCTTGGTGATCTATGGTCCTAAAAATAATTATACAAGAAGTTTGCCTTTGGGCTAACAAGCTCATACTACCATGTGGCATCATCTTGGTGACCCATGATCCTATATTTGTCTATATATAGTATGGAGCCTTTGGGTAGTAAGATGTTGTCATATGGTATCATCTTGATGACCCATAATCTTGGAGTGGGTCATATAAAGTACAAGTCCCTTGGGTAAGTAGATCAGTGGAATGATTCCAAGTGGAAAAGAAGCCACCCATAGTCTTGGGGTAATATAATTTTTAGATCAAGAACCTATTAGAAGCTACATCTTGTCATGCATTAAGACTCCAACTAATCGGATCACCCCAAAATTTGATGTGTTAGTCTCCTATTATTCATAGAAATGTCAAAGCTTGAGAAAGTTAGTCCAACCAAGAAGTACATTGCCAATTGAAGGTAGAATGGTCACAATCATGACCTTAATTATGATGTCATAACTTAGGAGAGATTGATCAATTATAAAGTGCCATGTATCCTATTTGTCATAGTTTTTAGTGATCTTGGTCTAATAGAGATGTCAGAGACTAGGAAAGCCCAATGAATCACAAAGAACCATGTGGTTGATCCATTTTCATCTATAGGTGTAGCCCTCAGGATCCCTAAGAGTCAAAAAAGAGGCTAGCATGACATTAGAGTTGTCCAATTGGCCTCATGGAGCTAAGTGTTCCTATGGTGGCCAAGGTTGAATTTGATAACCATCTCAATGTCATAAACATAGTCATCATTTAGTATGAACTCATGAAGAATATTTTGTGCTAGCCAAATGAACTTGGACTATAGGATTCCAAATTTTTGGCTCACATCTGTTTAACACTCATGGTAGTTGTAAATATGTTTTGCATGATTGAGTGGATATTGGTATCTATCCATGATCATAGGTGGTATGTTTGGTATTTTCTTGTGTTGTGCCTGTCTTTTAGGGAAAAAATGGCCATGACATGTGGGTAGTAAAAACTAAACTTTTCTTAAAAACTCTCTAATTTATTTTCCACTATGTAGTGAGTATCCTAATTTATTTTTATACCCCTGAAATTTTTTATGAATGTAGGCTAATATAATGCAAGTTATTTTATACGAGGCCACATTATTTATAGTGAATCTCCAATTTGTAAAGGTGTAGGTGGCCATGATATTTGACTCATATTATTGCATAATCCAGCCACACCATGAATAAATTGGTGAACCAATTCTTATGTAGGAAATTTATTAGGCATGTAATAAAGCATTTTATATGGTGCCACCACAATTCCTTCAATTCTCAACATAGTTCATGTTTCACAATAGAAAAAGGATCCAATTTTATTAAATTGGTCCTTCATTTTCACATAAATTATAGGCATTAGATGCTCATCAAATGTCAAATACATCAAAGGGAAAAAGTTATCACACATTTCTTCCATACAATATTTGTATTTATACATATAAAATTAAGAATATAACACAAGGATTGGGAGAATTCAATTTATTTGGACACTTAAGGAAATAAACATGTTTTAAATCTAAAATAACACAATAGGCACCAACTAGATAGGGCATAATATAGAAGTTACAATCTTCCTTAACACTATGAAAATGTCATTGTAAATTGAATGGAATAATTTCACCTAAGGTAATATTCATGTCCTCATTTAAAATCATATAGAGATGTGGAACACATAAATTGTTTATATGATTAAAATTTTAATAACCATACAATATATTCATTATCAACATTCCCAACTTAAGATGGGGGGAAAAATTATTGATAGTATACCCATTTACATTACATTGATGCACCTAATTATATGTATCCATAGCCAAATATTTAATAACTTCCATTAAATCTTTATCTATTACCCATTTAGTAGTGGTGTCCTGGTTATAGGTGAAATTGGATTGTGAAACATACTAACAATTGAATGTGACTCTAAACACAAAATCCACTATATTTATCATATTTGGGGAGAATATTATATCATCCTTTATCACACAAAAAAGGGATTAAGGAAAATTTCCTTGTAGGAAAATACCTACAGTTTTCATGCAACTTGATGGAGAGATGTTGTTTTAAGTGAAAATAAATAATCTTTTACTCCTCATCTACTTGACTAGTATTTTCTCCATCAAAATGTCTATCACTATGATCAGTTTCATAAAAATACACATTATAATTCTTTAGATAAAAAATATGAGTAGATTAAATGGTTTCCCTAAAATCTTGTGGGGATATTGAAGAATACGGTGTAGTGACTTGGGCCATTGTGAAGTCTTTGTGCGAATTTTCATGTATTTGATGACCAACATTCAAAAATTATCACTCTATGTTTTTTAAAGTTTCATAATATTTTATATGTTTACTTAAATTTTCTATATTCATTTTTTCAAGAGTAGGGTCAATTATAATTTAATTTCCATTAATAACCATATCACCACTCAATTATCTATTTAAATTAAAAAATACACACTACATCACATTTTATCTAAGCTTCTATCTTTTGTCAATTATGAGTTAAAGGAAGGTAATGTTAAAACATGTTTATTAAATTTGAATCACTATAAATTTATCTATCTATGTGTGAATGTCCTTTGTGACATATAAGAAATAGATACAATCCATGTTTCTCGATCATGTAATCTTAAGGTTATAATGATCAATAAGTTCTAAGGTTTATTTTTGGTATTCAAATTATTGGTCATTAAATCTACGAATGCACTGGATATCAAAATTTTATTTATATTTATTCATGCATGCATGATTTTCACATTTACCTCTATTGTGAACACACTGTAAAATCTTGCATGGCATCAACTTGTAGATATCCATGTCTTCATTCTATTTTAATTTTATTATTTCCACTCAAAGTGATATATGTGGTAGTCTTTAATTATCTAGTGATCACGAGGTCCAAGAGTCTTTCCAAGCCTTAAACATTGTTTAATTTATATTTATTTTTCATCTGTACCTTTCCCTACCCATAATTCAAGTCAACATATTGTGATCATATCCATAAAATTTAATAATGCGCATACAACACTTAAAAAAATCATGTAATATAAAATAAAACACATGACATAATAAATCTAGGGAGTCATGGAATCATAAAGTTTGATGGGGCACAACCTAACCCTTGAATTAAAATAATGCCTCCAAGAATGTATTCACACACACACACACACACACACACACACACACACACACACACACACACACACACACACACACACACACACACACACACACACACACACACACACACACACACACACACACACACACACACACACACACACACACACACACACACACACACACACACACAATTTTAAACCATGATTAATTTTTTTTGACATAAAGGTGTGCATGTGGAATGGAAATTCAAGTGTGAACCTTTGAATTGAGATATGTGAATTCAATATCCAATAATTTTAAGGTTTCACACGTGTAATATGGGATGATTTTGTGACCATTTAATTTGATCTAACCAAGACCCAAACTAGGTTACAAGGTCAATTGAACTTTTAGTGCACCATGAAAATCTTCATAAAAATATCTTAGAAGAGAGAGGTTTCAATTTCTTCTCGTCTGTATTCTAACATGGGTCAAAATTTTAATTTTAAATTGAAATAAAATATTCATCTTAAAAATTAAAATTTTATCTCAATTTTAAATGAATGAGGTCTTCAATTTTGGAATGAAATTGTGGGTGTTGGTCACAACATAAATGTTTTGGGAGAATCAATATTGAATATTTTATGAACCATCTTTTCTAGGTGATTTGAAAGCTTACCAACATCAAAGACCTAACCCACCTTACTAGTATAATTTACCCAATAATGATAAACCACATGAATTTAAGTTATTTTTAATATGTATGTATATGTGTGTGTGTGTGTGTGTGTGTGTGTGTGTGTGTGTGTGTGTGTGTGTGTGTGTGTGTGTGTGTGTGTGTGTGTGTGTGTGTGTGTGTGTGTGTGTGTGTGTGTGTGTGTGTGTGTGTGTGTGTGTGTGTGTGTGTGTGTGTGTGTGTGTGTGTGTATAGAATCTCATCAATAAGAGTTCCTTGATACATAAGGGTTATGATTTCATAAGGGTAAGGTTTGTTGTTTTTTAAAAAAACTCCAAATCCTAATGGAAATATTTTATCACCAATGCTTATACTAAAGAGGGGTGGAAAAATATTATTGAAAAAATGATTGTAGAGAAAAAAATTATGGGTATTTCAGGCCACTAAAAGGGGTTTAAACAAACCCTGCTACTCATCACACATGTAAAAAAGACCTTAAATGAATGTCATTTGATTTTTTACATGTTTAATATTTTTACATTATTTAGAATAGTTTAATATGAATTGAATGTGTGTGTGTGTGTGTGTGTGTGTGTGTGTGTGTGTGTGTGTGTGTGTGTGTGTGTGTGTGTGTGTGTGTGTGTGTGTGTGCGTGCGTGCGTGCGTGCGTGCGTGTGTGGGTTGTCTGTGATAGGGTATTTTAACATAGAAAAACTAAATAATATTATCATAACATTTTAAGTTAAAAATTAACATTGATTTATTTCATATGTTACTCATTTTTGTTTGTTGATTTTATTTTTTATCATGCTATTAAAAGCTTCTATGTTTCCAGGAAGCCATATTTAAAATCTCACCCTTTAATGATCACATACAAGTGGAGATGGAGGAAGCTTGAGATACAATTCTAAAAAAAATTGATGTTGTGGAGGCCCCATCCAAGTAAATATTAATTAATTACAATTATAATTTTTTAATTGAAGATTAAGCTATAATTATACCAAAAGGTTTTAGTGATATTTATTGTTTACAATTTTAAAATTAGGCTATTTAAAAAAAATAAAAGCTCAAGTATTTGTATTTTAAATGTTATGTAATAAAAATTAGGAATATCATAAAGTACATATCCCATTGTATTTTATTTATAATAATATTGTATTTAAATTAGATTTATAATATAACATTTGGTTTTTAGGTAACAAGACATATAATGCACGATGATAATGATGATGATTTAGATAATGGGGGTGGTCATGTTAGTGGTGCAGGTGATGATGAAAATGAATATTAGATTTTTTATTTTATTTTATATAATTATATGATTCCCTTAAAAAATATAAATTAATTTTTACTAATTTAATATTTTTAATGATAATTGTTTGGGATATTTATGAGATAATATAGTCTTATTTAATGTTCATGATGGATATGAGTTTGAATTAATTTTAAGTACCTTAATTTTTTTTATTTAATTGAAATTATTTTATAATACATTAGTTGTTGGCATTGCATATTATTTTTAAATAAAAAATAAAAAAATATTTAAATTTTAGTACGACTTGTTAACAAATCAATCAATTTAAGTTATGTTTAAATGTAATTAATGATAAATGCATTTTATATAAAAATGAAATTATGATTTTATATTATTTTAATTTATTTTTAAATTGTAAATACCTATAAAAAATATCCCAATACAACTTTCTTCAATTAGAATAATTCAATAGCATTGAGGTAGGAATATTTACACAATATTTTACCATTATTTAAAAAAAAATTAGACACCAATATTACAATTGAAATTTTTGATTTAAATTTATCTGATACAACATGGGAAAACATAAATTTTACTAATGATGAGAGTTTCAATTGAAAAATCTTCAAAATCTATCTCAAAACCATTTTTATCACTCTCCCCTTGTGAAACTTATGAACAAAACATATTTCACCTACATTTATTTTAGTTGACATGGAACTTGATGATTTTAATATTTTCTTGTTTGGAACTTAACAAATAGAGTTCCCAATTTTTTTTCAATTCTATCACTAAAAATATGAAGGTAATCAAACATGATAAAAACCATAAACACACAATTAAAGAAAAATAGATTGCAAAAAATTGGCTCCTACCCTCATCTACTCATCCTTCTGAAGCTAGAATCATTAATTCTAGGAAAAAGGTCAAATGGATACCCCCAAGCCTAGATGGATAAAAATAAATTTTGATGGGGCATCGAAAGTAAATCTTGGTATGTTAGGTAGGGGGGAATACTAATAAATGATAAAGGTTACACTATCACTGATTATGATAGGGTAATGGGATATCAAACTAATCATACGACAAAAGTACTGAATACCCTTTAGGGTATTCAAGTTGTGAAATATCTTGGGATCAACAAGATTCCAATGGAGGGAAATTCTCTAAACATAATTAATAGTCTAAACAAAATAAACAAGGCTAGTTAGACCATTGAAAATATCATAGAGGAAAGCATTGTCACTATTGAGGCTTTTCATGAGATCATTTTCCGACACATGTACAAAGAAGGAAATAAACTCGAGGACTTTTTTTCCAATATGGAAGTGGTGGTATCACATTTCAAGGTGTGGGGAAATGAGGAGGAGCTACCGATTAGCTGCAATGCCATCAATAATAAAGATATAACTACATTATCACAATAATAAAAAAGACTCAAACTACTCCACACATTTGAACACGATGACCAAAATTTATAACAACAATTATTATAGTTCTCTCATGTGGAAAAAACTGTAAGAAGCATCAAGAAAGAACTCAAGGCCAGTAATAAAATAAATGTAACCTTCCTTATCTTTAATGCCACAAACATTAATTGAAAGAACTTTAACTATAACTAGATGGGAGGATATTTAACAAAAATAAATCCCATGTCCAAGGAAAAAATCAAACATGATCTAGAGGTGTGGGAGATTCTCAAAACTGAAGGCCTGACTAATTTCATCACCAACATTGATGTCTATGACAAGCACTTGTCTAGTAAATTTATGAAAAATTGAAATGATAGATTTTTTTTATCAACAATATCATTTTCAAAATTATATAAGGTATCATTTCCAAGGTCACTAGCATCAAAGTGTAAGATGTTAAATTTATTAAATTCAATAGAAACTACAAGGAAGAAAAGTTAAATTTCTAAAAGATAATGAAAAACTACTAGAATACGTTAGAGTTTTCTTTAGAGGGATCTCCTCAAGCCTTTCGATAGAGTGGTTGAAAAAATTATGAGGTACATAAAAATTGATGGGAGACACACTCTAGTTCATCACTTTTATTTACCCTTCTTTAATTACTTCTGCCATGTTATTCCTATTATCTTGCCTTTTTATATTCTTCAATCCCTTGAAAACTATGTTTTTGAAGTCAAAATGGGTAAAACATAAGAATCACTACACCATGTTGTCATTTTACTCATATATAAATTATTCAATACTTTTAACTTGAACCCTATCACCCCTTCCCTTAGGAAAGAGGAGAAGAAAAAATCTCTATAAGCCTTAGCTCCCCCCAAAAGAGCCTTGAGAAGCTCTAAAATCCCCAAGTAGAAGAACCCTAATGACCAAACCTCGATCTTCATTGACTCTAAATAGAATGAGAAGGACCCTTCATTTCCCCCTTATTCTAAGAAAAACCCCAAGAATGAGAAAAGCCATCCCAAAAAATAAACCATACAAAAATCCCTGCATCAGAGTAATAATCCCAAGGAGGGTGACAAGACAAACCTAAGTAATAGTCCTAAAGAAGAGGTTGATAATATTAATTTCAGAGAGATTTTTGAGAGCCTATTTATGTTAAATTAAAAATCAAATCAAAGATAAATCCAAGATAAACTCACTAAGAAAGGGAGACGAGAAAAATTAATCTTCAAAAACATGATATCAACATTCCCAAGGAATATAAAGAGGAAATGGAGGAGAATAAAGAGTATAACATAATTAAAAAGTTGAATATGAAGTGTAACTTCAAAAATCCATTCTTTAATGGTTCATGAAGGATCACAAGAGATACAAACAAGTCAACAAAATTAGCCAAAATGATGGGATTTACTATACTAAATCTGATTTCCTAGAGCTAAGCATGGAATTTCATAACATAAAATAAAGAATGTACAATATAGAAAAATAAAAATAAAAACTCAAAAAAAATATCAACACCCTAGTGGAGTAAAACAAGATCACCATGATGAAAAGCCTATAAAGTATGGAGACTCTCAATCTGCTATCAAAGAAAAGGTATGTTGAATATGAGATACCAACTTATGATAAGAAAATGAAGGCTATAACAAGGGAAGAGGATGTTTCTCAATCCAAAGTCTTGAAAGAGCTCACTTACAAAACCAAGACTAATATTTAATATTGTCTCTCTCTATTTTTTCATTATTATGAGTTTATGGGACTTTTGGTCACTTTTTTGCTATTTTTTGTATTGTTTATAAGCTATTTTTGTTATTTTACTATATATGTAAAGGATATTTGTTATATCAAGTTTGTATACCTAGCCTATTTAGTATTGTATAGGGTTGTGTCCCTTTTTAAAACCCACTTTTACCAATATTAAAATAATTTAAAGATAATTCTATAATCACCACAAATTTAGTGGAAAATATTTTTGATTAATATTGAACACTATATTTTCAAAATCATATTCTAATGATAATAATGACATCTCACAATATTCAAAATATATTTCTAATCATCTTATATCTATACATTTATTTACTAAAGGAATTAATTAACTAAATTTGATTTACTATTTCACATTTATTTTATGACAACAACAACAATAATAATAAAATTATTTATAGTATAGCTCTATCCATTTATTTTATGCACCCAATAATCTGTATCTATATTGTAATCTATAAAAACCTCCATTAAATTATTATTTTTCATCTATTTAGTAGTGACATCCTAGTTATATGTGAATTTTGGAGTGTAAAACATATAATAACTATTGAATCTGACCCCAACCATAAAATCCATTGTATTTATCATATTCATGGGAAATCTCAATTATACTTTAACACACACTTACAAAAATATTGAAGATAATATCCTTGCAGGAAAATACCACTAATGTTTCATCAACTTTATGGAGAGATGCTCTCATAAGTGAATTATATCATCTTTGTACTCCTAATCTTATTTAGTGGTGTATTCTCCATCAAAACATTTCTTGTCGTCATCAATTTCATAGAAATACACATTATAATTATTTGGATGAATAATTTAAGTGGAGAAAATGGTGTTCCTAAAATATTTTGGATACCCTTAAGAATATGGTGTAGTGAGTGGAGCCATTGTGAAGTCTTTGTAAAAATTTGCATGAAATTTGATAAAAATATGATGATCAACATTCAATAATTCTCACTCACAATTTACGAGTGTTTTATATGTTTATTTTAATTTTCAACATTGAGATTTATTAGGAAGGGGGTCACTTATAATTTAATTTACACTAATAGCCATGCCACCACTCAATTCTCCTTTCAAATTCAAAAAGGGCATCATGCGCCACATCTAATTCATTTCTCAATATTTTGTTGACATTGACTTAATGGAAACCACTATTAATGCACATTTATTAAATTCAAATCATGATAACTTTAGTTATCTATGAGTCCATGGAATTTATCACATATAAGATTTTGGTATCATCCATGTGTCTCAATCATGCAGTCTTAGGTTATGGAGGGAATAAAGTTACAAGTTTTAATTTTATTACTCAAACTGTTGGCATGACATCCACAGATGCATTGGATATTAAAATTTTCCTTTAGATTTTTTATGTTTGAATTATTTCATCTTTACATATTTTCAAACCACGTGGTGAAATATTTCATAGTGTGATCTTACTGAGGTCTAATTATTCATTCTTTTTTAATTTTATTATGTACACTCAAAGTGATACATGTGACATTATTTAATTATCAAGTAGTCATGGGTTCACAAAGTGTTTCCAAGCCTTTAAATGAATTTGTTTTCTATCTATGTATCTATTGAAATTTAGCCTTCACTTTAAATTTATTTTGTATATACACCTTTACCTACACATAATGCAACAGCATACTATGATCATATATATAAAAATTAATGATGGAAATAAAACACTTTAAGAAATAATGTGATATATTAAATAAAATAAGTCACATTGAGAACATAGTCATGGATTCATGAAGTATCAAAGGGTACAACTTAAACCTTTGAAGTAAAATAAGGCCTTCATGGATGTGTTTGCATATATATCTCATTTTAAACTATGATTGCATCCATTTGATACTTAGATATGTATGTGGAATGAAAAATATAGTATTAACCATTGAATTTAGATATGTTAATTTGGCATGAGATAAATTTACATTTTTACAAGTGTACATATTAGATGATATAGTGACTAATTAATTTGATCTAACCAAGAACAAAACTAAGTTAGAAGGTGAAGTAAATTTAATTGCACTATGAAAACCTTTATAAAACTAAATTAGAAGAAGGAGGTTTTAATTTCTCTCTTTTATATTCAGACCTAGCTCACAATCCTAATTTTAATTGAAATAAAATATGGATCTTAGAATAAAGTTTGTATATCAATTTAGGATGAAGGGGGTCTCCCATTCTATAATGAAGTGGGGTGTGTATTTTACAATAGGGACATTTGGAGAGAATCCAATAATGAATATTTTATGCACGATCTTTTTTTAGCTGATCAAACATCTTTCCAACACCAAAACCTTGACCCACTTTGACTAGCTTGATTCACCCAAGGAGAAGAAAAAACATGTATTTATGTTATTTTAAAATAAATTTGCCATATATCATCAAGAATAAGTCCCTAATATACAAGGATTAAACTCTAATAAGGGAAAGGGTTATAGCCTATTCAAACATTAAAAACCCTAAATCCCAAATGAAATATTTGCACACCACCCATTATACTAAGGATGGATGGAAAAATATTATTGTAAAATTATAGGGTAACACAAAAGTGTTTACAAAGAAATTAAAATAATGTGGGTATGTCAAGACCACCAAAAAAGAGTTCAAATGAACCCTGTTACTCATCGTACATGAAAAAAAAATACCTTAAATGAATGCTACTTGAATTTTTACTCATTTCATCCTTTAAAATTATTTATAATAAATTAATTTGAATGTAATATAGATTTATTTTTGAATTATTATTATTATTTTTATTTATTTTCTAAGAATATGGTATTCAAACATAGATCAATTAAAGAATACATTCAATACCTTAAAAAATGGCTTGTGGAAATATTTTGTCATGATATATATCAATGATCTATTATCAATTCATTTGTTTATTTGTTACAATTTAGTTTTAATCATACTACTAATTGTTTCTATTTTTTCATGAAATTATCTTTAAAATCTGACCCCAAAATGATCACATTCAAGTGGCAAGAAGCTTAGGTAACACTCTTAAGACATATTGATGTTTCAGCAGCCATCTAAGTAAGTAATAATTAACTACATTTATAATTTTTTAAATAAAAAAATAAGTTATAATTATACAATTAAATTTTAACAATATTTAGTTTTCCTTTAAAATTAAGTTATATTTTTTAAAATAAAAAATCAACTATTTGTATTTTAACTATTATGCAAGAAATATTGAAAAGATCCTAAATTATACATCACCATTTATTTATTTATAATATTATTATATTTAAATTAAATATACAACTTAAAATTTGTTTAGTAAGTAATGATACATATGAAGCATAAGGATGATAGTAACAATGACAATTAAAATGATTTAGATAACAATTTTAGATATTTTATACATAATATGATCTTATTTTATGTTTGTAATGGATATAAATTTGAAATAATTTTAAGTACCTTATACAATTATTTTATTTAATTCAAATTATTTTATAATATATTAATTATTCAAATTATATAGCAATTTTCTTATAAAAATTTAAAAATATTTTAATATTAATTATTAGTTATTAAAAAATCAACAATTTTAATTTATTACCTATGTAATTAATAATAAATTTAATTTATATTAAAAACGTAATTAATTTTATTTGATTTTTTTATTTTTTTATTATGAATATTTTAAATTATAATTACTTAAAATAAAACAAGATTAAATAACCTCCATTTGAGAGAGGCTATAATAAGTCAATAACCTACTGTAGACTTTTACTCAATTTGCCTTCTTTTTGTTGGAGTGTCTTTCTCTCGATGGTGGTGATCTATTAAGGTTGCAGTTTTTTATATCCTAATCTCTTATTTGATTTTTTAGATCTGGGGGATAAGCCCTTGAGTTGTGCACTAGTACTGGTTCATATCTCCTATCAAATGCATTCACCCTTAATTTAAAAAAAAAATCAATAACCTATAAGTGCCTTGTCAAATACCTTGATTTAATGTTTTGAAGAGGAATTACATTTACAAGTTCATTGACCAGATAAAGATCAACATAACATGTGTGAACTAAAATATATTTAATGCATCTAATTCATTTCATAGTGTAAATAATGCCAAAATATACAATGCTAAAATATAATTTTGGCAATGCTAATGATTTTCCCTTTTTTGAGTGTAATTTATAAGCTGTATCCAATTCTTTTCATAATATATGCAATGCTAAAATATATAGTGCTAAAAATATAAATTTTAATTCATGAGGGGTATCTCCCTTAGATTACTTAGAGGGGATTTATTTCCCTTTGAAATTTGATTTGGGGTGATAAAATTTTGTGTGTGCATGTGTGTATGCATGCCTATGTGCATACATGTTTATGTGCATGTGTGTATACATCTCTCTCTCTCTCTCTCTCTCTCTCTCTCTCTCTCTCTCTCTCTCTCTCTCTCTCTCTCTCTCTCTCTCTCTCTCTCTCTCTCTCTCTCTCTCTCTCTCTCTCTCTCTCTCTCTCTCTCTGTGTGTGTGTGTGTGTGTGTGTATTTTTTTTTTATGTGCGTGCACATGAATGTGCTAATGATTTTCCCATTTTTAGTGTAATTTATAAGATGTATCCAATTCTTTGCATAATGTATGCAATGCTAAAATATATAGTACTAAAAATAAAATTTTCAATTCATGAGGAGTATCTCCCTTAGATTACTTAGATGGGATTTATTTCCCTTTAAAATCTAATTTGGGGTGATAAAATTTTGTGTGTGCATGTGTGTATGCATCCCTATGTGCATGTGTGTTTGTGTGCATATGTGTATGCGTGCCTATGTGCATGTGTGTTTGTGTGCATGTGTGTATACATGCCTATGTGCATGTGTGTTTGTGTGCATGTGTATACACATGCTTGTGTGTGTGTGTGTGTGTGTGTGTGTGTGTGTGTGTGTGTGTGTGTGTGTGTGTGTGTGTGTGTGTGTGTGTGTGTGTGTGTGTGTGTGTGTGTGTGTGTGTGTGTGTGTGTGTGTGTGTGTGTGTGTGTGTGTGTGTGTGTGTGTGTGTGTGTGTGTGTGTGTGTGTGTGTGTGTGTGTGTGTGTGTGTGTGTGTGTGTGTGTGTGTGTGTGTGTTTTGTGTGTGTGTGTGTGTGTGTGTGTGTGTGTGTGTGTGTTTCAATGGAAGGGGGAACTCATCTCTTGAAAAATATTTGTAGTTTTGGTCATCCCATTTACCACTCATATAATACTCAAGTGATCATATGTTTAATACAATGATAATTTAATTTGGGTAAGAAGAGACATTCTAAATTCACATACAAAACATAGGTGAGACCAACATAATTTTCATGAGATAAATAACAAACAATTATATATATATATATATATATATATATATATATATATATATATATATATATATATGAACAATGATTTCATATTTTAAAACACAATGATTTATTCACATGTGTGGCCATAACTAATGACATAGTAAATATTCAATCTCTTAAGTGAATGATTATTGTATTTGTTGTTAATGAGCTATTATGATGCACTAAATTTTAACAAAATATTATTTAAAAAGGAAACAAAGACAACATCTTCTCTATTAATTATCATTTTAGAAAAATTATAGTCTACATCCTAATTATCATATACATTAAAAATTAACCATAAGATTTCAAGTGTGTGTGTGTGTGTGTGTGTGTTTCGTGGGAATGGGAAGCTCATATCTTGACAAACATTTTGTAATTTTAGTCATCCCATTTAACACTCATCTAATACTCAACTCATATGATTAATACAATGATCATTTAATTTGGGTAAGAGGAGAGATTTTAAATTTACATAGCAAAACATAAGTGAAACCAACATGATTTTCATGAGGCAAATAAAATAAAACTATAAGTTTATTTTCATATGAATAGTGATTTCATATTTTAAAGCATAGTGAGTTATTCACATGTGTGACCATAAATAATAACATAATAATATTCAATCTCTAAGAGATTGATTCTTGTATTTACTGTCAATGAGCTATTATGATGCACTAAAGTTTACCAACATATTCTTTAAAATGGAAACAAAGACAAAATTCTCTATGTTAATTATCATTCTAGTATAATTATGGTCTACGTCTTAATTATCATATGCATTAAAAATTACTCATAATATTTCAATAATGTATACCAAACATTATAAACTTAAACATGTGTTAGTATATATTTGGAAGATTCCCACACAAATTGAATTGAAAGGTACATACAATTATAGGAATAAAATGGAATTAAAAAGTGCACAAAATAGAAATGACCTAACTAATTAATGGGAAATCAGATCACTGAATCCTTGTGAGTGGGCCTTGCCTTGGTTGGACTATAGATTGAGCCATCTCTTTCTTTAGACAAGATTATTTCAAATAAACACTTTATTTATTAAACTGTAGCATCAAATAGAATTGATATTTACATTATAATCTAATTAAATAGAATTGATATTTACCTTATAATCTAATTAAAAGTATTTACTCAAATAATATTTTGATATGATTTCCTAGCTGAACTAAACTGACATTTTTCCTTTCCCCTCAAGCTTGTATCTTCTTTATTAAATAGAGAATGCAACATTTTATTTGGATATAACAGTATCTAGAGGTTATAACCATAAATCTATGGGCATTCCCATAATAAAAAATCTTAAAAACCTATGCTAAAATAATATAAATAATATAATAAGTTGTAACAAAGTAAACTAACAACTAAAACAATACCCAAAAATAGGAAGTCAAAGAAAAAAACACATTAATTTGTTACAACCACTTAAGATGGATGACCTAATAAAGAGGAATAATATGAATTTGAATTCTTCTTTTCCTTAAAATTAGAAGCTATCAAAATCCTCAAACCATAAGATTTAATTTCTCAAAACTATTATCTAACTGTCAAACCTTAAAAAATGTATGCATAATTGTTTCTATATGTGGCACTCAATTTATTTAGGTGGTGCCTAGTTACTATGAGTATCTCACCTAGTTCATATGGGTATTTCCACCAGTTTATATGGGTGCACAAGAAATTTATTAAATGGATTTTTTATTATTCATAACTAAGGGTACAAAACACATCACAAGAAGCATATTTTTCATTATTCACCTTCAATTATTAATACCAAATGAAAAAAATATTAAACCCTATTCTTTCGTCTATAAATCACATTATTTAAATTTTAAAAATAAATATATGCAACATGGATGGAGTTTATAATATTATGGACAAATGCATATGCGAGGGATATAATAATGGTAAAATAGAAGGGAATTTGATGACAATAATATGTGATATGGGTTCCATTTCTTGGCATAATCACTCCCCCTAACTTAACCTATTGCACTTCCTGATGTAACCATATTAAGAACCTTGAATCAAACATTTTCAAGAAAAAATTTCTTCCTTATTCTCTATCCTTTGTTGCTTGTTCATACATATAATATTTCATTATCTAAGTATGAAATTATATGGGGTTATTATTTATCCATAAATAAAAATGGGTCTCCATTATTGACACAAACATTATAATTTTTCTAGCCAAGGACCTAGGCTATTTTTTTAACACAAACTCTTTTCATGACCTCTTATGGAATGGAGGTTATTTCCTTTTCTATTTTTATAGCTATGTTTGGTATAATTAGTAAGTGGGGGAGTGTATGATGAAATATTTTTTATTCCTATGATAATTTAGGTTTATTATCATACAACACATTCTAAACTATCAATTTTATCAAAATAATTATGAGATAATGCCTTTGTTTTTCCTCTTTGAAATTTTACAGTCATTTTTCGTAACAAGTTTGTAAATAGGTTATAAATGTTAATATGAATATTGTGTCTCAAATGGCTCATCTATTTAAAATGATGAAATTTAGGTAATGTGTATTCACCATCACAAGTAATATACATCAATTAATAATGATATTTCATCCCATGGTGAAGGTAGTGAGACTCGATTCGTTCCTTGCATAGTGACTGTGAGTACCTCCTCTCTTTGGGAGGATTTATTTTTTACTTCTACCCCATCAAAATTTCTTGGAGACCAATTTATCTCTATTGATAGAATATTATAAAAATCTATAAGAAATTAATATGTTAAATCATTTTATAATCCCTTCACCTTGCTAGTATTACCATGAATATAATGGGAAAATTATTTCGTTATGATTTCATTATATCTTGATATTTCTTGAAGAAATATTACCAACCAACATTCTGAAATTAATCTATTTTTTTTGGACTATTCATAAGGATTGTATGATCATAGGGATCTTACCTTATTATATTTCTTCCCTTGATATGATAAATCTCTTACTTTTTCCTATACTAGCTGAACTTGGGTTATAGAAATGACTTTATAGCAACCAAAAATGTTATGTGAGACACAAATGGAATGTTACTTATATGCCACTTAAGATCACTCTTATCATAAAAATATTTGTAACACTTTCCAAGGAAATAAATACTATTTATTGACTATTCCTCTCCCAAACATAGGCTTAAATCTTGTCTTCAACTGGAATACTATTTATTGACCATTAACCCTCCCCTTCTCCCCCCACACCCCCCTCCCAAAATTAGGCTTGACACTTATCCACACATGGATTGAGGTGAAGGAAAATAATATCATTTGGGAGATTGGATAAATTTGAGATATAAGGAACATTATTAAATTAGGAGTATAAAGTATGAAGAGGTGGGTGATGGATTGTGTAAGGTGAAAACATGGTAAGTTATGAGAATGCATTCATGACAAAAGAATGGTGAATGAAGGGATGAAATGTTTTAGGTAAGTCAAGTTCTATAAAAGAGAGTTGGGGGAGTATGATGTCTAGTTATTGGGAGCAAGTTAAATTAAATAGTTTCATATTTTAATGTTAATATAAAAAATGAATATATAAATAAAAATTATAATTACTTGAAGTTATATTACTTTAGTAATTAAATAATGATGTTGCAAAAAAATTTGGTAGTAGGTGCATTGAAATAAAAAAATGTAGAACTACAAGTAGTGTGACAAACTAAAGAAATTACAAATCAAGCATAAAAATGATTAGTAACAAAGCAGGATGAATTAAATATAAAATGAGGTTGTTAGTGTCTATGAGAGAAATCATTTTAAAAATTATGATAGTATTTTTTATGAAATATGTGGGAACGAAGTGAACATCCCCATTGTGTAGAAACTAGTTATTGACCAAAGATAACAATATTTTCAAAAGTATTAAAATTTGAAAAATAAAATGAAAAAATAAGTAGGAAATATTAACATGTCTAGGCAATAAAAAATGATAGAATCTAGTAGTTAATAGAGGATAAAAAATATAAGAGTGGCTACAAAAAGAAAACATAGTAGTGGCTGCAAGTGCAAACTTGGGTAATTTAGCTAATATTTTGAGTAAGTGTAGGATCACATAAACATAAGTATATCATGGATATAAATCCATAGAATATATAGGATAAATATTTATTAGGGTATGTGGGATTCTGAAACATGAAAAAAATGAAGAACATGAAGCCTACAATTGCTAAAATATAGGCATATTCATCATATGTAGTGATGGCAGTGTTTATTTAAATGTTACATGAAGGAAACATATCAATGGAAGGCTAACCTATAGCCTTTTAAGAAAAATTTAAAGTCAATATATGCATATAACTATAATCATTGTGTCTGTAATAAATTATAGATAGTTTCAAATGAAAAAAACATGAAAGATTGCATTATTGATTGTTTTTTAATTTATTTTTAATGTTTTTAATATTTTTCTCTTGATTAGCTAACATACTAGTTTTATAATTAAGGCTCTTTATTTAGTACTTGGTTATCCAAAAAACTAGTTTTCTAACCAATACTATTAACATTTACTCTTTTTTACCTTTTGATAAAATGGTGACAAGATGAAAAGTTAATAAGAGGCTATACCATAGCCTCTAAAAATTCAAAATAAATTCAATAATTGAGAATACATTTTAATTTATCCTTATTTTGAGCTCATTTTCCAACATGGATTCAATCTTGAGTGGTTTTTCAAAATCTCAGCTTAGTAATAATTTTACATGTAAGAAGGAATCAATGTCTAGTCTTCAAATAAAAATATCCTTGTTGAATGAACCCATCATGCCACACGTTTCTCAATTATTGAGAGGCATCTAGGTGATAGAAGGATTCTATAAATAATTCATCAAATCACATGGTTTTCCCCATATAGAAGAATCTATCGCACTAGTGGGTGTATTTTATTGTATCTCTTAACCTAGATAAATATCAGAAAGGCTTTCTTCCAACTGAGTTATTAGTAAACCTAAGAGCTGTCATAGGAAGAAAAAATATGTTCATCATCCACCTCTATAATTTGTTCATGAGATTTTATCTTTGAAATAAAAGCAACAATGAAATTATCTGTCATGTTTGTCTAGGATGGTAGCATTGAATTACTTTAGTAATAAAAAGTATTAACTAGTGGAACCATTGTTGGACTGAAATTCATAGGTAGTTAGATGATTACACATTATAATTTTGACAATATATTACTCAAAATTAAAAATGTATTATTGTAGATTAATTTTACAAAGGGGATAAACCTTTGAAAACATTTCTCAAGATGGTTATTCTATGGAATTCCCCAATAGGTAAACCCACAAAAAACTAATATTTATTTCTTAGAATTAATAATAGTATTAATACTAATACTAACACTAACACTAACACTAACACTAACGCTAACGCTAACGCTAACGCTAACACTAACGCTAACGCTAACACTAACACTAAAACTAACACTAACACTAACACTAATACACAAGTATAAAGTAAATGAAATTGGATAAACTGACTCACCAAAACCCCTTGATACAAAAAGGTGTATAAAAGATGACCTAGAGATACGAATATGAAGTCATCAAAAATTATCCATTTCACCTATAACTATCATGTTGTACATCATGGTATTGACCACAGCTGATGCCACTCCATGCAAAATCCCACCCTATAAGTTATGGCATAAAAGCTAATGTACATGATTAAGCCCTGCTCATCCCCTATGATCATCATAACATATTTCAATAGAAAATGATCAATACCTATTCAACCACATCAATCCATATAAGGTCTCACATAAGAACTCATCCAAATGATTATTTAGTACTATGCATGGCACATCTCCCTAATGTCTAACAAACATTGATGACCTTTACTCAACACTAAAGGTGATAGAAACCCTTGTCAAATTGTACAATCATCAATGACTGATTGAAGGATATGTAGTACCTTCCCCTATTAGGTGAGAGGTGGTAATCCCTTGAAACAAAAAACAAAACCAAAATCAAAGGAGTGCAGAAAACCAAAACTAAAATGGAAATAAGCATACTACTACTATCAAAATTTCCATTCAAACATTTAAACCAAAACTCCAAGTGAATGTCTAACTAGAGAAGGGGAATAATTCTCCACCCTCAAATATATCCTCTAAAATTAATTTAGACACTTATAGTTTGTCAATAACAAGGATCTTGATGGACCTGTAAAGGGTGATATGTTCACCAATAACATAAGAATGAGGTGGAATTCTATTTTTTTTTCAAGGTGTCAATTTCTACAAAAATTGCATCTTTATACATTAGTTTCCATACATTTATCTCAAAACTAATATAAAAAACTTATAATTATGAAATTTAATAATTCCAATTTTTTTGGAACATATAAAAACCTATAATTGACTAGTCACATGACCACCTTTGAATAAAATACTAACTTATAAAAAAAAGTGTTGAAATACAATCTACTCAATGATGAATGTGAAAAAATTGAGACCAAAAGGAAATTTTAGAAAAAATATGCTGTTAAGGTTTGAACTCTTGACCTCTCCACTTTCATGTGGTTTCACAAAATCAACACTACCAACAGCTCTACAAGCATACAACATCTTTTAAGCAATTATCTCAAGAGATCCAACAATTGACACAATATTCCACATCATGTCATGAGACTTAATGTACTCTTGCATCTCATAGATCCATTATTATTACTAAAGATCATATGACTATTCACTTAGATAACTTTATCATTGAAAATGACATATGTTTTGCTTTTGATATTGGCACATTCAATACTTTTTTTATCAATAACAGTAACACATTTACCGCTTATTACTAATTGGGTCAATTTTTATCTTGATGGAATCATTGGATAGCTTGTGTATTTTCAAAAGAAAAAATTATTCAAAAACACATTCAAACTTATTTAAAAACATTAAAAAAATTTCTTGTACACAATCCTTAATTTTTGCATCTAGTTTTTCTACCTTTCTTGCCTTTGAGATCGATTGATCCATTCTCTTATGGCCTTGGATTTTAATGAATTTTTGGAATATTAACCCTTATATTTTCACTTAAAGGTACATAATGTCTAAAAAAATTGTTGAATCTCACTAAACAACAACATTAATATTCTTTCACACACAATATTTCTAAAATTTTGTCATTTCCCCTACAACATAGAGTCAATCATAGAAACATCATCCACTATTGTCCTATTGGTATATCTTGTCCTCTATAGTATTTTTATCAAAATATACATGTAGAGAGCATAGAGTTAACTCTTTCAATTCAATATTATTCATGTAGTAACAATAGGAAATTTATAGTTTTCATGCAAAACCTCTTTATTTTCAAGCTCAATTTCTCTATACATGTAACAAATTTTGGCACACATACATTTGATGAAATGAGAATGCAAAAATAACTAATTTTGTGCATTTTAAAATTACCAAAATGTTTATAATAGTTCCAATTCACGTTCTATATGGGGGAAATTTCTTTCTATTAAGTCATTTGAATCCCTACTAGTACACATGTTCTATTAACACTTGTTACGAATTGTCTAGATTAGTTTCCTTTATTATCCTTTCAATGCCTTAAATTCATTCCAATGTTTATTATTTATATTTTACATATTGTAAAAATATAATAAAAAATCATATTTTTACAAAAATGTAGAAACATTCAAATATTATCAGAAATACAGAACCATGACCTAAGCATGATTAACAATCTAGTTTAAATCTTTAAAATATGTTATTTATCTCATGATTAGAATATATAATATTATCTATATATATCACATGAATTTCATGGGTATCTATGAAGTTTTGTGTAGGACATAAAAACATTTTCTCATATTAATATGTTAGACTCTCCTCTACCCATTGGCCTTGGTAAATTGAGAGCATCTTGCTCCTAGGAGACATTATGTAGGTGATCCTTATATAACCCCTATAATATTAAGATTTAAATTATGTAAAAATGTTTTGATAGCATTTATATCTTAAATAATGTATATGAACAAGTTATTTTCTAAGATATGATCACATGACATATACATATCTTAGACTATTATTGTTAATTATATGTTCTATTGATGTTGATTACTTGTACACAATAATTTATAACCTTGATTTTCTATTGTGGTGTCCCTTAAACATTATGTGAGGTTATTTTATTGTTACATATCTATGAGATGTGTGTTGTGTGTGATAATTGAACATGTCCTTAATTTGTCCCTTGGCCAATTGTGTAGCATGTGAGATTTGAACATGTCCATACTTTAGCCCTTATACCTATTTTTGGTGTGCAACATTTTAACATGTCATTGCTTTGGCCCCTAGCCCTATTGGTGGTGTGAGATATTTTAACATTGCCTTTCCTTGTCCCTTAGAACTTTTTATGTTTTTTAACATCTGAACATGTCCCTTTTTGCTACACTTATCATGCCTATGCATGTTTTTCAAGACATTTTAGCATGTCATTTATTTTGGCCCTTGGCCCATTTATGTCAATTTTATATCATTTGTGCTTGTTGTGTGTGTTATTTCTGATATTAATGATTTTTATAAGTTCCATGTTCCATATCATGCACTCATAACATACTAACATATTACTATACTAATTCTAAGAGCTGTAATGATACATTATATGGGCCTCACCATTTTACATTCTATGCACAATTCAAATATTACTATGCTAACATAGTTACATATGCTATAATTTTCAATTATAACACTTTATTATGCACATTTCAAGTTACCTTTTCTTTCGATATGATTTATTTTTTAGGAATAAATTGCGTCACCTCAAAAGTGGGGCACTTCATTGGGATTTTCATGTATGAGATAAGCCATTTTTCAAAGAAGTAAAATTTAGTCATGAACACAATCAACACTCAATATTTGAAAATTTATTTATTTTCACACATTTTGGAGCATATTATATTTCATATACACTCCTATTTTAGTTTCAAGGAGAAAATTCACATACTTACATAGTTTCAAAGTTACAATGAGCATTCACATATAGTTTCAAATTTTAAAAATTGAGTGGGGGAATAATAATAGGTTTATGCCATAGCCTCTTTGACATTATAGGAGCACAAGTATAATCCATTTTATTTTGATCATGTTTTCATATACCAAGATATACTAGGACAATACCATGATGTTGCAAGTGAATCTACATGCCATTTATAGTGGTCGATTCACTTTAGTTGCACAGTGCATGACTTGGAGTCATTGAGAACTCTAGAATTATATGTGTGAATCCATTTAGATTCCAAGCCATTTATATCTT
Organism: Torreya grandis; assembly: GCA_037957365.1. Classification (NCBI taxonomy): domain Eukaryota; kingdom Viridiplantae; phylum Streptophyta; class Pinopsida; order Cupressales; family Taxaceae; genus Torreya; species Torreya grandis. The sequence continues at coordinate 226,202 of JARHVA010008757.1, forward strand.
AGGGTTATAAATATATACATATACAATTAGGTTTCAAACATTTTTCAAATGATCAATAATTTCATTTCAAAAGAGAAAATGCAATTTAGAACTTGATCACCCCTAATTTCATCCAAACCATTGGCTAATGAACCATCTTCTACAAGTGATTCATGAGAGGCACCAATTATATAATGCTTTAAAGAAACAACATCACCAATAAAATTCAAAAAAATAGCAAGGTTTTCACACATTTAGGTGAATTCATTCCATAATCTCATTTCAATTTTTAAATTACTTAAATACAAGCAATTTTTAATCTAACAAAATTTATTTCAAAATTAAAATTGTCAAAATTCAAGTAAATTTAAAATTTTCAAGTTTAAGTTTTCAAAGGAACAAAATAACTACTTTATGTATTTTGTAAGATTTTCCAAACTCGATATGTTGCACAATTGAAGTATGCAATTCAAAGATAAAGTGTGTCTTACACACTAAGGCATGGCTTTCCTTTAATATAGTAATTTAATTTATAAACTAGGGAGGGGGGATGTAGTAATCTAAATTTGGTCATGAATTCTTTATCATGCCTATTTTTATCCCTTTTTACCCTTTATTTACATGTGCACTTGATTGTCACTTCTTTTTCCAATTGATCTATCCTAAGGATAAGAAGAGACCACATTTCACTACAAGGCCATTCATTATCACCTACATAAATGATATAACTATAAAAAAACACCTCTATGCATCTGTATGATCTAACTTAGACCCAAAAATCAATACCTCTCCTAAAGGGAAAACATTGCCCAGTAGGACAGGATTGCTTGTCATTATTATCCCTATTTGTCCATCTTTTCATTTGTGAAAATAGTTAAAAATTAAAAAAGAAAGTATTATTAGGGTTGGCCTAAATATTAGTAATCTCTCCAATAGATATTTTTCCCTCTTCAATCACTATAAAATTACATTCAATCATTTCATTTCAAACATCTTGGAAACCTTTTCAAATCCACCACACACGCTTATTTACACAAGTGCACATTATAAATAATTTCCCTATTTTTTTGAAATTAGATTCTAAACACTTCAACTAATCATGAGCCAAGTCTGAATTTAGTTTTACATAACCTTAGATAAACATGGTTAAGTATTCAAGCCAATTCTAGATGCATTCATATAGTGAAAGCAAAATAATTTTAAAAATCACTTAGGTGGGAGAACTAAATGGAGGTTTCATCCCTCTTCAGAGTATTGGTATGTTTGTGTTACTTAACATATTAAGGTCTTGAGGTATATCACAAATCCACCCATAATCAGTTATCTCATTTTGACATAGAAATAGGGTTTGTACTTCAATAAGGCATATAAAGGTTTCTGCACATGTTCAAAATATCAAATAAGGATAAGAAGACATAATTTCAAATGTCACACCAAATTTTTATAGAATATACAATTATATAAATGGATAAAATTTTCCAACAAGGGCAATAATGACTGTCACTCTTATCCTACTAGGCATTCCTTCCCTACTAGGCATTCTTGCCCTTGAGGGAACTCAAGCTTATATTTTAGAATGTTTATGGGTTTTTTAGAATTTTTTTGTTCCTACATTCATGTTTCATATTTAGTCACCTAATGACTCAAAAAACTAATTATATATTTATTTTTCATAGTTTGACCTTGTTCATTTATGTTTCACCTTTTTTATTTTAGTTATTCATTTTTGGTTTGTTCTTTAGGATTATATTTATAGCATCCTACTTTTTTCAATTAATTTAATCTATTTTAGGGTTAGTTGTAATATTAATTCAAAAAATATTAATAAAATAGGTGTAAATAAGCCTTGTGTTGGTAATGAAATTAGGTTGTCCACAATAGATATGGAAATAATAGATTGTGGAATGGATGGAATGGTGGTGGAAATGGAAGTGGGAATGGATTTTGGAGTGTTCATAGTAGAATCCAACATAAGTGAAATGGAAAAAATGGACCATGTGGGAGTAATTTCCATTTTACTTGTGACCATAATAGGAAATATAGAAACATAGGATGTGTGAGTGACAGATCAACAATAGGAATTGAAGTAGTTAAATGTGGGGGAGTATAAAATACAAAATTTGAAATAAAGCAGTAATTGACACACCATAAATTAAAATTCATGTTATAAATGGAGATGATGAGGAAACAATAGGTCCTACATGAATCATTCCTCTTTGGTGTTCAATGAGGCCTTACAAATTTTTGACCTTAAATATTTACAATGCTTCTATTAACAAAATTCATTAATATCATATTGAGATACATAAATTTATTATTTAAAATTGATGGGTTTATTTGACACACATGGAACACTTTGTGGCAATGGAAGATTAGAATAAATACGAGGCATAACTTTACTCAAGCTAATAGAAACTAGTAAAAAAATAAGGACCAACTATTACCATAGTGATAAGAGTAGAGAATGAATTATTTACATGGGGTACCATAGTCATTAGGGTGATCATTGGTGGTGTATCTCTAAGAAGTTCAAATCTTATGTTATTCATCATTAGAGATGAGTTAGTTTCATATGAATCATTTTTTATTTGATTACTAGATCAGTAGAAACATGAATTTATTTATGTAAATGTGTTTATGGCATATATATTTATGTGGATTCAAGCTTCCTAATAACCTCAAAATCATTTTTTGTGCTTAGATGATATAAATCACTAGGGTGGACCTAATCTGGGATGTAAAAATTAAACTTTTCTTGAAATTTATCTAATTTATTTACCACTATTTGGTGAGTATCCTAATTTAATTTTATATCTGTCTCAATTTTTATGAATGTAGGTTGATACAATGCAAGTTGTTTTATATGAGGCCACATTATTTATAGTGAATTTATACTTTTTAAAGGTGTAGGTGGCCATGATATTTATCTCATATTATTTAAAAATCCACCCAAACCATGAATAAATTGGTAAGCCAAATCTTATGTAGGAAATTTATTAGGCAAGTATTAAATAATTTTGTATGGTGCTGGCATAATTCCTTCAATTTTCAACATAGTATATGTTTCCTAGTAAATAAAGGATTCAATTTTGTTAACTCAATCCCTAATTTTCACATAAATTATTGGCATTGGATTCTCATTAAATTTTAAATACAATTAAAGGGTAAAATTGATCACATATTTCTTGCATACAATCTTGGTATCTATACACATAAAACTTGGAAAATAACATAAGGATGAGACAATTCAATTTATTTGGACACTTAAGAAAATAAACATGTTTGAAATATAAAATAGCATAATAGGCACCAACTAGATAAGACATAATATAGAAGTTGTAATCCCTTTAATAATGTGAAAATGTTGTTATAGATTGTATGCAATAATTTCATCTAAGGTAATATCCATGTCCTCATTTAAAATCATAGAGAGATGAGGAACACATAACTTTTTTATATGATTAAAATTTGAATAACCATACAATATATTCATTATCAACATACCCAATCTAATATGGGGCTAAAAATTATCGATAGTATACTCATTTGCATTACAATGATGCACTTAATTATATGTATTAATAACCCAATCTTTCATAACTTCCATTAAATCATTATTTATTACCCATTTAGTAGTGGTGTACTGGTTATAGGTGAAATTTGGATTGGGAAACATATAATAACAATTGAATGTGACCCTAAACACAAAAGCCACTATATTCATCATATTTTTGGAGAATTTCACATCATCTTTTATCACACAAAAATGATATTAAGGAAAATATCCTTACAGGAAAATACCTATAGTTTTTATGTAATTTTATGTAGAGATGTTGTTTTAAGTGAAAAAAAAATCTTTTACTCTTTATCTACTTGACTAATATTTTCTCCATCAAAAAGTTTCTCACTCTCATCAGTTTCAGACAATGACACATTATAATTCTTTGGATGAAAAATATGAGTAGAAAAAATGGTTTCCCTAAAATTTTGTGGATATCTTGAAGACTATGGTGTAGTGACTTGGGCCATTGTGAAGTCTTTGTGCCAATTTTCATGTATTTGATGACCAATATTTGAAAATTATCACTATATGTTGTTTACAATTTCATAATATTATATGTGTTTATTTAAATTTTATGTATTAAATTTTTTAGGAATATAGTCACTTATAATTAAATTTACATTAATAACCATATGACCACTCAATTATCCATTCAAATTAAAAAATCCACCCTATGGACCACATTTTATCTAGGACTTAATCTTATGTCAATTATGAGTTAAAGGAAGGTAATGTTAAACATGTTTATTAACTTTGAATCATTATAAATTTAGCTATTTATGAGTGCATGTCCTTTGTGACACATAATAAATTAGTATAGTACATGTTTATCGATCGTGTAGTCTCAAGGTTATAGTGGTCAATAAGTTTTTAAGTTCACTTTTGGTATTCAAATTGTTGGTCATGACATCTATGGATTTACTGGATATCAAATTTTCATTTATATCTATTCATGTATGCATTATTTTTATATTTACATCTATTGTGACAACATGGTGAAATATTGCATGGTGTCAACTTACAGAGCTCTAAGTATTCATTCTATTTTAATTTTATTGTGTCCACTCAAAATGATACATGTGGTAGTCTTTCATTATCTAGTGATCACAAGGTCCAAGAATCTTTTCAAGCATTGAACATTGTCTAGTTTAAATTTATTTTTAATCTATACCTTTTCATACCCATAATTCAAATAAACATATTGTGATCATATCCATAAAATTTAATAATGTGTATATAACACTTTAAAAAATCATGCAATATAAAATAAAACACATGACAATTAGAATAAATTTAGGGAGTCATGGATTCTTAAAGTCTCATGGAGCACAACCTAATCCTTGAATTAAAATAATGGATCTATGTACATGTTATCATATATATATATATATATATATATATATATATATATATATATATATATATATATATATATATAAATATATATATAAACCTTGATTGAGTTTATTTGACATAAAAGTGTCCATGTGGAATGGAAAATCAAGTGTGAAAATTTTAATTGAGATATGTGAATTTTGGTATCATTTTTTCACAAGTGTATGTATGAGATGATGTTTTGACCAATTAATTTGATCTAACCAAGAACTAAACTAGGTTATACGGTCAGTTGAACTTTCAGTGCACCATGAAAACCTTCATAAAAATATCTTAGAAGATAGATGTTTTAATTTATCCTTTATTGTATTCTGACTTGGGTCAAAATTTTAAATTTTAATTGCAAAAATATTCATCTTAAAAATGCAAATTTTATCTCAAATAAGAGGAATGAGGTCTTCAATTTTAGAATGAAATTATAGGTGTGTTGTTCACAACATGAACAATTGGGGAGAATCAAATATTGAATATTTTATGAACCATTTTTTCCAATTGACCTGAAAGCTTATCAACACCAAAACCCTAACTCACCTTGATTAGCTTGATTTTCCCAATAATGAGAAACCAAATACATTTACATTATTTTTAATAAATATATGTCAAATATCATCAATAAGAATTCCCTGATATAGAAGGGTTATGATTTCATAAAGGTAAGGGTTGTGGCTTTAAAAAACATAAAAAACCCCAAATCCTAAGGGAAATATTTTATCACTAGCCCTTATACCAAGGAAGGGTGGAAAAATATTATTTGAAAAAAGAGAGGGTATTGAAAAAATGGCTGCAATAAAAAAAATTGTGAGTGTCTAAAAGCCACCAAAAAGGGGTTCAAACAAACCTTGTTACTCATCGTACATGTAAAAAAGACCTTAAATAAATATTACTTAAATTTTTACATGTTTTATCCTTTCACATAATAATTTGATATGAATTTAATATTTATTTATTTTTATGTGTGTGTGTGGGGTGTCCAAGAATGTGGTATTTTAACATATACTAACTAAATAATACATTCAGTACCTTAAAGAAAATAGTTTATGGAAATATATCATCATAACATTGAAAGTTAATAATCAAAATTTATTTATTTCATACTTTACTCATTTTTATTTGTAGTTTTTATTTTTTATTATGTTATTAAATACTTTTATTTTTCTAGGAATCCATATTTAAAATCTCACCTGCTAATGATCACATACAAGTAGAAATAGTGGAAGCTTTAGAAATACTCTTAAAACACATTGAGGTCGCGGAAGCCATCCAAGTAAGTATAGTTAATTTTAATTACAATTTTTTTAATTAAATATTAATCTATAATTATACAAATAGGTTTTAGTGATATTTATTTTTGGTTTAAAGTTTTAAAATTAAGATATATTTTTAAAATAAAAGCTCAAGTATTTGTATTTTAACTATTATGTAAGAAACATAATAGCTCTCAAATCACATCTCCCAATGTATTTTATTTATAATATTATTATATTTAAATTAGATTTATAATATAACATTTGGTTTTTTTAGGTAAAAATACATATAACACATAAGGATGATGACAATGATGATAATGGTCTAGATAATGGTGGTGGTTGTGTTAGTAGTGCAAGTGATGATGAAGATAATGAATATTATACTTTTTATTTTATTTTATATAATTAGATGATTACCTTAAAAATTAAAAATTATTATTTAATAATTTAATATTTTTTAAAGATAATTGTTTTGAATATTTTTGAGATAATATAGTCTTATTTAATATTGACGATGAATATACGTTTGAATTAATTTTAAGTACTATAATTGTTTTGTTTAATTGAAATCATTTCATAATGCATTAGCTGTTGGTATTGAATATTATTTTTTAATAAAAGATAATAAAATATTTAAATTTTAGTATGATTTATTAAAGAACCAATTAATTTAAGTGTATTTTTAATGTAATTAATGATAATGCATTTTGTATAAAAAATAAAATTATGATTTTATACTTTTATATTATTTTAATTTATTCTTAAATTTTAACTACCCACAAAAAATTATCCCATTACAACTTGCTTCAACTAGAATATATTCAATAACACTAAGGTAGGAATCTTTACAAAACATTTTCCACAATTTTTTTAAAAAGTAGACACCAATATTAGTATTTTAAAATTCAATGCAAATTTTTATGATAAAACATGGGAAAAAATAAATTTTAATGATGACTAGAGTGTTAATTGAAAAATCTTCCAAATCTATCTCAAAACCATTTCTATCACTCTCCCCTTGTGAATTTTATCCCATTTTTTCTCTTCTTTGATTATTGGATGTTATTTTGTATGTAAATAAGATTTTAATTTAAATTCATGATAGGGATTTCAATAATAATTAATTTAAAGGTAGATAATTACTAGAGTGTCAATTGAAAAATCTTCCAAATTTATCTCAAAACTATTTTTATCACTCTCCCCTTGTGAATCTTATTCCATTTTTTATCTTCTTTCATTATTGGATGTTATTTTGTATGTAAATAGGGTTTTAATTTGAATTCATACTAAGGATTTAAAGAATAATTAATTAAAATTCATAGAGGCCATATCCCCAATAATGTCCCAATGGTCATACGAGATGAAAGTACAATAGGTTAAATGGGATATCATATCATCACATGTGGAAAATCTTCCTATCAAGAGATGGAATTTAAAAATGATGATCTACCATAATGAAAAAATGAGGTGGTTTAATTGACATAGGATGAAGATGTTGGGTATCCCAAGCCTAATTCATATAGTTCAAACCTATCCTCTTCAGAACCATTTATCTATTTGTCTCAGCTTTGTTGTCACTATGACAATAGGGGGAGATAGAGAGTAGCTTGAGCCTATCTCATGTTTTAAGGCACAAGGATAGAAGAAGGTATGGAAAAATCTAAGACATGGTGGTCTTACAGAGCTAAGGGTGTGAATTAATGAGAATGATGCTGACATGGCCCGAGACTTCCTCGTTATATGGAATATGCTTATGGTGGTAATACGAGGCATAAAGATCACAGTCACAAAAAAATTCATAGGGGAGGACAATGGAATGTCTTGTGAAGGGAAAAAGGCCTTAAAGGATCAAAATAAGAATTAGGAACTTCTTTAATACTTTTTTCACATGAATTAGTTCATGAAAACTTACAATAAGGGTTTTTCTTGGGTAGACCTTATGAAACATTGGCCAACGATATGTCTCCAATAACGATATACATACCTTAGAGGATAAATATATCCAATATTTTCTCATCATTTTATATTATTAACCACTTCATTCTTTATAAGATTAGTTTGTCTTTCTACCTACTAAAGTCATTATATTTCACTGCCTTGGCCCACCAAGTCAATAAATCCAACCCCATTCTGTATCAGGGGCTTATTTTATTGCTTGTTAAGCATGGTCAAACTCTGCAAGGGAGGGAGGTCCCTCAAGGGGGATCCTTTACCAAGGGGAATTCTTAGGAGGACTCCCTGGAGGAGGACCCCACTTTGAGGTCTTATTACCCATTTGTTATCACTCCGCAAGCTAGTTTGTCTAAAATCCTCATCGAATAACTCCCACTTAAGTTTTTTGTTACCAAAAACAAGTTGATATTCTTAGATGAGGGAGCCTTTATGGAAGCCACCTGGAAGGGAAAATTCCTTCTATCTAATGATCTTAAAAAAATAAAGAGAAAATTGAAAACTTTATCAATAGGGTATATGAGGCCAGTCTATCCCTAACTAGCCTTATATAAGAGTGGAATGCCCTACACAAGTAGGCATACTCCATTGTCTAGTCCATTTTCTAGTCCATTAAGTTAAATTGGGCCCCTGTTAAGTAGTTGTTGAAGGTTATGAAAATCCCCCCACCTAGATCCCCCAATTTGACCCCTATCAAGAAGACACCCTTACAGGTTCAAGGCTAGAAAAGGTTTCACATGATTCTCCCAGGTGAAGGTACAGAAGGTCCTAATAATCATATAAGGGCAAAGGTCTCTAAGATCAAGTGGAGAATTCTAGGAAAGACAGCTGAGGAGAAGGAAACATTGGAGGGCCCTCCCTCTTGACATTATTTTATGTTGATTATATATCTCTACTTTTGGTACTCTATAATTTATTTTTTCTATTTTTGTTGTTCAGCCATGGTTTGGCATATAAATATTTTTTTATAATACTTTTATGGTTCCTGGATCCCTATAAAACCTGGTTATTTACCAAATCAAATAAAAAAATATTTTTCAAATGATAATAAATTATACATTTACAAGAATTTAGAGAGATAAATATATCATTATGACATTCATTAACGTAATGAAATTCATATTAACAAAACATTTCATTTAATTTATTGTCGAGGATGATGACTTATTATAATTATTAGACTATATGTTTTGATATTTTAAAAATGTACAAGACTTTAATAAGAATCATGTTAAATGTAACACAAACCCAAAAACATATATTATTTTACTTGAGATTTTTAGATTTATTTGTCCAATTTAAATAATAAGTCCATTTCCCTAATGATTTGAATGAATCCATAGAAAATTAAGAGAGATTTTTTAACCCTACTTAAGTGAACATAGTAAAAAAACATATTTCATTTACATTTATTTATTTTTGACATGGAACATCATGATTTTTATATTTTCATGTTTGGAACTTAACAATTTAAAGATGATTCTATGATCACAAAAGTTTTATTAGACATCATCTTATTGATATTGAGCCCTATTTTTTCACAATCATATTATAATGATAATAATATCTCAAAATATTCAAAATATATTTTTAATCATTGTATATCTCTATATTTATTTAGTAATAAAATCAAATTTATTAATTTCACAATTTTTTATGTAAACAACAATAATAAAACTATTTATAATATAATTCTATACATTTTTTTTATACACCCAATAATCTGTATCCATATCCAATCTTTAGAAACCTCCATTAAAACATTATTACTCATCCATTTAGTAGTGTTATCTTAATTATATGTGAAAGTTAAAGTGGAAAACATATAATAACTATTTAATTTAATCCTAACCACAAAATCCATTTTATTTATCATATTCATGGAAATATCACATTATCCTTTAACACACATATATAATATCCTTACAGGAAAATACCACTAAATCTTCAACAACTTTATGGAGAAATATTCTCTTAAGTGAAATTATATCGTCTTTGCACTCATCACCTTCTTTAGTGGTATATTCTCCATCAAAACATTTCTTGCCCTCATCAATTTCATGGAAATCCACATTATAATTATTTGGATGAATAATATAAAGAGGTCACTTATAATTTAATTTCCATTATTAACCATATTACCACTTAATTCTACATTCAAATTTGAAAAATCCACCATGTGTCACATGTAATTCATTCTTCAATATCTTGCTTGCATTGAGTTAATGGAAAGCACTATTAAAACACATTTATTAAATTCACTTCATGATAATTTTAGCTATTTATGAATCTATGGAATTTATCACATAGAATAATTTAGTACCATCTATGTGTCCCAATCATGTAGTCTTAGGTTATGGAGGGTATAAAGTTACAAGGTTTAATTTTAATATTCAAACTATTGGCATGACATTCATAGATGCATTGGATATTAAAATTTCCCTTTATATTTTTTATGTTTAAATTATTTCATCTTTACATCTTTCAAGATTATGTGGTCAATTATCACATAGTGTGAACTTATTTTTTTAATTAAAAGGGGTAAAAATTTATTAAGAAAAATTTGAAAAAATGGGAGAATTACAAAGCCATATCTTGCTCAAGAAGTTGAGCCAGTTTGAGGGATAAATATATGGGAAACATCTTCTGATCATAAATACACCGATTCGGCCCATACTCAAAGGCCCATTTAGCCAAACAGTCCACTACTCCATTCCACTCACGGGGAATATGCTTGAAGGAAACTAACTCCAAGGAAGTACTATTCTATAGGATCTACTGGACAACCACACCTAGCTGCCAATCCACATTGTCAAAAATATGATTGCTCAGTAGATTAACTACCACCTACGAATCTGACTCACAAATAATGTTATGTCAGCCCTATTGACAACAAGTTTGCACTGCCTCCAAAATAGCCATGGCCTCCATAAGATTGTTAGTATGGTGGCCCTTATAAATATAAAACATGAAACAAATCTCACCAAAACTATCCCTTCCAATGCTGCCAATCCCAGCATCGCCTAGATTCCCCTTTGAGGAGCCATCGGTATTGATCTTAATAAACCCATCTGCAGGAGCAGTCCAATGTCCTACTCAGTTAACTGGTCACAGCTACTACGTGGTCCTCTTCATAGGATGCGTGTGAGGAGTGATGGAGGAAGCAGGGGACATAACAAGGGAAAAATGTGCTAAAATCATAGCCTTAGCAGGATCCAAGTCCGTGGCACTGTTGCACTTTACCTGAAGAGTTTTTTAACACGTGATGAGGATTTTCATCCACAAAGCTCTGAGGTCCAAACAAATGTCTCGAAAGACCCTCCTATTCCTTTCTAGCCACATGTTCCAAAGAATAAAGGAGGGGCTGATTGCCCACACAGTCTGAAGTATAGATGCCTTAGTAGGAGGACGTCCCAGGCACTCCCATAGTGTGAACTTATTGAAATCCAATTATTCATTGTATTTTAATTTTATTATGTCCACTCAAATTAATACATGTGATAATATTTCATTATTAAGTAGTCATGGGGTCACAAACTATTTCCGAACCTTTATTGTTTGTTATCTATGTATCTATTAAAATTTAGCCTTTGCTTAAAATTTATTTTACATATGCACCTTTCTCTAAACACAGTGCACCAACATACTATGATCATATATAGAAAAATTAATAATAAAAATAAAACACTTTAGTAAATAATGTGATATATTAAATAAAACCTATGATAATGAGCACTAATTTATGGATTCACGAAGTCTCAAAGTGGAAAACCTAAAACTTTGAACTAAATAATGACTCCATAGATGTGTTAACATATATATCTCATTTTAATCTATGATCGAATCCATTTAACACTTAGGTATGTATGTGGAATGGGAAATTAAATATTAACCTTAAAATTTGGATATGTTAATTTGGCATGCAATAAATTTACATTTTTGTAAGTGTACATATGAGATGATACTTGACCAACAAATTTTATCTAACCAAGACCCAAACTAAGTTACAAGGTGAATTGAATTTTAAATGCATTGTGAAAACCTTCATAAAATTAAATTGGAATAGAGAGGTTTTAATCTCTCTTTTGTATTCAAACCTAGCTCACAATTTTAAATTTCAATTGAAATAAAATATGGATCTTATAATAGATTTTATATATCAATTTAGGATGAAATGTCTCCAATTGTGGAACAAAGTGGGGTGTGTTTGTCACAATAGGGATATTTGGAGAGAATAAAATAATGAGTATTTTATGCACCATATTTTTCTAAGTGATCAGACATATTTCCAACACCAAAGCCTTAAACCACCTTAACTACCCTGATTCACCCAAGGAAGAAAACCAATGTGTATTTATATTATTTTTAAATAAATATTTCATATATTATCAAGATGAAGTACCTAATATATAAGGGTTAAACTCTAAGAAGGGCAAAGGTTATAGCCTATATAAACATTAAAAAACCTCAAATCCCAATTGAAATATTTTATACCATCCATTATACCAAAGAGGAATGGAAAAATATTATTATAAAATGACAGGGTAATAAAAAAGTGGCTACAAAGAAATAAAAATAATGAGAGTATCTCAAGATCACCAAAAAAGAGTTCAAATAAAACCTATTACTCATCATATATGACAAAAATACCTTAAATAAATGATACTTGAAGTTTTACTCTTTTTTTTTATAAAAAGGGGTAAAAACTTTATTAATCATGAAAAACCAAGAAACAAAGCAACAAAGGCCGAAGCCCCAAACAATACACAGAATTACAACAAGGACATCCACAGCTGATCATAACCCTATGCCTATCCTGTCCTCTCTTAGAATCCTATCTAATCTCTATCTTACCTCCTTAGGCAACTGATCCCACCCCTCCATGTCATGACTTGCCATCCCCTCTGAGGCCAACTTGGCCAAACAATCTGCTGCCCCATTCTACTCCCTCAGAATGTGGACAAAACTCACAGACTCCATGAGAGAACTAATCTGTAATACCTGCTAAACAACCATGGAGAGCTGCTAGCAAACATCCATAATTCTCCTCTCCAAGATCATGTCAATCAATACCTACGAGTCAGCCTCACAAATCACCTTGCGCCAACCAAGCTCATAAGCTTTCCTCAGGGAAAATAAAACTACCAATCCCTCCATCTTGTTGACCGTCTACTCTCCCATGTAGGCCAAGAGAATGAAAACTACCGATCTTAAAGCATCACGGCCAATGCCACCAATCCTGGTCAGTCCTGGGTTGCCCCTCGATGAGCCATCTATGTTTATTTTCAAGAAATTATCCAGGGGGCATCCATTTTTTGTTCCTCTAAATCTGCTACTTACCACTATCGCTTCTTCTCATGCAAGCTAAGGTTGGCATGATCTCCTAAAAACCAAGCCTATTGACCACATCTGCATCCCCCTTAACCATGGGAAAAACTATCTCACTCTTGGCCTTAATTATTTCTTGAACCATTCTTAAAATTTGGCCCCACACTTGCTAAACTTCTAGCTTCACATCAGTGAAAATTATCTGATTTCTCTCTAACCATACCTGTCAGAGTAATAAAATTGGGCCTGCATACTAGGCATCTAGAAAAAAGTGCATTGCAGAGATTGGCTTCCCCTGTTTTGACCAGAATTCCACCAGTGATGAGGCATGTACACAACTGCTTCACCAAATGCCACACTAGGCATACCATAATTGGCTGGTAAATGGACATCAGAAAAAAAGGTGAGGCATATTCTCCTCATCTTCCCCACACAAAACACATTTTGAGGGCCAACAAAGCCCCTCTTTTGAATGTTCTCCCACATCAGGCACCGGTTCCATGCCAGTGACCATGCAAAGCAGTTACACTTCAGCCATCCAAAGCTGCTCCAAGCCCTTTGCCACCAGGGAACCTCCCCCCCTTTGGTAAATTTTATTCAATCAGCACTTGGTACCCCAAAGAGACCGTATATTCACCTCTAGAATTTGGGGACCAGGCCAGCTCGTCCTCTCCCCTAAGAGCATTGTAATTGCGCTCAGCCAAGATTAAAGTCAAATATGTGCAATCAAAAACCATATCCTTTATCGGCCATTCCTCCATTTCCTTCCATTTTGCCATCATGAGCTGGTCCTAAATACTATAGGCTTTGAATTCACCAACACTGTTCTAGCCTACCTCCTTGAATCTCTGGGCTAGAGCGGTTAGATGCAGATATTGTGTAACTATAGGGGCGTAGTCATCCCAAGAGTCATACCAAAACTTTGCCTTCCTCCCTCCTTTGCAAATCCAAAACAAACCCTGTTTAATCAAGATAGCTCCTTTCTTGAGGGTATCCCAGATCACTGACCCCCTCCCCAATAATCCATACCTAGGAAGATCCTCCTGGGGAATGCCAGGAGAATACTTATGGGACAAAATTTTGGCCCATACCCTGTTCTGTTCATTACACCACCTCCAATATAGCTTTGCTACCATAGCTATGCTAGCAAGGATGGACTGTCTAATCCCAAAACCACCAAACTTCTTTGGGGTGTAGACAACATCCCATTGGATTAGGCTCCATTTGGTTGTAGACAAATTACCAGCCCACAAGAACTGTCTAGTCATGGAATCAAGATCTTTAACAAAACTAACCATTGCAACCTATACCATACACCTATAGATGGGTAGGGCTTAAACCACTGACTAAATCAGCTGGACCTGACCTACAAAAGATAGCCACTTGTGAGTCCAATGGTTAACCTTGGACCTAAATTTGTTTAGAATCCCCTGCTACGACTCCTTAGCCAGTCAGTTTATAGAGATGGGGATCCCTAAATACAAAATTGGAAGGCTTCCAATTTGAAACCAGAGGATGTCCCCAACTCTCCATTGAATAGCCTGAGGTGTGTTGAAGAAGATGATGGATGACTTCTCCTCATTAATCATCTATCTTGAAGTTGCCAAGTAGGCATCCATGCATCTACAAATATTTCTAGCCTCTCACAAAGTGGCCAAGCCCATTATGGCCACATCATCCATGAACTGAAGGTGAGAGAGAACCAAAAGAACCCCTCCCCATCTCCATCTATGTATTGTGCCCTCACTGGTATATGTCTTCATTTGTTGCCCTAGCCCCTCTACCAATAGAAGGAACAAGTAGGGGGATAGAGGATCACCCTACCGCATTCCCTGTCTTGCCCTGAAAAGGCTCGAGTGCTCACCATTGACTAGAACCAAGAAAGAAGTCTAAGTACCATAGCTCATAACCCAACTGATCCAACATTCCTCAAAGCCAAAAGCCTCTAGACTCCTCTAAAGAAAAGACCACCGTACCCTGTCATACGCCTTGGACATATCCAACTTAATAAACATAGCCTACTCCTTCGACTTGGTCATGGAATGGATAACTTCTGTAGCCACAATAATCCCATCCAAAATCTGCTGGTCCTTCACAAAGCCACTTTGCTCCTTCAAGATTAGCGCCTTTAAACACCTCTTTAATCTTTTGGCAATTAGCTTTGATATAATTTTGTAGATCACATTACAAAGGGAGATGGGGCAGAATTTGTTGAAGCAGTCAGCACCTTCTTCCTTGGGGATAAGTGTAAGGAAAGTAGAGTTCAAGGCCCAAAGCATCTGTTTGTTCTCTTGGGACTCTTGCACCACAACCAATAAGTCATCTTTGATAATCTCCCAAAACTCTTGATAAAATTCAATCAGGAATCCATCCAGCCTATGAGATTTTCCTTTCTTCATCATAAAAACCATTTTCTTCAGTTCTTCCAATGTAATAGGGCTCATCAACTGCTCCTTCATGTCCTAAGTAACAATGGAAGGAATACTAGTTAATATCAATTCCTCTGCCACCTCATCCCTCTACCCATTATCATGGAAGAGGGAGCTGAAATACTGCTCTACTTCCTTACACATGTCCCTAGTGGAACATACCATTCCTCCCCTTTCCATCATCACAGAAGTAATCACATTAGCATGATGCCTTGCTTTGACCGAATTAAACAACAAGGCTGTATTCCTATCCCCTTCTTACAGCCAGTCAATCCTAGCCTTCTGTTTCCAAAATATTTCTTCTCTCAGCTCCCATTCCTCCAGTGCTTTGGCTGCCTTCTCTTCTTCCCTTAGCAAAACCTCAGATAACCCATCTTTTCTAATCATTCTAGTAATGTCATTGAGCTTCTGTTGCACCTCCTTATTCTCTTGGAATATGTTTTCAAAGCTTTGCTTATTCCATCTTTGGAGCTGGTATTTCACCAACTACAGGAGCTTGGCAAATACATACATTGTCATACCAGATGTAGGACGTCCCTCCTTCCACTAGTCTGCAACATACCCAAACAGATCCTGATCTCTCAACCACATAAGCTGAAATTTGAAAGGTGGTTTCTATTGCCTACACTTTGAGGAGATGGTTAATTGAATTGGCCAATGATCCGACCCTTGCCAATCTAAGATCTCAAATTTTAGAACCCATCTACCACCCACCCAATAACATGAGGTTAAAAATCTATCAATATGTTTCGCAATACAATCGACTCCCAACCACCTATTATTCCATGTGAATCTACCATTGCCTGGCTTAATGTCCACCAAGTTGAATTCCAAAATCTTTTCCCTATGCAGTAGAGAGGGCGGCTCCACTCTAGTGTTAGGTTTTTTGAAGGATCCAATATCACATTAAAATCTCTTGCTTTGATCCAAGGATGGAAAGGGTACTCATTTTGAATCACCTGCAAGTTGTTCCAAACCGATTGCTTACCTTGCAAATCATTGGGGGCGTATATGTTTGATAGAAGAACATACTCTCCTGAATCTGTGCACAGGGCAACCATAGATATCACACATTTGAAGACAATCCAAGCTACTAGGTGGACTCTATGAGGATTCCATAAATAGGCTAATCTGCTTGCTGTCCCATGAGCTCCAATGCACTGGCATAAACCCTGCCTCCATAGCTTAGGTGTTATATCCAACATGTATTCCACAGAAACTTTGGTTTCTTGTAAAAAGAGAATATCTAGATAATTACTTCTAACTAATTCTTGAATAGCCTTTTTTTTGGGGCTACTATTCAAGCCCCTCACATTCCAAGAAATTGCAATCATTTCATGGGATTCAAGAAGTGCTCATCCAGGGTCTTGACTGACCCGAATTCCACCAAATTCTCTCCAATCATCTTTATCTTCTCCATATCCTTTCTCCTACCTACCTTCACTCCTTTATCTACTGCTCCCTTCCTTCCCTCCTTCTGGAGAATTCCTAGACATGGGGGCATCTTCCCTTTCTTCTCCACCTCTGTCACTGATGGTTGTGTGACATCCTCTCAACCTCTACATCATGACTCGGCTCTCTTGTCGATTCTTTCAAAAATTGCCCATCTCCTTGCTCATCTAGAAGCATAGGCAAGGGGGTTTCCTTTGCTTATTTTGCCAGAGAAGAGGAGGCCCTACCATCCATTACTATTTCTCCTCCTATTGGCTCTTCATTGAGTAGACTAGGATGAATCTCCTATTGACCCAATTCATCCAAAATCTCAAATCTATTAAAAATCTCTTCCTCCTGCTACTCCTTAAAGGACCACTTATGCCCTCTGATTCTAATCTGAGACTTAACCTACATAAAGCCTTCTGAGTCTTTATCACCACCTACCCCATTTTTCCTCCTCCTGTCTTTAGTCACATCATTAATCTCTTGAGGTGATGGTGAATTTTGCTTTCCTCCCAATTTCACCTTTGGGCATCTTCAAACCAGATGTCCGTACTCATGACACAGACATCATCTAAAGGGAAAAGTCTCATAATCTAACTGCTAGACCCAAGAATAAGATCCTGTACTCATTTTTATCACATCTGATATAGGCCTGCTTAGGTCAATTTCAACATAAATACGAGCAAAAGACATAATTTTCTTACCCAAGGTTTGTGAGGACAACCCTACCGATTTTCCCAGCATCACAACTATCATTAGTAAAACATCTTCCCTATAGCATTCGATCAGAATTTGAGGTAGACATACCCAGACTAGGACCCAGTTAGGTAGCTCCTCAGAGGGGTTGAATCCCACCTGCCACAGCTTCACAAAGAGACCTACCTGGTTGTAGAAGTATGGGCCTCCCTCAAAGACCCAATTTCTGTCAACTAAACAATTAAAAGTGACCATAAAGAAGCTGTTAGCCAGCAATACTACTTCCATCTCCCCCTCTAGCTCCCATACTCTTTGCACCCAATTCTCCAAAAAAGGCAGAGAAACTTTTAGCCCCAAAAACTTACAGTATAATGAGTGATTGGAATAGTACTCCACATCCTCTGCAATCATATCAAATGGGATAACAAGCTTCGGTCTCTCCTCACACCGCTCTAGACATCCATTAATTTTTGAAATTCTAGAGCCTCCCACATCACCATTGTCCTGCATTCCTACATTCTGGCTTGCTACAGACTAGTCTTTTAAGCTGGTATCCTGCCTCTGAGCACCATTACCTACCACTTCCTTAAAACTCCTTTCCCCCGTGAGTTTATGATGTTCTCCCTGTGCCATCCCTACGCTTCTGCCCAAACTTCCAACTGCCTCTCACACTAAAAAAAAACCCTTTGCTCTCCCACACTCCTCCTACCACTCCTACGCAGCCTCAGAAAACACGTCCTCACAGCTAGGGCACGGTTGCCCTAGCTTGACGTCGGGTTGTAGACCCCGACTCATTCCACCATTTTTGAAGTTTTACTCTTTTCATCCTTTAATATTATTCAGAATAAATTGATTTGAATTTAATATAGATTTATTTTTATATAACTCTTATTTTTTTTCTTCTTCCAAGAATAAGGTATTTGAACATAGACTAATTAAAAAATACATTCCATGCCTTAAATAAATGCCTTGTGATAATATTTTTGTTATATGAGTGAAATATTATCATTTCATTTTTTATTATTACAATTTATTTTTAATCATACTGTTAATTGTTTCTATTTTTTCATGAAGCTATCTTTAAAATCTCACCCTAAAATGATTACATTCAAGTGGCAATGGAAGAAGCTTAAGTAGCATTCTTGAGACATATTAATGTTTTAGAAACCATCTACGTAATTATTAATATACTACATTTATATTTATTTAAATAAAACATTAAGTTATAATTATATGAATAGGTTTTATAAATATTTAGTTTTCTTTTAAAATTTTAAAATTAAATTATATTTTTAAAATAAAAGCTCAATTATTTGTATTTTAACTATTATGCAAGAAATAATGAGAAGCTCCTAAATTATATATCACCATTTATGTTATTTATAATATTATTATATTTAAATTAAATTTATAATTTAACATTATCTAGTAAGTAATGAGACATACAAAGCACAAGGATGATAGAAAAAATGATAATTATAATGATTCAAATAACACTTTGAGATATTTTACACATAATATGATCTTATTTAATGTTCGTGATGGATATGAATTTGAAATAATTTTAAGTACCTTATACAACTATTTTATTTAATTCACTTTTTTTCTAATATATTAATTGTCCACATTATCTAGCAATTTTTAATAAAAAATATAACATTAATTATTAGTTGTTAACAAATCAATAAATTTGATTTATTACTTATGTAATAAACATTTAATTAAAATTATATTATAAATGTATTACTTGTGTAATTAATATTTAATTAAATTTATATTACAAATGTATTTAATTAATTATTTTTTATTTTATTTTTTTAATTATAAATTTATTAAAGTGTAATTACTTAAAATAAAGAAAGCTAAAAAAACTTCCATTTATGAGAGGATACAATAAGGTATTTTTTTGGTATCTTTTTATTTAGTTTGCCTTATTTTTCTTGGAGTATCTTTGTCTTACTGGTGGTGATCCATTGAGGTTTGAGTTTATTGTAATCTTTGCTCTCTTATTTTTTTTGGGGCCCTTAGTTGTGCCCCAATACCATTAATATTTATTTTATTTATACTATCAATTGAAATGAAATATTATAATCATATATGTACACTATGTCAATGTGGGTGTAAATTCCTAATCTTATATCTCTCTATTACCTAAAATTTCATGAGAGATCGACTCATTTTAATATAAAAACCTAAAAATAAATCGTAAATATATAATAGTAACTAAATTTAATGTTTCTAATATGTTTTTATACTTTTAATTTTTTTAAAAATCAAATATTATTGGCATATTTAGCCAATATATAATGAATTTTAGTGGTCCCTTTTTTTAATGGCTTTTATTTATTATGAGTCCCAACCATGGTAGAGTACTATAGGTTTCACTTTTCAATTAACTTGTTTATTAGTTTTGAAGGATAAAATAAATGAATCTTTTTGATTTAACTATTGATTAAAGTTTGCCTTCTAGATCAATCAGAAATCATTATTTTTATCCATGGAAAATTTTGAAGTTTTACAATAGTCAAGTTGTGCATTATTTTAGAAAAAACCATAAAAAGGGTATTTATCTATATTTTTATTAGTCAAAACTACTTAGATATTATTTAGAGGTAGAGTAGTGATACCATCAATAATGACTTCACACATGCAAAGGTACAGGGGTAGTGGTCAATTAATGTGTGTAGTTATCTATTAGAGGACACAACATTTTACAAAACTATTTCAAGGGTGAAATGACCTAATGGATAGTCGTATAATGTATAATAACTATCCTAAAAATTAAATATGTTCCTCATAGTGCCACATGCCCTTTAATAATTTAACAAGCTCTTTATATTCATTTTCATGGATTCCTCATGCTTTACCACCTATGTTTTTCTTTAACTCCCATATGCTAATGAACACCTTGGATGGAAGATTGAATTTATGAGACCAAATAAATAACTTAGTATAAATATTATGAAGAAACCAGCCAAATAAAATAAAGCAATTATGTGTGAAGGACAAATCTTCAATTCTAATTTAAAGATGCAAGAAACACATGTAAATATATTCTATATGAAATGATACATTCACATTGGGAAATTATTAATTTGAACACCAACCACTCTAAAAGCTTGAAGTATGTGCAAATTTATCATTTTAGACCATGCATAAAAATTATAAGAATAATTTTAAAACCTAGAATTTAAAATACCTTTTGTGATAATATCTAATTAAATTAAATCAAAATAACACAATCGATTACATCAAATAGTTAAATCACAAAATTTTTTAGATAAAAATCTTAGACTAAGTATACTAAATTAAAAGCGTGTTATGATGAAGCTCACTCAGTCATTTATAACTCAATCATCTAAAATGACCTACATCCTCCTCAAGTATTTGACAATTTTAACATTTAGATACATTTAGATGGGCCATCAAATTTAAGCTTAGGGTATGTTTCCATTTGTTGGGTTTTTATTAGTTTGTTGTTAGGTCTACCTCTATTCTAGTTAATCACCTCCACATTTTAGGTTCATGTGATGTCACCACATGATGACATCATAAGACTTCATGTTGTGGGGGCATATTAACTACTCAGGGTTACACATTGATCCCCACCAATCATAGGTTCACATGATGTTGTGAGGTGGTGACATCGTAGGTCTCTGGGATTCAACAAGAAGATTTGATCTATTTATACTATCATAAATGAACTAGGTAAAAGTGATAGGGACATGTGTCTCAATCTAGGTTGTGAGGAAGACTTAGGCTTTGAAAATGTGATAGGGACATGTGTCTCAATCTAGGTTGTGAGGAAGACTTAGGCTTTGATAGATTTTCTTTGGTAAATTGGCTAAGGCATCAAATTTAAAGGGTCCCAACCAATAGAATAAAGTTTGATGTGGATAAGACATTTTATAAAGGGGCCTATAAGTTTGATTAAGCTAACTTGAATAAATTCTAAAACATAAAGAATATTAAATTATTTTGAACTAAAGTTGCTCCATTTTTCACAAATATTCAAAGGTCCAAGGTTATTTTAAACAAGTTTTTTCTAGACCATACCATGCAAATAGACTCATATCAAAGAGATTAAGCACATAGGTGATAAGTGTCACAAATTTGGTAAAATAATGGACTCAAAGATAAGTAATGACATTATTTGGAATTTCAATATCTTGATATTATGCCACATGGTGTTATCTCAGAGACTCGATACTTGGAACATGCAGTCACGAAAATACACAGTGAACACCTCCTTATAGGTATAATTGAGACACACAGTGATCATCCAATACATAGAGAGAACCTAATGACTTGGATCTCTGAGATTAGGCCACATTGTGTGATATCATGAAATCCAAGCCTCAACAATATAAATATAAAGTGGATAAGCCCAAAGAGGCTAAAAGAGTGAAAATGTCATAAATATATGGAAAGGATCATATTAAAGAGGACTGAAAGGTTGATGCATGCCATAATACTATGTAAATATTGATGAAGTTAAATTTGATGGCCATATAAAAAATAATAACATATAAAATGATTGGATGACATAGAAATGAACATGATAGCTAATAGCTGACTATTTAAGGAAAAATCAAATATAGAAATGGTCAAAAATCCAAAGAATAAAAGATTGATTAGTTGACTCATGTAATAGATATAACTATGTATGGATAGTTTTGATCAACTATTTAATTATCATTTACTCTGCACAAAATAATTCAGCTTAGTCCTAAAATCCAATTACAATAAAGCATAACTGATATATTATGCATGTATGAGTGAATGCATAACAAATTCATTGTATAAATATTGATTAGTATAAAATTTCATATGTGTGTGAACTAACTTATAACTTATTATCATGTAATGAATGTCCTAAAAATTAAATGCACATTTAGTTAATGAATGTCCTAAAAATTAAATCCACATCTAGTTAAAAAAGTGCCTATAGTATCGGTCCTACACATTATAATAAATTGTACATGAAATGATTTGATGCATTTTCCCAATCTAAAAAATTATGTTCACTATCCATTGTAAATTACTAGAGTGCTCTTGTACAAGAGATAGTTAAGTTAATATATATGCATTATTTTTCTATTGCATCACAGATAAATATATTTTGTTAAAAAAATAAAAAGCTGTGAAATAAGATAATTGAGATTATTTAAGCTAGTTATTGTGCAATCATATTTGCTATTGGTGCACTTCTAGAATATGTTCATCCTATTTGGAAGTGGATTGATTTTTAATTTATGTTAAATAGTTAATAGGTGGCATCTCAGTAAATTATTGTTTGTAGAAGTTTATATATTAAACATCCATTAATATCTTTTACATAGAACATTATCATCAAGAAATATGTATCCTTTCATATTTGTTACAACGTCAAATTTTATATTTTGTGTGCAAGGTCATAGTCTATTTAAGAATGTCTAAGAAACCAATATAGTGTTAGAAAAAATATTTAAGGCTAGATTCAAAACATAGTCCCATTAAAATAGAATTCATAACTAATTGAATTTTCTTAAGGTTCATGGTTTTGATGTTTTTTACATTAAACTTTTAATAATATATGTTTATTGTGCTATGTGTTTATCCTATTCTTTTAAACTTATTCAATAAATTGATAATTTTTTTTTGCTTTTATCTTATGAAAAATAAAACATATACAATCATGATATTATATCCTCACTTCAGATACATAATTGTGTGTATGGTGCTTAGTCAAAAATAGTGTGACCAAATATCCACTAGTATTAAAAAATTAAAAAGGTATCAAATAGGGAAATTATAGCTTCTAGAGCTAGTGATTATTTGGTGAATTGACAACAGGTCTATAACAATTTTGGTAAGTATTTCCCAAGATTTCAAGTTATCTTGTTTTTTATTTATTTAATTTACTTGTCATTATAGAATGGAGTTGAAAAACACAAAACATAAAAAAATTCATTTCAATAGATGACAATAGGCCCTTTATATTGAAGAATACACACCATTAATAAAAACTCAATGCAGTAACATAGACATTTCCCTAGATAACAATAAACTTTTTATAAGTCATGTTTTCAAATACAATGTAAGTGATTGCTTGTTTATGTTTTTAAAGTGATATTTAATTTTGGATACACATTAATATATTTATGTGTAGGAGTTATAAAACATTTTATAATCCAGTTAGGGAAAAATAATCCCCATATACTAAGTTTGAATTAGAATTAGATTTTGAAGAACTATGTAGAATGCATCAAGTACAAGATACTAAAATATATTTACATAGAATGTAGATTTATACGACTTCATGCACAATTAAATGGTGAATATGGTCTATGGGGAGATAACTTAAATATAAATTAGCTTTTCAAATGGCTAAATATTTCCATCTACATCTAGTCTTTAATAAAAAAAATATATTTTCATTTTAATGAGGAAGCCCCTAAACCACCATATTGCATAATATTTCATGATCAAAACCTTGTCTTTGGCCATTATGAACCATTGTATTATATTAAATTAAACAATTATCAAAGTCCCTTATCACAACACATCTATCAATATCTTGTTATTTGCTTTCTCTTTATTGGGAAACAAATGTGAAAAAATGCTATCATACAAACTATTCATAATGTTGGAAATCACATCTTGTTATGGTGATAGCATATTTTTATCTATTTATCATTTGGAAAAAAATACTTTTGAATATAGTATTTTTGTAATGCATTTATTTCTAGATATATAAAATCACATATTTGTTTGAAAGACAATCTAACAAACAATGTCATAAAAAACATACCAACTATTAAAAATTAGCAAGCATACATTGTGAATATGGGTTTTATCTATGATGAATATGGAATTAAAGGCAATGAATTTACCATCCAATGGATTTAAAATTTGTTGGATGTTAACATTCACCTATGATCATCGATGAGTCCAGAAATAGTCAAAACTTATAATGACTGTGCTCAATCATAAACCTTATATAACATCATTTTTTTGAAACAAATACAGAGCATGTACATTATGAAGCATTATCCATGCAAGAACATACTAAAGAAAATACATATGTTATTAGTGGCTATTCAGAAACATTGCATAAATAAAATAAACTCTCTTTACATAGAGTAAATAAAATTATAGTGAAACAAAAAAAATCATATGCATTATAAATAATAGAAAATAGACAACGATATAAAACCATAATTTGACCTTATGGTTTTGCTACAAAAATATTTTTGCATGCTCGTACCATCTATTTAAATAGATTGAATAACATGGCACACAAAAGAAAAAAAATAAGGAAAAACTATTGATAATAAAAGTAATAAAAATATTTAACAGAAAAATTATAGACACACACATACATATTTACGGTATTTGAAATCAATTACAATCCAAACGTAGTATTAATAATTTTATTCAATAATAAAAGAACACATACAAATAATTACCACCAAATTGTAAAGCCACTCAAAAAAAAATGTTTAAAATGCAATCAATCATTAAGAGATGGAAATGTTCTAACACTTGCAACCCCCATTAATATTAGAATAAACAAATAACTAAAATTCGTAAGCATGTTAACATATCTTGAAAAAAGGCTTTTTTCACTAATAATTACATTTTATCAAATAAGAAACTTAGGATACACCAAGCTAAAAATTGATTTGATAGGGATGAATATCAATGTCCCAACAAGTTTTGACAAAATTTAGAAAGTTATAACTTGATCCATTGATGAAAAAAAATTGAAATAGATTTAAATATATGATTGGAATAAAAAAATGCATATTAGACATAAAGAGTTTATTCCAAAGTTATTATGGAAACATTTCAACAACTATATACACAAAAATTATACATTGCTCATAATGTGTAAATTAAGTATGATTGGAAACCCTTTATATCAGTATATGCTGTTGAAAATACAAATATAAGTAACATGTCTAATAAATATTAAAGTTATGGCCATAGTGAAAATAATCCATCTTCTAATATATATGAAAATAGGTACAATGACACTTTGGTGCATAGTTTTGTAAACTCAACATGTATTGTTGCATTAGAGAATAAGCCAATTATAATAGTACCAATTGAAAGAAATCATCCTCTCGTAATTTTTAAAGATAAATATTGATAAGAAATAAACTAACACTTTTATTTGGAAATCCTTGTGATTATAACATTGTGTCAAGATTTTAATATAAAAAACATCGCAATGGGAGATTTTTCATACTAATTATTATTTTACATATCATGTTACAAATTTATTTTTCAAATTAATGAAAATAATCATAGAGTAAGTTGGAAAGATAATGTGGATCTATATTTAAAAATATTAGTTAAAAGGAAGAAAGATTTTGGCCAAAGATGTCAAATACAAGCCTAATTTAGAAAAGTTGCTCAAATTAGAAACTGGATATATTAATTTAAAAAAAAAAATTATTTCACCTGATTACGTGCAAGGTATTAAAAAAATGTATTTGAAATGATATGTGAATTAGGGTATCCAACATTTTTCTTAACTTTCACAAGTGTTGAACATTATTGGAAACCATTAACAAATGCATTGAGGAAATTGTATTCAACACATTATAAAAAGTCAAATTCACAACTAAATGAATTTGATAAGGCAAATGACATTTATTTTTATTTTGAGAATATATCTTGTCACTTATACACATTATTATATATATCATATCAATGCGTTGAAGTGAATGCTATGAGAAGACAAAATATTCCTAGGTAAAATCACATATTATTTTTGTGTGACACAATTTCAACATAGAGGAAATGTTCATGATCATTGGCTGGTATAAATCAAAGATGCACTAACATATGATAAAAACCAATAAATTACATATTTTATAGATATATGCATAACTTGTAATACTGATGGTATAGAAATTGACTTGGCAAAATTGCATATTCATCATCATATGAGTAGTTATAAAAAAATGAAGGAAAAATAATGTAGATATAATTTTATATAACTATCAATGAAAAATAAATAATAATTAACCATGTGAAATAATAAATAAACATTCAATTATGATATTAAATAAGATTTACTTGCTACTATGCACAAATAATATAATGCTTCAAAAAAATTTGATACTTTTATTCATGATCTAAAAATAGACAAGTGTTAATACATAACAACAATACAAAACACAATTTAACAACCCAAAAATTTTATTGAATGTAAGAAATCTTAGATATGGAGTAATACTTTCATAAAAACCATGCCATACTTGTAGAAAGCCAACATAGATGCACAATTTGTTTTAAATGCATATGTCATAGAAAAATATTTTTGTTCATATATGACAAAAGGAAATCCAAAAATTAAACATGATTTTAAAAAGATACAAAAATAACATGTGACAAAAAACATATATGTTTTTCAAATGTTGTATAACCTAGAAAATGTAATGATAAATTGTCAACAAATGTCTGCACAACAAGCTATTTACGTAGTGTTATCATTATTATTAAATCATTTATCAACAACATGCATCTTTATAAATACATCTTCCCTTCATGAATGGACACGTATTTTGAAAACTCCAACTCTTTTGAGGAAAGAACAAGATTAATTTAAAAATGTTATCTACCAATCCATTATAGACTACTACATTACACGACCTACAACAATTGACGTTAAACCCAAAAAAATAATTATCGCCAAAAAAATAAAAATTCATTCAAGAGAAAAAATTAAATGTAATATGTTTCATTAATTAAAATAAACATGTTGACCTT
Organism: Torreya grandis; assembly: GCA_037957365.1. NCBI lineage: Eukaryota > Viridiplantae > Streptophyta > Pinopsida > Cupressales > Taxaceae > Torreya > Torreya grandis. Next base: position 253,990 of record JARHVA010008757.1, read on the forward strand.
GAAAATTATTACCATGAATGACTATTGTTATATGTTCCATTTAGACATAATGAAGCCACTTTGAAGTAAAGTCTTGAAACATGGAAAGATGCCTATAATTTTCAAAAAATAATAATAAAAATGAATGATTCTAAATTCAACTCTGACATCAATGCTATATGGGGAGACATGCAGGATGCCATTTACCAAGTTGAACTTGACATTGAAAACATAATTGATAAAATATTTTTTCAAGCAAAAAAAATGTTATGCAAGCATAATATGATCTAAAGATGGAATTGTTGCTAACAAATTTTGTACCAAAAAATGCAAACTATTTGAAGTTGGACACCACCCATTTATTACTGAAAATGTTGAATATTATAAAAAAATATGGATGTTAAATAATGAACAAGAAGTGATTATTAAAGACATTAATTTGGAAAAATGTATAGACAAGAACAAACCATTGTATTTATTCTTAGTAGGTGGTGCAAGCACTGAAAATAATTTTACAAAAAAAGTTATATTGAAAACCCTTGTTCACATATATACATAGTCTATTGACAATGATCCATCCAAGATAAAATGCCTTACTCTTACATAAATAGGTAAATCTACATATAATGTTAGCGAAATAATATTGTATTTTACATTTTTATTACCTTTTAAAAAGTCATAACTACTTTCATTAAGTAGTGAATGGTTTGATACATTGTCCAAATGTTATAATCAATTGCTTGTAGTGTTAATTGATGAAATCTCACTTGTTAGAGTAAGAACGTTATACTATATTGACAAATGTTTACATGACATTATGTAGTTTCTAACTATGTAATTTTATGATATTGACATGATATTTTATGTAGACTTTTACCAGGCTCAACCTTTACATGATTGCATCATATTTGAAATAACCTCATATGTTTTTTAATAGGAAAATTTAAAATGGTACAAGCTACATCAAACTATGCACCCAAAAAGATGAAATATTTGTGGGGATATTGATCATAATACGTACATGTTCACGTACAAAAAATGATATAGTGTATCTTAATCATAATTGTTTACATTTAACACCCAATGATATTTTGTTCCCCTATATATTTTACTTGAATGATGATGTTGATGCACATAATGACAAAATGTTAATGCGTATTTCAGATAAATAAATTATTATTGTTGTAATGGACAAGAAATATGATGCATATAGTGAATTACAAGGATATGCTAGAGTTATATGACTTCCACAAAAATGAATTTTAAATCCTAACATGTTAGTTGAATTTTTTCACTGGAAATTAGGATATGCAAGATGGTCTTGTTAATGGTTCAGATGAAAATTTTTAATTGTACACCAAAGAAGATAACAAATACATTATATGGGAAAAAATTAATTAAAATAATGTTGGAAATTATCAAAGATAAAATCATATTCATTTGTACAAAATCCATAGGATTTAAAACTAGACCCCTATTTTCCATATTTCAAGACCCATTGTAAAGCCTATTTACAAAAGACATTAACAATATGAAGCTAATTTCCAATACAAATGGCTTGTGCACACAAATACATAGATACCAAGGTTTAACTATGGAAGGTGTTCCATTTAATCTAATTGTATTTAAGAGGCATGGATTATTATATACGTCACTTTCTCATGTAAATAACATGGAATCATTATACTTGCTAATACCACTCAGATAAAAACTTCAAAGTAAAACAAAAATCAATTGAGATGTCTATATTAGAATTGAATTCAAAGTGTGAATTGCAATATAGCTTGAGATCATACATTTTTACATCATTCATAACAATATGTTCATTGAAAATTCATAGTTTATATCCACACTTAGAAGACATTGTCAACGACCATGCCCTAATGAAATGTGATATACTATGTTTACAAGAAACATACACATCAAGTACCAATATTAATAATTATATTACAAATTTTATGACTTGTAATTTGGTGCATAATGTTCATGGTATTATGATATGTGTAAAAAACATGTTGCCACTTTAAATCCAATTCAATACATTGTATATGGAGTGGAAGCATTCACATCAAACATTGTGATACATAATCATGAATTTATAATTGTCAATATCTATGTATCTCCATCTACTTTTATTTTAGATATTATAATTATTCTATTAAAAATAATATTAAATGCAAATTCATCAATACATATTTACATACTTAGAGACTTTAATATTGACATGTCCACATCTAAAAAATTGGCTATGTTACTTGAAAAACATATGTCAATGTTAGCCATGTATTTCTTGCCATCAAAACATAACCAAAACATAAATAAAATCATAGATCATGTATTGTCAAACATTACAAGTGAACATAACTATATTATAATAATAGACACTTATTATACTAATCATGATGCTATCTTTATAATTATCAATAATAGTACCTAAATACTAATGCAAAAAATGTGTACATAGTTAGAAGGTATTCTAATTATTTATGCATATAACATAAGTGTTGTTTTAATATTTTATTGTTATATGTTTTAAAGTCAAATTTATTTTTCATTTTAGTACATGTTATGAATTCAAAACAAACAAATATAGAGCATCAAAAATCTATTGGAAAATCAATAATTAGATCATTTATTGGTAGTAAAACTAGTTCTATCCAACAACAACAAAAATGGTAACATTGCATTTAAATGTCCTTTTCTTAATTTTATTAAAATAGTTATAATAAAATTTGAATTAAAACTTCTATCCTATTTCATTTAATATAAAAAAAAATCTTATTTTCTTTCAGTACAGGGCATTTTAGATCATGTATGCTATACCTTGACTAATCCTCTAGTGACAAAGTTGATGGCACTATCATTAGAAAGACAAACTATTACCCATAACCACTAGTTTTTAAAAAAAATATTTTCCCCTCCTTGTTTAATGATCTATATGTATTTTCTACTATTATTTACCTATTTTCTTTACCTACATGCTAAGTTTTTTCTCTGATGTTCTTGTTAGCTAAGGAAAATTTACTAAATATAAATTATCATTTGTAATACTCACATAATAGATTAATACATGCAAGTAACATGTATTTCACCTATACACTCATCTATATATCATGTTATTTGTTTTTTTTAATTTTTTCATACAATATTATTTTTTAGCATAACTTTGATAATTTATGTAACTCTATGCAAGTTTTTTTTATTGCAATAGTAAACTTACTTCTAAAAAAAAGGTGAGACATTAAAAGATTTACAATTACTACCTCTAATCATGGTGGATAGCATACATCTAGAAAAAAAAATAATACATGGATCAGCTATGACTAAATATAATCACATGAAATAAATAAATACAAACACCAGGTCTAGATTTTAATATTTAAAGAAATAAAATGTTATTTTTAGGTGTTTTATTGGTTTAACATGGAATAATAGAATTATTTAATGCATTATGTTATAAAAAAATGGTTCAAGGGATAGAATGTTTGCCTCCTCTACCATTTAGGGTTGTGGTTTTTTCATTGCTTTTGACAAAGCTTTGCATCTCATCACATCTATGATTCCCAATGAGATTATGCTTTGTGTAGATGATCCTCTCTTATTCATTAGCATCCAAATAGGTGATATCCAAGTTTAATGAGCATTTATTGATGAGGGTTTTAGAAATTGTGTTGCTTCTCTTGATTTCATTAAGACCCTTAGATATTTAGAATGAAATATTAAGTCTACACATAACACCTTCCAAGGATATGATAGAAGGTAAATGCCTCCTCTTGGGTGTGTGTGACTTCCCATTACAGTCGTACTTATTAATGTTTATGTAAAGGTGATGATCTTTAACTTTCCTTTATATTATAACATCTTGCTTGCTATGCCATGGAATCATCGTATGAGAGTTATCACCTCTTCCACTTGATAATGCATTAAATTACATCATAAGGAGATACTAACCCTTGGAATTTTGAAAAATTTCAAGATCATGATGTTTTCAACATTCCTACTCTTGAGCCTTTACCTAGAATTCCATTCCATGAGTCACAACATTTAAATTTTCTTGTCAACTCAATCAGAGGTTAAAATGGGCATCTTAAAATCATTGGTAACATTCCCCCCAACCTTTTAGACTCTGGTGATGATGAGCTCGATGAGATTAACTTAAAGATCAAATTTTTTTATCTCATACCTCATCTAATCTCATAGTTTCATGCTTCCTTATAGCCTCCTTCTCGTAAACCTCCTTATGATGACATTCTCATAGTCTTATCTAAGACTCAACATTCTATTCACCATGCTTCTTCTGATGGCAAAGTTATTCCAACTTGTGTCATCGATCTTCATACATAGGATTATGATGAAGGCTATTATTTAGATGATTTTTTATTAGGTGGTCTTGTCTAAGCCTATGATGCTAAGATTGTGTGTTATCATTATTCTTTATTTTAATATTTTCATTCATATTCTCATGTTTCAACATTTATATATCTTGATTATTACATTTTTCCTCTTTATCGTAGAGTAGGGATAGCATTGACACCTCCAATTTTTGAGAAGCCTCATAGGACTATGCTCATGGATCATGTTATGACCAAACCTTACCATTTTGATAGGTTACTTGACTCCCATCATTGGTTCACCCCTAAGGTTAGTGTAACCCTCTTTAGACCTTTTTTTGGTCCCACCCCTCCCATAGTGGAACCTGTATTAGAACTAGTTATTATTTCTACTTCCACTATTGCTGAGCCTGCTTTTACTTCTTCCACTAGCATTCATTCTATTACACCTAGTTTCATTCCCTCTCCATCACCACCTTATCTTGGTGATGGTTTTATTCCTTTATCTAAGATGGATCCTTTACCCACAAAATGGGCTGATGATCCATCTCTTTCTTATTCCACACCTATTACACATCCTATGAGTGTTTCTCCTAAAAATACTCACAAGCAGACCTGTTGCTTCCATGGGATAGATAATCACTCTTCTACTCATTGTCATAAGTTGTGATAATATATTGATACCTTGAATCCTTATTCCCTATCAATAGACACTACCATACCTCCTCTAAATATCCTTTATAATTATATACCTATGTATGGTGAGAGGTATTATCTATGACACCAATACGACACACATCACACTGATCATTGTTATATCCTTCAACAACATCTTAAGGCCCATATTATATCTATTCTTGAACCTTCTACCATTCCTTCCATGGGTCATTATCACAAGATGGCTCCACCTTATTCTCCCATAACTACACCTCCTATGGTACCTTCACCACCTTCTATCTATCCACCTATGGTTCCTTCTCCACCTATGGACCCTCCACCCATGGATCCTTATCCATCGATGATTCCTACATATCCCATAGATCATGTTCCCATGCATTCTCTTAACCATCCTTTTCCTAATTTTCTTAGCATGATCCAATGAGTATTACTATTTTTTTATTTGAGGAGATTAGAAAATATGTATTTGCCTAGTATTCAGCAAAGATTGATGAAACATTAGGAGTAGTTCATATTTAGATTCATAGAGATTTATCCAATGTCTTGGATAATGTGTGTGGACATAGTTACCAATATTTATGAGTACATGCATGGTGCTACCTCATTTATATTTGAATTGGATGTGTGCTCCAATATTATTTCTATTTTTTAATATATCATTTAACACTATTTCAAATTATTTCCTATCTTATATCATGTTTCTTCTTGTTTTTATAATATAGTTCGCTTATGTTTTTATTTTACATTTCACATATACTTGTCTTTTTCTTATCATTGATATTTTTCACTTATCCTTGCTTTCTTATCCTTTATATTTTTTCTCAAAACTCTCCCCTTGTATCTTCATGATTATTTTCTTTCTTATCTTTATTTTTCATAGATAGTTGTCATGGTGACTTGGTTATATCTACCCTATTCCCTTTGGTTATTATCTCCTTTTACCATGTGATCAATTAGCAAATAGTCTTTCTCATTATTATTTCCTTTTATCATTCCCCCTTTGGATCTCCTTTTTCCTTCTTCCTTTTCTAAAAAATAAGCATATACATGGTTGAGACTTGAGATCACATACATTTTCATTGTCAAGCTTACATGTCATAGTTAGTATTTTGTCTTTGGTTACTTAGATTCGTTTAAGCTTTAGCCTACAACTCATTTGTGTGTATCACTATCTCTCTCATGATTGGTAATTCCATGTCTGTAAGGAGGAGGAATCTTAAGCATCCTTCAAAATAAAGTTAAAATCCAAATCATTTAAATAAAAATCAATGATATCAAAAGGCAAAAATATTGAATATTCTTTAAAAGTCAAATCACACTAAAAGATGTGATTCAAAGCACATCTCTTTCTTCTAGTCAAAGCTCAATTTTCACAATTGACTCCATGATAGAGTTGAGGTCTTTTGAAGTTTGGTAGGATAGTAAATTACAAGAGGAGAATAAAAAAAATAGTGCTACCTACTTTCTCACTTAAGTACACAATATTTATAGTAGATCGATGAATTTTTAAGGGGTCCTGAGGAGTGAGGAACACATTGTAGGGAGGTAGGTCCATTTTAATTTTTGTTGTACCAATCTACCTTTATGAGTTGATCTTATTATCACAATTATCTACCTACAAATCTTTGTGTCTATAGAGAATAGGTTTCTTTTGTACATAGACAACCACTAGTCACTTAGTGTCTTCTCATGTCCTTTGTATGCCTCTTGCCTCCTAAGGTCTTCTCATAAGATGCCTAAGTCTTGTTTCTTACACCCCATTTTTCATTCCCTTTCCTCATATTTCCTCTTGGGAAATATTGTTTTGATTTTTTATCACTCCCCATGGGATTTTATTTATGAGTTACTTTATAAGACTATAGATAGGACCTAACATCCCTCACAAATTACCATATTTTCCATCTTATTACCTATATCTTTGATTTACCATTCCTAATAATTTTTATTACCAATGCTATTTTGGTACCCCTTAGGTTTTATTTTGTGATTTGTAGTGTAAGACCACAGATATGACCCAACCCTCCTCACAAAATGAAAAAAAATCCAATAAACAAGTCACCATCCAACAATTACATGTGTCAAGTAAGAGATACGATTTGATTGATTATGAGGTTGCATGTCATTTGACATACTTCTCATCTTGATATTTGGTGTGTTTTATACTTCATTTTTATTTCACCTTTTATTTCCTTATTTTTTGAGTGCATGTAATATTAAAACCATTTCTTAATTTTCTCATATTCCTAGCTTGAATTAGTATGATAAATTTAAGACCAAGTTTTTGTAAATTTTATTTTTATTTTGTACTTCCCATCATGAAATAGTATAATTGATTGACTTAATTTTGATTTGTTTTTATAACTATTTATGCTCTTTTACATACCTTTTGTTTTATTACATTGTTTGTCATACTTCCCAATGTGATATTTCATATGAATTTATTTGTTTTAATTTGGTGAAAAAATCTTTCACATTGGTTTAAAACCAAATCCTCTTTTAACATCTTGTTTTCCATTTTATTGGATTTTTATACGTAGTCATTTCATGTTATTACACATTTCCCAACTTGAATTAGTGTGTAGTGCATTTCTTTGATTTATTATATTTTTCCAAGTTTTTTTCACCAATTTCTTTTTAACCATGCATGTGTAATCCATTATACTAGAAAAGAAACCACATCACAAATATTTCCTATATCATATACAACAAAGCTAAATACATGTGCTAGAAACAAATATGTTCAAAGCATCCATAGCCTCAACCATAATGAATAAATATAACCATCATAAATACAACATACACAACTAACACCAATAAACCAAAATGATATATATATATATATATATATATATATATATATATATATATATATATCAAAAGTTTGATACAACATATACAACTATATATAATGCTCCAACTCTAGGGCTAAGCTCCATCTTGTCTATCTTATGGCTTAGCCATGTTAACTATTGAGGCCTCAGTCTGACTCTTTGGAATGGTATGTTGTAATGAGGTAGTTCAAGATCTCAATCCCTCTACCTATCCCTTTAGATGTTCTATCTAAACCTATGCATGTACCAACTCAATCTGGGTTGTTGCATGTGCCTATGTTAGCTAGGTCTACATCACCATATATGCTTACATCATATGTGACATTATATCTAAATACATAATTCTCTCATTGGCTAGGGCCTACTAGGATTACCTCTCCCCTACACACATCTTTTTTAGTGGTTTTTCCCTCTCTCTACATCTATATCTACCTTGTGGCCTCTCTTGTTAGTCTAAACTAGCTCACCTAAGCTGGGGTAAATGGTACACTTGGATCTTCTAGTGTCATGGGATTGTACAACTTTAGAGTCTCATCTAGAACATCATGGAGTATTCCCCTAACTAGGGACTCCCATCTCTCCCCCTCATCCTTCAGCATGACTACAAAATCACACCAGATGGACATTAGATCACTATCATATCTCATAATATTTATCTATCTACCAAACAATAACTTAATAAATAATTTAACCATTTTCATACATATTTGTGTCTCATCTCCTATGGTCTCACCATCCACATGATCACCTGACATAGTCTCCCCATCTGCATGGCCTCTTAGTACCTCCTCTATAGGTCACCTCCTTAGCTTGAACCTAGTTATCATGGCTCACATCCATCTTAGCCTATACTTGAGTAGTCTCTTTCTCATTTGTCTATCCTTTATCTCCTTTAATAACTCACCAAGGATGATGATGGTCTCCACTCTCACCTCTTACCTCCATTGATGCTATGTCTTTGGTGGTCATAGATCATCTCTTTGTAGAGATGAAAGTGGTACATCTGGTATCTCTACCTCTACCTCTACCTCCTTTAGCTCTACCCCTCATCATGACTGACTAGTCTATGGTCACTCCTAGTGTGGCCTCAATGTTAGTCTCATTATTAGTGGTCTAAGTCCCCTCTTCCCTCATGGTTCTCTCACCTACCAAGTCCACTACTCAAGCATGAGTATCAGTGTTGCTAGATGAGGTAAGCCCATCTACCTTGGCACTTATGCCACTATATGTGACTCTCTCCACCATGTATAGTGTCATATAACCTCTCTCCTCTATAATACTAGTCCCACTATGTGTCATCTCTCCTAGGTAGTCGTTAGTTGATCATATGATCACCATACTATGTTAATTCATCTCACCATCTATAAAACTAGCATATGGGGCACAGCCTATGTTACCTAGTCCTCCCTCCATCTCCTCACTTGAGGTGACCTATCATCGAATACATGGGGTAACCCAACTGAATGATACATATGAAATCTCTCATATATCCATGTGATCAGTAGTATGATCAGTCTATTGGTCTTATGTCCTCTATCCTACATCTCAAATAGATCATGAACAAGCTTGACCTAGATGACAGAGCCTAGATTGTAAAATACTCCCTCCTCCAACATCATCGTACTCAAGGCTACCATGTATAGTGGTATGTTGCCATATGAATTGTGATAAAGCACTTGTTGTGTCATAAGGCCTATCACCATATTCTACAGATATGGAATCTAAAAAATATACATGTCATTCATACTCACTCTTCACCATGACAATATCATCTTTAAGCCTATAGCCCACATAGCTAAGGATCCCCTCTCCTCTATGTTTTCTGGTATCCCTAAGGTAACTAGTTATCCTACTATGGGTAGTCCAAGGATGGCATGGGCATCCTATAGTGTGATAGCCACTTCTATCACATCCCTATCCACCTCCCATACGAAGGTGTCAGTCAACTATTCCTAATAACTAAGGAACATTACCAACACATCCACACTAAAGGGGATCCTTCACATATTTTATATACCTATGAGACTCATGGAAACCAATATAGCTCTATCTTCATCTATCAATCTATCTAAAAAATCCATCAACCAAAACACATCTAACAAAATCTAGAATCACAACCATATCTACAATCAAGAAATAACAAATGATGTATTGGTTCCTCCATGCCATGTATAATCACAATACATTCTTTATACATTTCTATTTTTTTCAAAAATAAGCATAATTTATTTACCTTTATCCATTTTATACTATTTTTGTCCTTTTCCCCTTCTTTGGGCATTTTAGGCCATTCTATCCCTCTTTCAAATTCTTATACACTTTCTTATGCTTATTATGGTTCCCTAGTCAACCTATTTTGACCTAAATTTCCCTATTTTTGTCTTATTTTATCCTAAATTTCTTATTTTTCCTCTTATCTTCTTTTCCCTAGTATTAAGTTTCCATTCTGGCCCTTACAGACTAACTGGACACTTTTTCACTAGGTTTTCACTTGTAAAATACACTAGGTTGACACACTTCCTATCTTTTTAGAAAAATGCATTTCCTATTTCCCTCAAACCCATTTCCTATCTTCCTATTTTATACCCTTGGAATCTAATTTTATCAATTTTCACATGTATAAATTATTAAAAACAAAGTTCACTAAAAATACACTTAATTCACTACAAATTTCAAAAAATCATTTGAGATCCATAGTTACATACTTATAGTACACCTGTTGTCACCTCTAGGTGTCCCCCTCATCTAGCATGTCATCTTCTCACCATCCTAAGCTTGTTTGGTCTCAAATATCTCTTTATTATCTTATAATTCAAAATAAAAAAATTAATTTTGTTTTTCCATTTAAAACCACTTTTCATAATTCAAAATTTCTCAATTATCTTCCTTCAGATTCCTTATTTTGCTCATATCTTTATTTCTGCTCATCTGTTTTGTAAATCATAAAATGCATTAGAATCATGGTGATGTAGATATTATTTTGTACCATCATATGACTATCTTCAAATTTTTTTTGATTTTGGATATTTTTTTCACTAAATTTTATAGGTTCACCTAGTGTGCTTTACATTAGACACCTTCACGTTCTTGCAATCTTCTACTTTATCTACATCATTAAGGTAAGTTAAATGTATGTCTTTCTCAAATGCATTTCTTTAATTTATATTATTTTTTTCTTATTTTACCACACTTAGCATTATCATTATGTGTTATCATTTTTTATCTTTGAAGCACCATCTCATGTTGTATTTATGTGACATTTGATGAGCTTCAGATGGGGCATATGTATACACATAATATTTTCAAACTTTTATTTATTACTAACACTTCGTATCTTAAAATAACCTATCAAGTCTCAATCTCTCTTAGAGCATGCCTTAAGGGGTACACTAGGAAAGGGGTGGGTAGAGCATCAATGCTTTGTAAGATTATTGTTCCTTTTGCCACTTGTCATCCACTCTCTAGTCTCCTAAAAACTTGAACCCTAAGCTTATTATCCTCTTTCCTATCCATTCCAATCATTATCATGCTTTATTTTCTCATTTTTTGCCTTGTTACCATTTTGACCTGGTCAATACACTAGGTCAACTTGGTCGACCTAGTGTGTTTTGGGGACACTTTAGCTCTTTTAGATTCTTAGCCTCCTAATCGACCTAACATAGACTTTAGGTAGTATCTCTAGAATGTACTAGGTCAACCTAGTCAACCTAATACAATTGACATGTTAAAATTTTTTTAAGCAAGTTATTACTATATATATAATTTCATTTACCACCATTTCAAAAGAAGAGAATAATTGAGTGAAGTGTGAATGAATACTTGCTTATTAACCATTCTAATTGAGGAATAAAGATTTAGGGTTCAATAATTTCTTTAGAGATCTGATATTTTATTATTGATAAGTATTTTAGATGCTTAGGTATGTCATGTAGCCTATATTTGATTTATCTTGGTTATCCTTACAACCACAACAATATCTTACAAACAACTTTGGTAAAGGTTGAGATTGAGGCTTAGTAGGTTCATCTTCAAAGGTAAGTATTCCTAAATTTATTTTTCCTCTGTAAGAGTAGATAGATAATGCAATATTTATTCTTATCTTCCATGTATTTGGATTCCATATACATTGATGTGAGTATATGTCTCCTATGCATGTTTATTATTATTGTTGTTTATTTGTTTTGTTTTAACCCTGACTTTGTGTTACAAGATCTAGTGCACACTAGATTAGTTTAATTTTTTTGTTATTAGAATAGTTTACTTTATTATTTATTATCATAAGTGAAATATCAAATCATATGAATATTTTAGGGTTTTTTTTTATTGTGTTAGACTATAGGCTTTGGAACCCTTCCTAGAATTATGTGTTGTGACAAGTGATACAAGTGATCCCCTAATTAGGTCTAGCAGATTCCCATATTGGTCATTCTTCCACCTAACAAGTGTATACCCAATCGAAAGTGTAGATGTGTTCTATCTTATCTGATCCAATATTAATTCATGTACATCATGTAATTTTGATCACATACACACTCACCTCTACTACTTAGCTCTGATTTCATTTGTCTAGATCTCTTGATATTTGAACTCAAGCTTGAAAACACTTTTTATTACTCCTTGAAAACCTTTCATCTCAATCCCTCATCAATATTGTCTCAATTCCTCTTCAATACCTATTCAATCAATACCATTCACAATTATCACCTTCTTACCAACATTCACACTTATCTTAATTTACTATGCTCATTCTTGGACAAGGAATCATTGGTCACTTATCTCCACTCTTGTTTGTAGTTTTATCTAAATATATGAAGTTTATTTTCATCTAAATCATGCTCAAAATAGTCCTATTTATCTTTCCATTCAATCCAAAAACTTCTCAAACAACCCTTATTATATACCTTACTTCTTGACCCCCATTAGAGGCTCTTTACTAGCCTTTTTTTCTCCTCTTTTTTTTGGTACAGATAGGTATAAAATTATATTGAAACATGAAGAATATATTTAGGTACCATTTATCCTTTTCTTTCAATCCACAAAGTTTCTTGACCCAAATTATCCATTTGACCACTTTTCTAAGCCCTTCTTTGTCTCTATTTAGGCTTATTAGGTCTCTTTGACCCTTGTCTTACAAACAAGCTTTATAAACCATACATACACAATTTATACAGGTAAAAAACCATCAAAATATATTTAATCACCACAAACCACACCTAATCACTAAGTTTCATGAAATTTTGATGGTTGTAATTTTTAAAAATCCAATTTGTGTGTAAAACCCCTAACATAGGGTTATTTACAGACTACATAACTGAAAAAGGGTTTATTTAAATTTTTAGGATTTAAATCACCTTTTAGGATAATATTATATGTCTTTAAGATATGTGAAACAAATAAACATATTTCCCAAATGTTAAATTATTTTATAGACTCCTTATTTACTTCTTTCACATGGTTTTGTACTTGACTTTATGGGATATAACACATACTGCTTCTATCTTAGAGGGCTTAATTTTTAGTTTCATGGTTTCAAACAAGATTTAAAATTATTTGGTGATTATTTAGTGTCTAAAATTATCTAAGCCACATTTTTTAGTGGATAAAAACCTTTGAAATATCCTCTATTGCCATCTTATGCTCAAGTTTGAGTTGGACTGTGTATGGGTTCACAGACTCCTATAGGGTTAGTATGACATTATCACAAGGAAATATTGAGAAGTTAATGGTTCATATAAAATATTCTTAAATTTATTGATATTTTCTCTTATCAAAACATAATTTTATTTCCCTACATAGAATCTTTTACTTCTAAGAATACATTCTCATTCTTATATCCATAGTATATAAGTAACATAGGGTATACAGGTCTGTCTTGAGTTTCTAATCCATATATAAGAAATAAAATTAATATAATGTAAATAAATTTAATAACACAAGGAAATACATATTAACAATATTCTAATAATTTCAAAAACATGTCTTTTTTCAAAGCACTCTACACATAGTTTGCACATTCAACACTATTACATACAAAAAAATATAGGGTCTGCCACTAGAATTATCTTCAAATAAGGAACTATCTATTCATATTATAGGGGTTAACCTCCATTAAAAACTTATAATCCAACCCATAAATCTAAATACTAACAAAAATATTTACAAGCCTTTTATATTATATAATTGATCTAACTAACTTCAACTCCCTTGTGGATGTTAGAAGAATGATAACTACCTAACTTATAACATGACCATTACAAAGACTAATCATGTGACCCATGCATGTTTTGAAATAAAATTGACAAATTTATATATACTAACCACACAAATCAAAACATTTAATCTTCTTTATATAAGATTGAAGTCTCCAAACTTAACGTGAAAGTTTGAAAATTCAAATCAAGAATTTTGGTGAGAAAAGGCTAATGTGATCCCAATTACAATTTGACATAGAAATAACGTCTAAGATTGACTCCTATAGACCCAAATTGACTATAATGACTTAAAATATAATAAAACATTGAAAATTGATGAAAATTAACAAGAAGTAGTGATTTTCTTGCATCATACTACCAAAGAGCAAAAGGAAAATTTCTATGAAATTTATAATGGATATGACTTTGGTATTATATTAAACATACTTATTTCACGTTAAATTAAGGTGTATTTAAATATTGTATACATTATTAATGTTTATTTAAACTTATTATGGCTCTTCCTTTATTTATCTCTCTCTTATAATGGATCTCCAAAATGATCATGGACAATTTCTACTTGTTATTCTTCCTCTATAGACCCAAACATGAATTAAACAAGTCAAAAAAACCACTCCTTATTGGTCCTCTTAAAGTTCACTTTGTTTCTATTCAAATTATGTTTTCTCTTTGGTTACCATATCTCTTTCATCTTGGTTTAATATTTTCATCATTGCAAACTCAGCTGCCATGATGGAGTCCTTGTCTCCTATGAAACTCAAAATCATCTGAGTCTTGTGTTATTTTCTACCATATCTACTTCTCCTCTACAATATATTCATCCAGATCTCTTTGGTCTTCCATTGGTGCCAAGAAAGACACCTCTACCTACTGTAAATCAAATTTTAAAAGAACTTCAGCATGTGCTTCTTTTTTATACTCTCCTACTGCCACCTCATAAGTTTCTTCTTACATATCAAGCACTTAATTTGTTGCTACTATTCCTTCTTGTCCTTGCACAAGCATATTCATCCAATTAAATATTATCTTATAAAACTCATATTCATCAAATTTAATATTAGCATACTCATAAAAAATAACATTGAAATGAATTCTTTGTGATTAGTTTCTCTCCTCAAGGATTTATTGACTAAAACTTGCTTGTCATGAGGCATGGTGATAATGCAAACTCTATCTCTCTCCTTTTTCATAAAATGGTTCACCTTCTTTAAGGTAGTATAGAATTATATCACCATACTCAATTGTCTAATTAGCTTATTATTCATCATTAACATACTACTCATGCTTCCACTGTTCATCTCTATTCAATTCTTCACTGGTATACACACATTACAAGAAATAATTAGTCATACTCTTTTGAGGCTTGTTTACCCCTTTGCTTCCTCTATTATGTTTCCTTGAAATCATATTCTTCATTTTTATTCTTCTCTTATCTATCAAATATTTGAGAGGCCATCTTACTTTCCTATTAATGCATACAAGGAATCTTGGTCTCATCTCTTCTAAGACTTGTTCTAACCTCACCAATATAATATTCATCTCAATAATCTCCTTTTCTCTTTCTAGTTCTCTTTTATGTACTTACATCTTCTTGTGACATTCCTCACTCTTCAATCCCTTCATATTTATTTCACTCTTTAATATTCATACTTTATCTAGGTCTCACCTTGACCTTTTTTCTTCTTGATAATCACCTCTCTCTCTCTCTCTCTCTCTCTCTCTCTCTCTCTCTCTCTCTCTCTCTAGGATTTTCTCTCTTTCTTTAGCTCTTCTTGAGCTTCTTTCTTAGAGTGTTCAATATTTATTATTTATATAAGCCTATTTATATTAAGGGATTTAACCACAAATTTCACTTTTCTACCTCTCACTTCTTTTCTACAACTTGCATAAACATTCACACAACAACATCTCAAAGAAACCTTAGCACAATGTTCACACAAACTAAAACAACATTTAAAATAAAAATAAAAACATACATTCTCCACAGAATGGTTAAGATCTGATACCAAATTATGCAAATTTCTTTATTGATCTAAGTAAAATATGGAATCAAACATAATATTATACACTCGCCTCTACTACCTAGCTCTAATTTCATTTGTCTAGATCCCTTGATCTTGAAACTCAATCTTGAAAACACTTTATACTCCTCCATGAAAACATTTCATCTAAATACCTAATCAATATTATCTAAATTCCTCTTGACTACCTATTCAATCAATAGCATTCATAATTATCACATTCTTATCACTTCACACTTATCTTAATTTACTATGCTCATTTTTGGACAAGGATTCATTGGTTACTTGGTTCCACTCTTGTTTCTAGTTCCCCCTAACTCTATGAAGTTTATTTTAATCCACATCATGCTCAAAAAATTCTTTTTTTTCTTAGCATTCAATACACAAACTTCTCAAATAACCCTTATTACATACCATACTTCTTGACCTCCATCACAGGCTCTCTACTTGCCTTTTTTCTCCTTTTTTCCATGGTATGGATAGGTACAAAATTATATTAAAAAAATAAGACCATACTCAAGTAACCTATATCCATTTATTATAATACAAAAAATTTCTTGACCCAACTCAGCTATTTGACCACTTTTCTAAGCCCTTCTTTGTCTCTATTTAGGCATATTAGGTCTCTTTAACCCCCATCTTACACACAGGATCTCTAAACCATACATACATAATCTATATAGGTATATAACCCTAAAAATATATTTAATAACCTCAAACCACACCTAATCACTAAGTTTCATGAATTTTGGATGATTATTCTTGAAAATCCAATTTGTGTGTAAAAACCCTAACATGAGGTTTGTAGATTGTATAACTAGAGAAGGGTTTATTTGAAGTTTTAGGATTTAAATTTACTTTTAAGATAATATGATAGGTATTTAAGATCTATGAAACCACTATATATCTTTCCCAAATTTTCTATTATCTACTAGACTCTTTATTTACTTCTTTCATATAGTTTTTACTTAACTATATGGGATAACACATATTGCTTTTATCCTAGAGGGATTAATTTGTAGTTTTAGGGTTTAAAAAAATACTTAACCTTATTTTGTGATTGTATATGGTTTGAAATTATATATTCCATGTTACTAAGTGGATAAGAACCTTTTAAATTTTCTCTATTTCCATCTTATGCTCAAGTCTGAGTTGGACTATGTATGGGTTCACAGACTCTTATAAGGTTAGTATGACATTATCACAAGTAAATATTGATAATTTAATGATTCATATGAAAAATATTTTTAGTAATTGAGATGTGATCTTATTAAAACATATCTATATTTCCTTTCACATAATATTTTACTTCTAGGAATACATTCTCAGTCTTATATCCACATTGTATAAGTAACACATGGTATACATGTCTGTCTTGAGTTTATAATCCATATATAATAAAGTTTCTTAATAGAATGTATATAAATTTAAGAACACAAGGAAAAAAAATTACCAATATGATAAAAATGTCAAAAACATTTCTTTTATCAAAGCACTCTACACATACTTAGATTGGACATTCAACATTATTATATACACAGAAAATAGAGGGTCTGCCAACATTATTCTCTTCAAAAAAGGAAATATCTATTAATATTATTTGGGTTCACCTCCCTTACACACTTTTAATCCACCCCATAACTTTGAATTTTACAAAAAAACATTTACAATCCTTTTATATTCTATAACTAATCTAACTAACTTTCAACTCCCTCATGGGCATTGAAAGAATGCCAACTACCTAACTTATATCATGACCATTAAAAATACTAATCATGTGATTCACATATGTTTTAAAATAACCTTGATCACTTTCTATATCCTAACCAAACAAATACAACATTGAAACTTATTTATACAAGATCGAAGTCTCCAAACTTGACATGAAAATTTGAAAATTCAAATCAAGGATTTTGGTAAATAAAGGTCAATGCGATCCCAATTCAAATTTGACATAGAATTAAAATATAAGATTGATTCCTATAGACCCAATATGAATATAATAACTCAAAATAGACTCAAACATTTAAAATAAACTAAAATTAACAATAGGTAGTGATGATCCTACATCACAAACTAGGATGTTGATGTAGGAATGCTTCATCCTCCTATGTTGCATCTTTAAAATGTAGGTTCTCTGATTTGATCAAATGTTTCTTAATTGTTCTAGTCTATAGTTGCTTAGTGTATGTGTGAATTATCTCCTTAGACTATATAATGAATTATACTCCTTCATCCAATTCTAGTAACTCAATCTAAGTGAAAAATTTGTGTCAAATTACTTTATTCAAGCAAGATACATGGAATACTAGATGTATATGAGTGGTTGGGGGTAATACTAGATTGTAATCCACACTACCAATTTTATTCAAGATCTGGTAAGGGCCATAATACTTAGGTGATAAATATTTATCCTTTTTCTATTGCTTTAAAGGCATCTTATTATATGGATACAAATGCACAAAGATACAATCATATATGTCAAAATGTTACTCACTACAATGTTGTTCTACTTACTGCTTCATCCAATTTTGTGCCATTGTTAAATTATCTCACAAACTAGATAACACCTCCTATTAATGGTGAATGTGTTCCTCAATAGATAAAACCTTAAAACACACTAAAAAAATTAAGTGATAGATGGGGGGTGATACCCATATGATGCCACAAATGGAGACATCTTGGAAGAAGTGTGAAAAGATGTGTTATACAATCATTCAGTAAGTGGAAACCAATCAACCCATTTATCTTATTTTTCAAGAACAAAATAACAAAGATAAACTTTGAGACATTTTTTGACTACCTTTATTTTTCCATCAGATTGAGGATGATAGGATGAGCTATGAGCCAACTGGGTACCCAAACATGTAAATAATTCAGTCCAAAAATTACTAGTAAATATGGGATCTCTTTCACTTATAATTATCTTTGGAGTGCCATGTAATTTTTTAACTATATTGATAAAATGATAGGTTATTATACTATTGACAAATGGTTGTGATAAGGAGCAAAACTGAGCATATTTGTTGAGTCTATCCACAACTACCACATTAACATTTTTACCCTTAGACCATATAACCCATAAATAAATCCATGGAAACCTCTTCCCAATAATGGTTAGTGATGGATAAAGGTTGCAATAGATCTATGGTCTTAATGGTTTTACCTTTATTTTATTGGTGTACCATGCATTCAACCACATATTTTTGAACATCCCACTTGAGTCCTTCCTAAAATAAATATTGCTTGATTCTATGATATGTTTTCAAAACCCTGAGTGACCTCCAAGATGAAGTTCCTAAGGAATTTTATGTTTGAGGAGAGAATGATTACAAAGGTATAATATATATTTATACCATAATGTGTTCTAATTTCATGTAATTTTTTTAGATTTGTTAGAACCCTACTCAATATTGTGAATCAAATCCTTGGTACAACTATCACTCTCCCATTCCAATTGTGTTTCCTTTAGCCAATCTGCCTACTACATGGTCATGGCACATAAAAATGCCTCAATTCATCCCATTGAGAGAGGGAATATGCCACCACATTATATTTTAATTTATTATACACTATTTAAAAATCGTATCCTAACATTTTATTCACCTATTTTTGTTGTTCTTTAGATGACAAGTGATGTTATAAAAAATATTTGAGGCTATCATGATTAGTCTTTACCTAAAAGTGATGACCCATTAGATAAGGTCTCCATTTCTTCACTTCATGCAAAATAGCCATCATCTCTTTCTCATATATTGGTTTGAGCTTATTTTTTCCCTTTAGTTGGAAATTTTCAAATGCTAGTGTCCTACCTTCTTGCTTGAGTACAACCCCCATGCCATATCTTGATGTGTCACACTCCATAACAAACATTTTTGAAAAATCAAGAGTAGCCAAAACTAGAGTTGTGCACATAACCATTTTAAAATATTCAAATTCCTTGGTATCTAAATCAGTCCACTAAAATGAGTCTTTCTTTAGTAAAGAGGTGAGTGGGGATTTAATGCTACCATAATTTTTGACAAACCTATGATAGTAACAAGTTAGCCCCAAAAATACATAGAGGTTGTTAAGGGTCTTAAAAACCTAAGACTCCATTATCACTTGTATTTTCTTAGGATCAAATTTCACTCCTTCATGTGAAACAATATGACCCAAGTAATCCACCTCTTGGACACCAAAATCACATTTGAAAGGTTTGGCATAAATTTGATGTTGTTCTAGAACTAAAAGCACATGTTTCACATGATTAAAATGGTCTTCTTAATTTTTTTTGTAAATGAGGATATCATCAAAAAACACTAATACAAACTTTCTCAAAAATGGCCTAAAAATAGTATTCATTAAACTCTAAAATGTAGATGGTCACTTTTTTAGGCCAAAAGGCATGACCATAAATTTATAATGTCCTTCATGAGTTTTGGAAACTATTTTAGGTATGTCCTCATCATGGATGTGAATTTGATGATATCTAGAGTGAAAATCTAACTTGGTAAAATAAATATCACCATGTAATTCATCTATAAAATCATCAATTACTATAATAGGAAACTTATCTTTGATGGTGTATTTATTGAGTTCTCTATAGTATAGGTACATACTTTAACGGTCATCCTTCTTCCACACCATGACCACTAGGGATGATTAATCACTTTGACTATGTCAGATGATTCTTGCCTCTAGCATCTATTGTATCATATTTTTAATTTCACTCTTTTAGGCATATGGATACATGTATGCCTTGATATTAGTTTTTTTACTTCCTAAAATGAGTTTGATGGAATGATCATGTGCATAACTTGGAGGAAGTCCTTTTAGCATATCACCAAAAAATGACATAATGGTCATCCATAACCTTTTGTAAATTAGAATGTGTAGATTCCTTGGTTGGTTTAAATTCCATGAAAAATAAGCACGCTAAAAAACCTTTTAAACCTTTTCTGATAATCTTCATCATTTGATGGGAACTAAATAGTTGTGGATATTTATCTCATAATTCATGTAGTTCAAAATTCTTTCCTTCTAAATGGAACCTCATGAATAATTCCTCAAAACTCATCTCAATAGTGCTCAAATAGGTGAGAAACTGCACACCTAACATAATTTCATCTTCTCTCATGGGAATAACAAACATAGGGGAATAAAAAAAAATAGTCTCCCATATCAAGCTTAATACGATGGAATTTTCCATAATAGTTGTCCATACCACCATCTGTAATCAAAACCTAAAAGTTTGGAGTTGGATAAATGAAGAAATTCAAATGATTAGCTAATCAATTTGTGTACTCCTAGATTTAGTTAACATAATCAACTTCTATTTCTTTAGAAACCCCACCACCTTAAGAGTTTGAGGAGTAATAATGCCTGAAAGTGCATGCTAAGAAATAGTAGGTTGAGAATATTTAGATTCATCCTAAGGCTATTCTAACCCTTCCCTAGAAGGCTCTTCATATTCTTCCTCCTCATTAGTACCATCAACATAAAATAACTTATTTTTAGTGTGTTGATGCCCCTTGCTCTATTTTTTATTGCAGCCAAAACACAAATATCTTACACACTTTTATTCCACTCTTTGATGTGTCAATATGGTAGGATGATGAAATAATGGTGATTGGAAGCGCAATCATGAACATTGGAAAAAGGTCTTCATTTGATCAACTCTGTTTCCTTAGCTATGCATGCCTTGGTATGGCCTGAGATACAGTATTGGGATGAAACATGTGAGCCTCCAATTGGATGCTATCTTTAAGGCCACCCAAAAATAGGTCAGTCAAATTTTCCTTAGTGATGTCTACCACATGTAAAGAGAGATTCTAAAATTAATAAATGTAGTCTTTGACAGTACCAGTTTGTCAGAACTTGAATAGATAACTAAATTAGTTTTCAAAGACATTATTGTGATAATGGAGGTACAACTCAAAAAATACCAACCATGAAACTATGAAACCCTTATTTTTATTTTGAGCACATAACCAATGATACCAAATGAATGGCTTGGGTTCTAGATATAGAGAGGCCATAAATTTTTTTGCAAACATGGATTTTGATGTAGATCAAATAAAATATCAAATTGAGTTATCCAAGTGAGTGGATCATTACCATCAAACTTGTGCAGGTTCCCTTTTGGTAACATTAGCTTAGGGAAATAATTTGTGTTGGTATTTTTTAGAAGAGGAAAACCAAACTAAAGTGGTGGAGGATTATTTTGTAGTGGTTGAACTGACAAGTTGGTCAATTGCCCAAATATTTTTTGTAATTGATCCATCATACTATCCAAGTCCCTTCTCAAACCTGTAATGTCCCTTTGAACCATATCAAATCATATTTTTTCACTAGGTCCTACAACTCTGACATAAGTTGTTGAACTACTTTCAAAATAGAAAGATCATAAGTTTTATATTCCATGTCATCCTTGTGATTATTTTTTAGAGTTTGTTTCCCTTTCCATATTTACTATTGTTTGGACTAGCCATACATAAACCCTATGAGGGTTTCATCCCCAAAAAAATGTACTGGTGGAATATGCCATTATGATCATCTCATCGAGATAAATACAACTACTACTATTTTGCACAAGGGTAAAAAATTTTGACCCAAAAAATTATACAAGTAAAACATAACATTACGATTGGCTCATAGAGATGAATCTAATGACTACTAAATTACATAGAGAAAAAAATTTCTAGACTTATTTATTTCTTATTTTTTACCCGTAATGTTTTTTTCTTTTTTTGTAAAAAACCCTCATGAAAAAAACTATGATGATGAAAAAATCAATTCCTCTTAGATCACAAGATATGTTTTTTGTCTTTCTAGTACTCAAGACTCTAGATCCGAAGAAAAAAATGTGCCATAGATACTTGCCTGAATTAAAGCTTTGATACCACTTATAAGGAAATTACTTAGATGATTCAAAACAATAGAATTATATATGGAAGAATTAAGAGTAGAATAAGTATATCTACAAAATTAATTATCAAAAGAGTAGAATACTTGAATATTATGACTAAGCCACTATGAGGGGGTAACCTCCACAATAATGCAATAATAACATAATTCACAATATGATGATAAAAGACTAACCACTACCTCCTATATGTACTCTACCTAGCCATGGTTATTCCATAGGCTAATCATACTTAGAAATTTGAGAAATGTAACAAGCTAATATGGTGTGTAAGCCACAAGTCAACCACACATATTCCTAGACACACTATAGGTTAAGGGAATAGAAAGTTTTTGTACATATTTGGTTTATAACATAGCTTTGACTATAGATGTAGCTCTTTGAAACTTTCTATCACTACATAAACAACCTTACTTCTAAAAAAAGGTGAGACCTTCAATTATTTGGAATTATTGCCTTGAATCATAGTGGATAACATACATCTAGAAAAAAAGGACATGGATTAGCTATGGGCAAATATAATATCACCATACAAATAAATATAGCCACTAGGTTTGGATTTCAATATTTAAAGCAATAAAATGTTGTCGTTAGGTGTTTTATTATTTGACATGGAATAATAGATTTATTTCATGGCATTGGGTTATAAAAAATGTTCAAGATACAAAATGTGTGGCTCCTTTGCATTTCAAGGTTATGGTTTCTTCAATGCTTTTGAAATATCCCTACATCTCTTCTAGTTTTATGCAAAACTCTATATTTTTAAAGGCTGAATTTTTTAAAAAATTTCTTGATTATCCTTTGAGGTGCCATTTTTGCATAAAAGACTACTTCCTATATTACATGCTTTGTAATTTGTTCAATCTAGTCCTTATTTGTATCACAACAAGTTTAAATGTCATTGTAATTGCCTTGAAGAGAAAACATTGGCATGTAATTATGTTGATCTTATAGTTTGCATGATTTCAAAATGATTGAAATAGATAGAGCCTTAATGATCAACTCAAGATTATTGGTTGTCTACTCAAGATTTGGAAAATTTTGGCCTTGATATTTTATGTATCTTTATAACATTAACTAGGGTGTTAACCTAATGTCTTTATTCTAAAATGAGTATTAACAGTTCTTTTTTAAGTTATAGGCAAGAATTTATTTCTTGATAATATGTTTTATCCCAAGAACAAGGTTTGTTTGAGCTTAACATGTATTTATTCTATTAGCTTTTATATTTTAAGTATTGTTCTAAGAAATAGACCATTGCATTATAAATTTAATTTGATTTGTATAAGTGCTCAAAATTTTGTGTAGTGAAACATATTTTTGTGAAAAATTAGGTTCCTTATCGTAAATTAATACTATGCATAAGCTTTATTTTGTTTATTTATGTAAGGGTTTCATTTTAGTTATTTTTAATATATGCCTAATAATCAAAGAGAAAATTCAAAACACATGATCTATAAATTTGATAATTATTTTTCCCAAGTTACAATTTTTTATATCCTTCCACTATATTCATGATTCATTCAACAATCTAATGCATGTATATTTCAATTAGCTAATATGTTTTTACGTTGTTTTACAAATTTACATGTATGTATGTATGTATAATTTATGATATCAACTACTAAAGTCTCTACAATATGTTAGAGTGAATAAGTTTCATTTTTTGTAGCCATTATCTAGACCAAATTTTTTATGTTTCACTCATCTAATAAGTTGTGCATGTCCAAGGAAAATATAAAAAACATGTGACTCATATACTGGAATAGAAAAGTGAAAGTCTTCAAATTCCCTAGATTAAACTATATTATAAGTTATAATTCCCTTCTATTAGTTAGACTTTATTTTGATTCTAAACATCCATTTATATTATCCTATGGACAAATGTTTCATTCACATTCCTATTCATATTCACATTTTAGGAATGTAAAAAAGTTAAGATATCAAAAACAAACCATTAACAATGATACTATGTTGGTTGATTTGATAGGAAAAAATGATACAAAATTAGCTAAGGATAGTGCTTGGAAGAGGAGGTCTTATTAATACTCATGAAGGGTTGAATTACATATCAATGAATTCTCTGAGTCTTAGTGAAGTAGATTCTATTGTATCAATTTTTTCTATCAGGGTTTCTCAAGTTGGAACAACATGAGATGATGAGCATCAATGGTGAAAAGAGGTAGACATATGCATATGATGTAGATTCAAAAATGAGAAAGAGGGAACTATCAAAACATTGAAAGGCATTTGAGAAACTTGATTTTATCATAGCATTTTAAATGTTAAACTATGTAATAACATATGTATTAGAAGGGTATTTATCCATTCAATATGTATATGATGTAAATGGATTACGAATTGATAATGTCAAATCATATATTCAATGCTTGTAACTTGAATTTGTTTACTGACTACACACAACTTTCAAGGGGTACCCAGTGTTGTTTGCATCATTTTTTTTATTTTGCCTCAATATTTATGAAATGGAAAATAATTCATATTTGCTAACATACCATGCCTATGGTAAGCCCTTGAATCATCATTGCCTTGTAAAAATTATTGTTTATATAACATTATAACTCATTGATAATTAAATTTCTCACTAATTGATCTTATTGAATTCTAGGCCACTTCATATTTCTTTTCTTCAACAATGGAAAACATGACTTTAAAACATATGGATTTAAGGTACCAACCCTTACCAATGTAAAAGTTCAGTTTGATTGCATTTTATGAACATACTAAACATACAATTGGCTTTCTTCATCATGATCCTACTTTCTTTGTCAAGCCATAAAATGATGCATCTACTAAAAATGATTGGAAAAAATTGAAACATTGAACATCAAGGCACATATATTTTCCCCTAATTAATCATTAAAACCAAATTAGCATTGTATTTTATTGTTTATTGATAAACATGCAAAAAAAAATTGATAACAATTTTGTTAACCAAGCTTATTTGATTTATGTTTGGTTACACATGAGTATTCACACTTTAGAATTTCGTCTTTTATTCTCTAGTTTTAAAATATGATTATAGCTATTGTCTAACATTTCCCCCTTACTTTTAGGTTTTTTTACCCTACTGAGCCTTAGATTAGATCTACCTTGGGAGAAGCATGTAGTAGAAATATTAAATCCCAACACACAAATTTTAAAACTCATGTTCGTAGTAAAATTCATCATTATCTATAATTTACCACATAGTTTTTAAATCAACTACAATTTTTTGACTTCGTAGCCATTAAAACTGTTACTCATAGAAATTGTAGATTTAGATACTAATAAAAGTTTCATGTTGTCATGTACAAATAAAAAACCATGAAACATACCCTCCATATATAGTTTCTATTAGCCAGTGGGATCTATTTTGGATAGTGAGCTTTCTTTCTAATAGGAAAAATTACGATACAATACTCTTTTTCAGATGAACTTGTAGATTTTTTAATCAACCTATTTTTTTTATTGTGCAAGATATAAACAAAATTTGCATGCATTTGGTTTGGAGAGAATCTCAATTGACAATAAAAAAGAACAATATTTAAAGATTGATGTTTAATTAAATGCCATGGATATAATGCATATAATTTTTTAGGTGCAAGGTATTTTTTAAGAAAATATTGCAAGTAATTAGAGAACATAGAAGATAAAGCAAGTACATGAGCCCTATCATCTTTAATTTCATTTTTAATCTGATTTTAGAACTTAGAAAGTAAGTAATCTTGTTTGTAAATAAATTATTAATGTCAGAATGCCTTTTTTTATTTTTAAAATCCTATCTATCAAAAAATAGTTTGTGGTGACTAGATTGTATGTCATAAGGAGTTGGTAACTTGTATGTCTTAAGTTTTAAATTTTTGAATTTTATTTGTGTCAAAAAGAAACAATAGTTGGTAACTTCATCGAATGTTTTACGATGTCTTCTTTAATTCAATTACTATCATATCTTAGAAAAGTCAAATTTTACTTGTAGTTTTTTTTTGTTACATTGATTTCAAATAAAAAATTATCTCTATACAAGTAACATTTTAAGCATTCTACAGAATGTATCATGGTTATATATGTTTTTTGGTTGCATGTATATTTTACATTTTTTATGATGAAAATTAAAATATATTTACTCTAAGAACACACAAAATTGAAATATTTTAGACTAATCTTACCTATATTAAATAAAGAAATATGATCAAATTGGTATTCACCATCATGCTAAATTCCAAATTTTCACCTGAACAAATCTAAGAACCAATTTATGGTATAAGTTTACAAATCTATGAGTACTCTTGAGCTCAAAGAAATTAGGTAAAGATAACCAGTATTAAATTAATTGCATCTTCTCTAATCTACATATATACCAACACATTCAATGATATAACCTAATAATTAGATATATACAACACCAAACATACATTTTCCTAAAATGAAAAACAACTTATGTTTTTTTAACATGTCTAAGATGTGTAGCATGCTCAATTTTTCCCTATAAGTTTTTGCTAAATATAATTAACATCAAGTTATTGCATTACACAATAAAAAAATGCATATCATAAAGTTGTTATTTTCAAAGTACCTATCTATCTTTGTGAAAAAAACATGTGGAATAGAAAGTAATGCACATTACATGAAAAATATTTACATTTATTAACAAATACCAAGGTTTAGGTTAGGATACAAAATAAATTAAGATAGTAGTACATATTCATTAATATTAATAGACCTTATAGTGACATAGGTCTATGGGCAAGTGCATGGAATTAGGGGGCCAAAAGGGGTCTTAAGTGGACATGTTTTTCCTAAAAAACAAAAAACCTCAACTTGTATAGATTATCTAAAACACCTACACTCAAAATATGAAGATGTCATAGGAACATGAATTGTATCATTTCTAGTCTAGTTTCTAAACCACTATTTTTTTAAACGGTCAAATATAAGTAGGTCAAACATCATAAATTTGAATAGGTAGTACTATTTTTTTGAAAAAACATGGTAGATACCTTGTCGTCCACCCCATCATTTTTTAGCATCATTTAGTTCTTTTTTAACCCTTTGGTGGAAAGTTAGATAATATCATTTAGTTTACAACCTATATTATTTTAAAAATAATAATCAATATTTTTTTTACTAATTTAAAAAATCAATAGATGCTAAAATATGATGAATAATGAATAACCAACCATTTGCCCCCACTAACTACCTCAAAAAATATTGACATTTGTATTTTTATTAATGTGCATATAATTGGGTCTAGTTTATAACCCTATATTTATTTTTCCAGTTTGAATCAACATAATGAAAGATAAATTTTATATATATATATATATATATATATATATATATATATATATATATATATATAGTGTTATAAAAATACATACTTAGAAATAAATATACATAAAAACCTTAAAGTAATAAAAAAAATATTTAGATACAGGAGAGTGTGCCCAATGTTATAGTCATATTTTTAGATTTTTGTTGGTAAAATCTAGTGTTTAGTATAATGAAGTTACATTTTGTTGTTTTTAGTAAAAAACATGTATTTGACTATGTGTCTGCAGGTCCATGCCTTAGGCTCATGAATCTAAGCAATTCTCAAGCCTTGAGGCATGTGTTTGAAATGTCAAATAGTATAACCATGTATGTGAAAAAACTACGTACATGAAATTAATATGTACATGGAAAAGTTCATTATTTCATTACCATGCATTTCATCATCTTATTGGTTTTATTATAAAAAAATTTAATTACCAAAGTTCATTTATGGACTTAGTCAATTTTAGTTAACATTGAAGTTTTATAGCTAAAAAAATGTAAAAACAAATAAATAGATTTGTGACCACATAATGTGAATTTTAGATCGTATAGCCCCCATATTATCATAGATTGAGACAATTAGTTAATTAGAATAATCATTGATGTGCTTTAGGAAAAATTAAGCCTTGTGAATCTAATTCTTACTCTAAAGGATGTTAATTAGGGATAAATTGATTGGTTTAAGGTTTAGGTTTTAATAGTTTAGGGTATAGGGTATAGGGTTTATGGCTTAGGGTTTAAGGTATAAGGTCCAATCACAAAGGTAATTTAAATTGATTGAACCTATTTGTGACTATATAATGTGTTTTTGGGATTGATTAGACCTCGTGTCATCATAGATTGAGTGAAATAGTCAATTGGGTCAATCAATGGTGTAGTTTGGGCTAAATTGAGACCTATGAACCTAATTCAAAGTATAAATGATGTTAATTAGGACTAAAATGATTGGTTTAGGGTTTAAAGAGTTTATAATTTATGGTTTAGGGTTTAAATCTTAGGGTATATGGTTTGGGTTTTATGGTATATAAGGTCCAATCACAAACACAATTGGGATTTGAGCTCTTTAAAACTATTTATGACTACAAAATGTGATTTTGGTCTTAATTATCTATCACGTCATCATAGATTGAGTGAATTAGTCAATTGGGGAAATGAGTGATATAATTTGGGCAAAATTGATACCCATGCACCTAATTCTTACTATAAAGGATGTTAATTGGGGCTAAATCGATTGGTTTAAAGAGTTTAGGGTCTAAAATTTAGGTTTTAGGGTTTAGGGTTTAGAGATTAGGGATTATAATTTAGGGTATAAGGTATAAGGTTTATGGTTTAGGGATTAGGGTCTAAGGTACATGGTATATGGCTTAGGCTATAGGTTCCAATCATAAAAGCAATTAAGGATAATTTGATCTATTTAGGCATATTTATGATTACATAATGTGTTTTGGGCTTGATTATCCCCCCATGTCATCATAAATTAAGCAAATTAGTCAATAGGTGTAATCAATGGTGTGATTTAGTCCAAATTAAGTGTTGTCAACCTAATTCTTAGTCAAAATTATGTTATTTGGGGCTAAAATGATTGGTTTAGGGTTTAACAATTTATGATTTATTGTTTAGGGTTTAATGTTTAGGGTTCATGGTTTAGGGTATAGGATTTAAATTTAGCATATATAAGGTCCAATACAGAAGTTAGTTAGGGATAATTTGAGATCATTAAACCTATTTATGACTACAGAATGTGATTTTGGGCTCAATTAGCCTCCACATCATCATATATTGAGTGAATTAGTCAATTGGGTAATGAGTGATGTTATTCAGGCCAAATTGATCCCTATGAACCTAATTATTACTCTAAAAGTTGTTAATTGGGGCTAAATTAAATAGTTTAAAGGGATTTATAGTCTATAATTTAGGATATAAGGTTTATAGTTTAGGGTTTATAATTTAGGGTATATGGTTTAGGGTTTATAGTTTAGGGCTTATGGTTTTAGGTATAGGGTTTAGTGTTTAAGATATAGGGTCCAATCACAAAGGTAATTGAGGAAACTTTAAGATATTTGAACCTATTTATGATTACATAATATCCTTTTGGGCTCGATTATCCCCCACTATCATCAAATATTGAGTGAAATAGTCAATTTAGGTAATCAGTGGTGTAATTTGGGCTAAATTGAGCCTCGCAAACCTAATTTTTAGTCTAAAAAATGTTAATTGGGCCTAAAATGATTGGTTTAGGGTTTAAATAGTTTATGATTTACAATTTAGGGTTTAGGGATTAGGGTTTAGGTTTTAGGTTATAGTGTATATAAAGTCCAATTATAAAGATAATTGGGCTAATTTGATCTCCTTGAACCTATTTGTGATTAAAAAAGTGATTTTGGGCTCAATTATCCCTAAATCATCATAAATTGAGTGAATTAGTCAATTAGGGAAATGAGTGATGTAATTTCATCCAAATTAAACCCTTTCAAGCTAATTATTACTATAAATGATGTTTATTGGGGATAAATTGATTAGTTTAAAGGTTTCAAGGTTAACAATTTAAGGCATATGATTTAGGATTAGGGATTAGGGATTATAATTTAAGGTATAAGGTTTGAGGTTTATGGTTTAGGGATTAGGATTTAAGGTATAGGGTATAGGGTTTAAGGTATATGGTTAAATAATTAAGGTAATTTAGGAAAATTAGAGTTGTTTGAATCTATTTGTGATTACATAATGTGTTTTTGGGCTCAATTAGCCCACATACAATCACATATTGAGATAATTAGTCAACTAGGGAAATCAGTGATGATATTTGGGATAAATTAAGCCATGTGAACATCATTATTAGTCTAAATGATGTAAATTTTGGTAAAAATGATTAGGTTAGGGTTTTAAGAGTTTACAATTTATAGTTTAGGGTTTATAGCTTAGGGTTTAGGGCATAGGGTTTAGGTTTTAGGGTATAAGGTCTAAGATATTAAGGTTTTAGTGTTAAGGGTTTATGTTTATAGTTCCTTATATATACATCAGGTAACATGTATGCACTTTTAACACATACACATTATTAATGTGTATGTAATTTTGTTATCACTAAAAAAATAAAAAGAACATGTACCAATGCCATTTTTTTCACATTGACAGTTTTGTCCCCTGTTACTCTAGTATGATTTATTTTGCGTAATGTAGTTCTATTTTTTATGATTTGATGTGTGTCCCCACCCTCGAAAGGATAAAAATTTGTCTACTCATGGTTGAATAAACAATGTATGTCTATTTTTTTAATAATTAGATCATTATCTCTATTTGGTACCACATATTAGATGTCTATTTTTTAATAAATGGATTTTTGCCCCCACCCTCAAAATTTCACAACTTTGTGTTATCATTAGTGTCAAAAATTATACTAGAATTTCAAGAAAAAGTTAAAGCACAAAACATAAGAACACTTAGAAGCGGTGAGAGAGAAAAAAAGGTAGAAAATGTAAAGAAATCAAGAAAGTAAGTCTATTATCCCTAATGAATTAAATGTCACAAATAGTTATGAAATGAACAATGATAGTATAACAAATTATGAATGAAGGTTCAATTGTCAATTATGATATATATGAAATTATAATGAAATTTCAAATTCAAATTTTATAGTTTTTAATTTTGGTGATGATGATAATATATATTATGATTTAAATTTCATGGAAACATTGATTGGTGAAATTAATAATCAATAAAACAATATGGGAACACCATTGAATGAAGAAAATACCAATGAGTAAAATATGGAAACACAAAATCAATCAAATTTACCACTAAGAACACCTCTTACGATTTTGAAAATAAGACCCATGTATATAATTGAAATTGATGAAAACATTTTAAAACCAATTCCTAAAAAAATATGTGACCGCTATATGGGAAGAAAGCTGAAATAATTTGGGACTATCACTTTGAAAAATGAAACAAAACTCGAAGATGTTAGTTGTTTTTTACATTTATGAAAGTTATTAAGATGAGACCTATAATGAACACCCTAAGACTAAAAACATCTAATATTTATGTTTAAAATAAGGTAATTGTTTAAAATATACATAAGGCATATCATCAAGCAAGTGTGAAGAAATGAACCAAAGATGGTAACGTTGTCTGATGCTTTATTAAAACTTGTATGGTAAGTTGTCAGAAAAAGAATAAATGTTTGATTATATAAAAAAGTAGAGAAATCCACATAAATATAAAAAAACTAATGAAAGGAACTAGGAGATGTAGAAGACTTGATGTTTCTATATTTTAATGACTTTTTGGTGTTCTCTAGTAGACTCCCATAGAAATAAAGGATATAGCTGATGCCTTAAATTATTTAATTTTTGAATTTTTGAAATATAACACAAGGGTATCACCTAATATAAGATATGTAGTGAAAATAAGATTTGGTTCTTATAACCATGAACCACATCCAAAACATTTTTTGTATATGACTCAAACAAAATTGTACTATAAATTTGTTAAAAATTATCAACAAATTTCTATTAATCAAAGATATTTGAAATGGACAAACCCTTCTATGTGAAAATCAATCACACAAACACACTACTTATTGTAGGCTTGTTGTAGGCAACATGTTGAATTTTTTATGCATTACGATATTTTTCATCATGTTCATTGTACTTTACATACTGAAAACATTATACAGGAAAGTGGAATAGAAGTTCCACCAAAATCAACAAGGTAATTTATTCCAACCATTTTTTGTGAAAGATTAGATGGAAAATTTTCTAATAATAAAACATGTTTAGATAGAAGTTTCAAAATTTGTGTTGGAATGCCAAAATTCTAAAAATGTACCCACAAGGAGATTACACATGAAATTGATGAAGAATTAGTTGGTTTTAGTTAATACAAATACATGATATATAAATTGAAATATGGAAAGGAATATAAAAGGTGAAAATTTGTCACAAAACAAATAATACATCCAAATTTATGGTCAAATTTAGGGATGAAATTGTATATGAGTATGAAAGGTACACACGTAGATATCAATGGTTAAATGAACAATTCAAGTTAAGTAAGGACACATTCCAAATTTGTAATTTTGTTTTAGTATTTGGATTTGTATAAAATTACATTTTGCAACCACAAATAGAGATTCAATAATAATACTACAATTCAATACAAGTTTCCATTTTTGTACATATAACATTCATGCATACACCTGATAATATAAAGCATGATTGAAAAACATTAATGGAGTACCAATTCTATATTAGTGATGGTTAAACACATTATTAAGAGTATGTACAAGGTTGTTTTTATATGTTATATGGCAATTTGAGTAAAAGTAACTTTCATTTTAATCAATATTATATTTGGTCATATAACTACACATCACAATTTAAGATTGTATGGATGTTCTACTGGCTAAACATGATTCATGTGACCATTGTTGTACAACATATTTGGAGTTTCATTGAAGTAGTCCATGAAAAATGGGATCATAATAATACATGATAATGTGTCAAAATAGTTCTTACAAGAGAGTAGTTAAAGTCTGAAGATGTCGCTAATTTGATAGATGCAAAAAACATAGTTGAATGGTGTAATGAAAATATGGCCCATGGTGCTAAATAAAATTTTAATGCTCATATTTTTTTTGTAGATAGAGGATTAATAATTGGATATATATGAATATTTTATGATAGTAATAGGATTGAGTGAGTTATACTCATTTCATAGCTCAAACACAGGTTCTTGGATAGTTCATACGAGGCATATGGAATGTTTTTATTTTGCATGCATTGATTTTGTTTGTAATGACTACAAGTCATAAGAATGGATGGATGAATAGAGTTGTAAACATTAGGTCCAACTGACACTTATCATGTTCCAATATCATTACAACTT
The DNA here is from genome assembly GCA_037957365.1 of Torreya grandis. Lineage (NCBI taxonomy): Eukaryota > Viridiplantae > Streptophyta > Pinopsida > Cupressales > Taxaceae > Torreya > Torreya grandis. Next base: position 288,148 of record JARHVA010008757.1, read on the forward strand.
ATAGAGATGACATCATCACATAACTTTGAATATGTATCCAATCTAGTGTAACTAGGTACGAGATGAATTTTTATGTTTAAACAATAAAACATGTGTTACATGTAATAAATTGGTAAATATATGAATAAATCATTATTAAATAATTTTTATTATTACCCATTATTTATAATATTTTATTTTATCCTAAGTTCTCTTTTTATGTGTGAGGAATTTCTTATTTATGTAAATTATTAATTTACATAAATCTAATTTCCATAAGGTATCAATCACCTATTTGTACTCTTTTAGGATTTTGGAGTTACTTAAATGAGTAACTCCTTCCCCCATATGGAACAAACCTCCCTTCACTTTCTAAGGGAATAGGACACAAGTGGCACACACCTAAAAGGCTTGTAAGGTAATAATGAGATTCCTCATAACTTCCATTATCCTCCTCTAGATCTATAAAAAAGCCCTTACTCTCCTCTTTTCCTCACTAAAATTATATATCCCTCTCTCTTCTTCTCTTGATCAATCTTGTACTTGTAGATATTTTGGTAACAAGCTTTTTAGTAAGATCACATGAGCTTTTAGCTGATATGTTCAGTTTTCCACTTTAAGATTCTTGTCCCAATTATGGTTTACACTTGAGAGGTAACTTAGTATTGTGATTTATTTATATTTTACACTTAAAACTTATGTCATTGATGATTATTCTTGGGATAAATCCTTCATGGTATCATACCTAAGATCATCTTATTGACCTTTTTTTTGAAAGTGTACAAAATTTTTAGGGAGATTCTAGGGATTGTTTTTGTAAGGGTTCAACCCTCGATATTAATTTAAATCCATCTCTCTTTTTTCCTTAGAATTACTTGTCTCTCACTCATTATTTCATGATTCTTGAAAGACCCAGTTTCCTTATTTATCCTGGTTGAGAGTCTCTCCAAGTCAAATTTGTTGCATGTTAAACTAAAAATATATATCTTTTACATATCTTTTATCTCTCTAGTTTTATAATTAGATTTTTTTAGTTATCTAACACTAATATTCCTCTAGAACATATTTTTTATTCTAAACATTTAATTTATCTTTATTTTTCTTTTTTCTTTTTTTCTTTCAGCTTCTTAAAATATTATTATTATTATTATTATTATTATTATTATTATTATTATTATTATTATTATTATTATTATTATTATTATTATTATTATTATTATTATTATTATTATTATTATTATTATAGTTTTTTGTGTTTGATCATCAAGATTAATCATAAAAAAAATTGTTTGCATATATTTTGTTTCCTTTGAGATTTTTTAATTAAATTCTAACTTCTTTCATGTATAGAGTTATGGTCTACATTTAGTGTGACATTTATGTAGAAAGAAGGTTGACACCCCCTCTAGGATAATCAATTATGATTTTTCCACTGGTTGGTGCATTTCATTTTATTTACCTTGTAGTAAATTCATTTTATCACATCTTTGTGTTTCATTATTTTTGCATTGCTTTTTTTTAAAATAAGACTCTTACACTTTTTTGAGTAATTTTAGGATATCTTACACCTCTTCTCTCTTCATCCACCTTAGCTTTATCATTGAATTCTATTTATGTTAGCACTCTGACCTTGTTTACAGGTGTCTTTCTAAATTAATACAACAAAATCACTTTTATCCCTACATCTGTGTCTTTTTATTTACATTTTCCTTCACTTGGCTATTACACCTTTTTTCAAGTCACTTATTCCATGCCATAGGTACACTTTCTCCTCTCTTCCCTTATTTGTTTCAACCATTCACTTTATTTTTTAAAAAAAATGTCTCATACTGTACTTCTATGCTTTATTTTTACTTATGCATTTTATGACTCAATGGTGTCTTATGACACCATCAAAATCATTATCTTTGTATTACCATGTAATCATTATATTCCCCATGTATTTTTATATCAATGAAATCTTTTTATTCTTAGTGCCTTTTCTTTTAAAATCTAATAATGTCAATTTAAAAAATAAAAATAAAATTAACACTGGTTTCCAAGCAAAACATGTTGCTCTTTTTTTACTCTAGCTAAGTGTCTTCATGATTTTTTTTTAAAAAAACCATCTAACTTTTAGTTGTTATTTTAAATCTCACAAGGATTTTTTTTAATTTAAAGAAAACTTATCTTTGCTTTATTAATCTTTCTTAAAAAAAAATAAGGGATTTTATCATTGAGAATTATACAGTTGTATATTATTATTTTTTGATGTGGGCTTATATTTAAAATCCAACACAGAAATTGCTTAAGGTTAATCTCAACATAAGCTTGTAATACAATTTATATTATATTTTTTGTATCAACTTAGAAGATTTTATAACCATCTTATTATTTTTTTAATTCTCTCCTTTTATGGGTTACTATTTCTTCCTTGATATCTCTTTTGCATTTTGGCTAAGACTTTTTTTGGATTTCTTGCCCCTCCTCCACACCTCCTTTATTAAGTGATTTTTCTTGTTTATTCAATTTCTAGAAATTGGGTGAGCTTTCAAGGCATAATGACTCAATTATTGCTTGAATTTAAATTCACATGTACTAATTACCACTTATGAAAATTACATATGCAATATATTTTCACTTTCAAATATTTGATGTGTGTAGTAGATGGCACGGACCCCAAACTTGACATAAATACTACCTCCATTGAAGTTCAAGAGAAATAAAAATAAAAAAAGAAAAGGCCTTAGGATTTATTAGAATGGCCATGACCTATGAATTTCATTTGCACATCCATGGTTGTATTTTGCATCTAATTCTTGGTATAAGCTTGAATTTATTTACGACATTGTGAATAAATATCACAAAATTCAAATTCAAAATCAATTATCTAATTTAAAGTACTATGACTTCAAAACTATGGATGATTTATTGATTAAATTTCATTCTTACCTTCTCAATTAATTAGTTTAGGCATTAAAATTTCATATTTAAATTTGATTCATATTATCATGAAAAAAAAAATTCCTTGACATTTTCAGTAGTTTATTACCAATGTTCATTCACAACTAGATTTTTCTACTTAATTTTCTTTGTTGATGTTTGAAATATTTTATACCTTGTTGCATAAATAAGAATAAAATTTGATTCAATTTGGTAGTATTAAGACTAATGAACATATTTTTGTTTCTAAACACCAACATAAGAATGACAAAGAATATGTGAAGTCTAATAATACACATGATGAGAAAGATAAAAAAAAATATAACTCTAAACTTAGTAAAACATTAGAATGTAATTTAAAAAAAAAAAAAAAAACCTCATGATGTATATCAATATTTTAAAAAGAAACATGATATCAAAAGTGGAAATATTAAGGTCAAAGACAATGCTAACACTAGTAACATTAAGACTCAAGCTAAACAAAAGTTTATTACTAGAGTTGTTTTTACTTATGCTTTATGTGCTTCTCTTATTGAATGGATTATTGAATACAGTGATACTCAAGCAAATGAAATATAATTCTAACTTACTTAATTATTTAAAACCATATATTTATAATAATCATTTAAGTCTTGAAAAACATGTTTCTCATAATGTTGAAGCTATAGAAACTATTAAAGTCCCTAATAGTGAGTTTCATAATGTTTTGCTTATTCCTAATTTGAAATTGAATTGAATTTTTGTTCCTCAATTATGAAAACAAGACTATAAATTAGGATTTTCTAATGAAACTTGTTATGTTAAATCTACTAAAAAATATTTTAAAGTAGTTGCTACTACTTTTTTAGACAATGATAATTTGTTTAAATTTACTAGATTCTCTTTTTCCTCCTCTTCTAATGATTTGCTTGTTTCAAATGATGTTAACTTGTGTCATGAAATATTAAGACATATAAATTATTAAATTATTTCTCTTATGAATAGAATTAATATGGTATAAGGTTTGCCTAAAATTCCTCTCGCTATTTTTACTTGTAATGGTTGTATGGCTGGTAAAATTCATAGAGAATATTTTCCTAAGAATCCCACTTGGTGTGCTACTAAAAATTTTCATTTAGTCCATAGTGATATATTAGGACATATGAAAAATCCTTATATTAATGGTTCAAAGTATGATTTAATTTTATTAATTATTTCACTAGCAAGTTTGGATTTATTTCTTGAAAATAAAAGATCAAGTTCTAGACACTTTTATTGAGTTTCATGTCTTTGTTGAAAAACAATCTCCTTATTCATTATGCATATTATGAACTAATAATGGTATTGAATATGTTAATAATTATTTCTTGTATATTTTAAGCAACATGGTATTAATCATGATAAAATTATTTCTTACACACTTGAGCAAAATGGTGTTGCTAAACGTAAACATCTGACTATCACTGAAATGGCTAGGTGGATGTTACATGCTAACAATATGTATTATAATTTTTGGGCCGAAGCTATGAATTGTGTTGTCTATCTAATTAATAAGACTCCAACTAAATTTACTTTAAATATTACATCTGAATAAGCTTGAGTGGTAGAAAACTTAATTTAAAGCATTTACATGTTTTTAGTTTGATGCATTTGTCATATTCTAATTGAAAAATGTAATAAATTAGATTATAAAGAAGACACTTTTATATTTTTTGGTTATGATGAATCATATAAAGTTTATAGGGTGTATGATCCTCAAACTAAAAAATTCAAGATTAAAAGGGATGTTAACATTGCTGAAAATAGTGTACTTGATTATGCTTCCAATTTATATTCTCTTGATATAGTTTTCACTTTTTTTCCTTTTGAAAATAGTGATCATCATATAGATGTGGGGTATAATGATGTTGTTCCTCAAGTTCCTTCTCCTTATTCTAGTCTTTATCTATTTACAACTATGACTAAGTGGGCCAAAACTACTATAGAAGGTTTTGGAATTGATGTAGATCTTAATGATAATTGTAGAACTAGGCAAAAAAAATTAATTATACTTTGGTGTCTAAACTTATACAAAATAATTATCCTTAAAATATAAAACAAGAACAAGGTTAGCTTCATGAGAAAAATCAATGCATGATGAATACAACTCTTTGATTTCTAATAAAACTTGGCATTTAGTCCCTCTCACTAAAGGACATCATTTGGTAAGTTGGAAATGGTTGTTTAAAATTAAGTTCAATTTTGATAATCAATTTGAAAAATATAAAGCTAGATTAGTTTCTAGATGTTTTTCAAAAATTGAAGGATTTTAATATAATAAAACTTGTGTTCCTATTGATAATATGTACACAATTAAATTTGGTTTAGCTTTAGTTGCTGACATGCATTGGCATGCTTATCAAATAGATGTTAAGAGTAATTTGTTAAATGGTGACTTGCATGGATAAATTTACATGTCTCAACCCCCTGGTTTTATTAAGGCAATGAAAACCTTGTTTTCAAGTTAAACAAAGCCATTTATGGTTTAAAATAATCTCCTAGAGAATGGTACTCTTAAATCTATCAATTTTTTATAGCTCAAGGCTTTATTTGTAGTTTTAACGATTATAATCTTTTTGTAAAAAATAATCAAAATGACATAGCTATCATTTTTTTATATGTTTATGACTTAATCATAATTTGTAGTAATATTTCAATGGTTTTTTGTGTAAAAATGATTTAAATAATACATGAAATGATTAATTTGGGTCTCTTACATTATTTTTTAGGCATTCAAGTTTGGCAAGAAAAGGATAGTATCTCTATTTCTCAATCTAAATATGCATATGAATTTCTATGTAGGTTTAAAATTTTATATTTAAAACCTATTTCTATTTCTTGTGAACTTAGTGTTAAATTCATTAATGACATGAAAACTAACTCTGTTGATTCAACTCTATAGATAATTAGTTGGTAGTTTAAATTATCTTACTCATACTCATCTTGATATTACCTTTTTTATTCATTTGGTTTTTCACTTTATGTTTAAATCTCAAGCAACTCATTTTAAAGTTGCTAAAATAATTATTAATTATATTAAAGGTACTCTAACTTTTAGAATCTAGTATATCTTGAATAACACTTTTTTTGGTAGGTTATTTTGATTATGATTGGACTAATGATCCTAATGATCATAGATCTACAAGTGGTTATTTTTTTTCTTTGGTTTCCAGCACCGTTTCATGGAATAGTAAAATGCATACTAATATATTCTTATCTTTCACATAAGTTGAGTATTAATCTTATAATCATGCTATAAATGAAGTAATTTAGCTTATAAGACTTCTTGCAGATTTGGGCCACCCATGACATTTGACTACTCTAATTTTTTGTGATAATCAAAGTGCCATTTACTTAGCCAAAAAATTTCATGCAAGGTAAAATCACATGGATATTAAACATCAATTTCATTTTTAACTTAAAGATAATCAAAATTTTATCACTTTCTCTCCTACTAAAGAACAAATGGTTGATATCTTCACTAAGCCACTATGTGAAGGCAAGTTTGCATTATTTTGTAAAAAATTAGGATTGAAGGAATTTATCATCAAGGGGGAGAGTTAATAATGTTTAATCCCTTCTTATTTGTTTTTAAATCCCTAAATAAAGTTTAAGAGGGAGTGTTAAGATTACCCTTTATTTAAGATAATTTATTTTATCCTATGTTCTCTTTTCATTTGTGTGGAATTTTTTATTTATGTCAATCATTAACTCACATAAATCTAGGTTCCATGAGGCCTCACTCAACTCTTTGTGATTATTTAGGATTTTGAAGTTACTTGCATGAGTAACACCTTCCCCCACATGGCACACACCTCCATTCATTTTTTAAGGGACTAGGATACAAGTGGCACATACTTAGGAGGCTTGTAAGGTAATAATGAGATTATTTATAACTCTCATTATCCTCCTCTATCTTTATAAAAGATCCCTTCCTCTCCTATTTTACTCACTAAAATAATATAACTCTCTTCTTTTCTTGTGCTCTTGATTCAACCATATACTTATGGGTATTTTAGTAGCAAGCTTTATAATAAGATTACATAGGTTTCTCTTCGATATGTTTAGTTTTCCACTTTAAAATTCTTATCTCATTTATGTTTTGAATTTGAGAGGTAAATTAGTCTTGTGATTTATTTATTTTTCACACTTTCATGCTATGTCATTGATGATTGTTCTTGGGATAAATTATTCAATCATGTTTTATTTTGTGATGTAGGGAATGCTTATGTAGTTTTGTCAAATGAGAATAATGAGGAAGGGATGTACTACTACTTATGCCAGTGTGTAGAGGAAAAAAATAAATTGACTTCTATGATCATAGATAGGTAAAAAATTTACTATCTAATTGGGTCTATGGTATTTATTGGAACTTGGATTCAATGATGTCCTATAAAAAATTTAGATGTATGGTTATTTCAAGGATATGGAATACATAGGAATATACTCTACTATTCAAATTTGGTTCTTGTAAAAAATGTTAGATTGTACAAATATCGAGGGAGGCCATTAGATAAGACTTTATGGAAGGTTTGTGAGTTTGAAAATGAAGAAATTATTCATACTATAAATAATATATCTAATTTTAGTGGTTCCTTAGATTTAAATCCTAAGGTATGTTGAATTTTCAAATGTAAATGTGTTTAATTTTATCAAATTTTATTTATTTCTTAGATAGTACATATAAGCTTAAATTTAATTACATACTATTATATATATTTTTAGGTTATTGGTTCTGAAAATAGATTCCACCTTCACATGTTTGGCACCATTAGTAGATAATTCTATATTATCAAAGCTAAGGGAATATTTCGATTCATGTAGATGATTGACAATTTTATCATATAGGGAAATGCATTATCGAGGCTAGAAAGGGTGGTTTATCTCCTAACTTGACATAATTGGAGATTAATAATGAATTAATAGATGTTATTTGGAACACTTGATATGGTGGCAATGCTAATTTTCATCCACAAGTTCCTGAAGGTAGTGATCTCCAACTGTAGCTTGCATGTTGATAACATTTCTTGTCAATGTTGCTTGACACCAAAATTGTTGAAAAAATGCATATCTGCATGGAATCAAAGGTTTTGGTGGTGGAAACATATGTAATTTTCACATTCCAAGGTGTTTTAAGTGATAATTTTGGAAGTGGATGTCTTGTAAGTGGAAATGTATATTGGAGGCAAAGAAATTCTCTTAAGTACACAAAAGTTGCATTTTAGGACTGATCACTAAATCCTCTACCATAAATTCATCTATTATTTTATATTCAAATTATATGGGGTTAATAAGGTATTAAAAATTCATATTATTTTTCTTTATATTTGTGTATAAGACTTACTATTTTTGTTTGATGCATGTCCAAAATTTGCCAAAAAAAACTACAATTTTATTGTATAAGGAAATTCCTTCTTGAGGTCAAACTGGGTGGTTAATATCCTAATGGGAATAACTAGAGGATAATAATTTGTTCTTAAAGTTTATTAGACACCCTAGACATTTTGGTGATGATAGTTTTCAACCAAATGGCCCTTGAGGTAGAGATATCCAACTGCGGCTTGTATGTTAACATTTCTTGTCAATGTTGATCAACACTAAAATTATTTAAAAATGTTTATTTTCATGGATTAAAATGTCATGATGGTGGAAAAATATGTAATTTACACATATTGAGGTGTTATAATTGATATATTTGGAAAAAAAGGTCCCAGAAGTGAAAATGTCTATTGGAGACAAAGAACCTATCTCTTAAGTACACAAAAGTTGCATTTTAGGATTGATCACTGCATACTCTACAAAAAATTCATATATTATTTTAAGTAACAGTAATTTTGGGTGTAAATATAGTGTTTAAACACACACATTATGTTTAATTTGTGTATATGACTTATGATTTCTATTTGACACATGTCTGAAGTTTGCCTTAAAAACTACAATTTTACCATATAGGAAAATACCTTCTTGAGGCCTAAATGAGTGGTCCATCTCCTAACCAAGAATACTCATAGGAAAATAATGTGGTTATATAGGCTATTTGTAACCCCCAATGTGGTGTTAATTCTAGTTTTCATCCATTAGGCTTCATAGGTAGAGATATCCAGCTACGGCTTGCATGTTTCCAACATTTCTCATCAATGTTGCTTAACACTAAAATTATTAAAAAAACACATCCACATGGATTCAAAAGTCATGGTGATGGGAGCATATGTAATGGTCACATATCAAGGTTATAAAAGTGATAGATTTTAAATTAGATATCTAATAAGCATAAATGTCTATTAGAGGTAAAGACCCTATCTCTTAAGTACATAAAAGTTAAATTTTAGGGTTGATCATTGAATCCTCTACCCCAAATTCATCTATTATTTTAGATCTAAGGGTTTAGAAATGAAATTATATGGATTAAACATGAAAATGATGGTTATTTATATTTTTTTATATTACTTATGATTTATGTTTGACACGTGTCTAAAGTTTCCTTAAAAACTATAATTTTACCATATAGAGAAATGCCTTCTTGAGGTTGGAATGGGTGATCTATCTACTAGCCAAGCATACTCAGAGGATAAGAATTTGGTACTAGATATTATTTATCACCCTATTCATGGTATAAATGCCAAGTTTTATCTATGATTCCCTATAGGTAGAGATATTTAATTGTGGCTTACATGTTAACAACATTTGTTGTCAATGTTGCTCAACATCAGAATTTGACACAGGATCCTAGAATTCCTAAAAAAACCCAAAAATACTATAAAAAGTCTCTATGATTAACTAAGAGGTAGGATATATAGTTTAATACCCTTATTATCTCCTCTAAAATCACTAAATAAAATGAATGCCAAGGTTTTAGGATGTGATCAAGTTCAATATTTAGGAAACATAATGTTTGTAACTGATTTCAAGGTTTTAATGCATTGTAAGCTGAGAAGACAATTTTTCAAGTAGTAACAAGATCTCCATCAGGTCTAATACAAAATAAGGTGATGTATTTATTGATGAAGTAGAGAGATATCCATGATTCCAAAAGGTTACAAGATAGAAAATATAGATAATTGAGTTTTAAGTAGGTTAGGTCTTAAAGAAAGAGTTTTAGATAGGTTTTTAATTATGAATGATTTATTATGAAGCATAGATAGTTTTAAATAATGTTTACAATAAAATGAAAAAACATAGTTCCCAAGACCTAATAATGTTATTCAAGCATCATTTTATAGCACTTTTAGGTCTACAATAGGGTTTTCATGATGGTGAAAGCTAATACAAAGAGGTTTATAAGCATACACAAAGCATGGAAATAGTTTGAAACATGCCCCTCACAAATTAAAACCTCCTCAAGTTGTTTATATTTATGTAAAACATGTTTGATGACTCTATATTGGTGAGTTAAGCCTATTTTATCTCAAAATATTTAGAAAATAATCCAACTATGGAGAACAAGTCAAGGCCAAATGTTATATTTCCATCCATGCATGCCTAAGATAAAAATGGTGATTTGAGAGCTCATCTAGACAAGAAGACCAGGTTTAATCCAAGGATATATCAACATGGGTGATATTTTTACCAAATATATCATGGATCATCCCTTCCAAGAGACATGTGGAGTGATTTATTCTCTACTATGCTAAGAATCCTAGTAGGTCTACATGAAACAAGCCTAAGGCATTGAAGGAGATGAATATTTTCAAATTCTTTCTCTCTTTCCAAAAACATGCCTATATTTTTTAAGGTAGTTGATGAATCTATTGTTTTTTTTCTTCTTATATATGTTTGTTTTTTATTGTGTTCAAATCCTACTTAAATGACATTTCAAAAGGGCAGTTGCCATAATGATAAGATGTGCATTATGTTTTATTATAATTTTGGTTATCTTATTATTAATAATATGGAAGCTCTAGCTGTATGTAATTGAAGTTAAATTATAAATAGGCCCTTATATATATATATATATATATATATATATATATATATATATATATATATATATATATATATTTCAATGCAATAAAATCCATTAAAGTATACAAAATGTGAACATGTAATATAATATATAATAAATTCCAACAAAATAAAAAAATGAAATCAACGAGAATATTTAAAATTTGAAATGTTTCAAGGTGTAAAACATGTGAACACAATAAAATACTATGATCAATGTTGTATTGGCATATAAATTTTTTTTCAAACAACTATACATCAAGCCCTATAGGCATAAAATGCCAAACAACTATACATTAAGCCATATAGGCATACAATGCAAAAAATCTATACATTATCCTAATCATCAAATGTCATAAGACATGATCATAATCATTAAAATGCATCACTCTCTTTTCCTTAATTGTATAATCCTTTCCCTTGGATTCCTTGATTATAAATGGAGGTATCTAAGATTAACTAATATAGGTCCTCTTATGCCAAAAACTTGCTTGTAGCTCAACCTATTCATATATAAATATTGTCAAAAACTTTACATACTAGAATAATATACTTAAAAAATTTAATAATTTAAGTTTTTGAAATGATAGAAAAATTATTCATAGGTGCACTTACTTCAAGTTGGTAGTCATGATCAATTTGAATATAGCACTAAATAGGGTCAATGATAGGTTCACATTGGTGAATAAGAGTGTGAAACGGATCAGCAATAGGAATCAGTGATCTACTCTTAATAACAGAAGGGGTAGGACCTAAAAACATATATAAAATAAATAAAAATTATAAATTAGCTCATAAACATTTAAGGAAAATAAATAAATCATTGAAATATAATAGCAAATTTTAAAAATTAAATTGTCAAGTGTACTATGTCATGCCTAGTAATTAATTGAATAGGACTAAAAGACATTGTTGAAGAAGTCTACATAGACAATTGTTTCATGCATAAAATATTTTCATAAGTATAAATTAAAAATAAAAAACACACATCCATATGTATAATTAAACATCATAATAAATCTCATTTACTTCAGTGAGTTACTGTGCAGATGAAATCATAGCAATAACACCTACATTTTCTTCCACCCAAATAAAAGGTGGATTATCTAGTATGCTCATCAACTGAACAAATCAAATATAATTTTTAGTCACTTAAACATATATATATATATATATATATATATATATATATATATATATATATATATATATATACAGAAACATACATGTAAAATTAACAATAACATTAACTAATCCTTAAAAAAACCTTTGTATATGCATATGTAGGCATAGTATCAGCAACACATGTGCTCTTGTGGCATCCACAACCATGTTGTAGCATATAAAATTTTATATATATATATATATATATATATATATATATATATATATATATATATGACAAAATAATTATTACCTTTTAAATTATACAAATATTTTAAATTTAATAGGTCTGACATTTTTTTTAAACAAGTAAAATATTAAAGATACCTACAAATTTGTAACCAAGATGTCTAGATCAAATGTAGATGGTTGAAACATAGTGAGATTAATATCATATATGACCCTATAAATACCACCATGAGTGGGTTTCATGATATCCTCTTCATCCTCCTAAAGTCTAGTGCACATAGTACCACATGATCTGTAATAGTGAGGTCATTAAGTAGCAATTCTAGATGAAGCTTCCCCATGTACACCCTCACCAAAAAGAATAGGAGAAACCTAACTTGTATGTTGAACCAAGGTGTCATTAAGTGCTTTAAATGTGTGAAAAGTATCAATATCTATAATATCCTTAATTTTAGAGGGTAGTGTCTTAGGATGATGTGGTTTTTTGATACTATTCTCATAGGCTGACTAGGTGCATGATGTGAATCCGACCTATCCTATGTAGAGCCTTTTCCTCTACCCTAAAACTTTGATAAATCAAACTAATTTGGAACTTCATTAAGTGAAAAATCACAATAGAGTTTTCTCAAAAAATACATGGGGACCTCATTATTATTTCAAGGAAGGTAATCAAAGGTCATCCACCATTGGTCTAATTTTTTTTTATCAACTCAATGGATTATAATCCATTTGGCTATCACATCTAGCAGTGCATCAAAATTTCCATCATTAAATAGTTAAATTTTTTAAGATTTGGTTATTTTTTTATATCTCACAATGGATGTAGATAATTAAATAGAATAGTATTCCTTACAGATATTTATATAAACAACTAACCTCTCAATTTGACCTGTTAACAAGTAAACTTCACCTAATAATGTCTCTAATGTATTTTATATAGAATATCAATTAGGGTTTTTTGAATGGGGATCCCTCATTTTCTTAATTAAATTATCAATTTTTTTCATTTTATATGACGTGATCTGATAATTATTCTTAACTATCTTGGGGCGATTGAGGAACTATAGGAGCAATTGGAAGATTAGGAAGGTTTTTTGGGTTAGGAGGGTTAGTATGTTCATTTTCACTTTCTATAATTCCATCTACATGTGAATGTGTATTATGCACTAAATTAAAAAAAATTAAAAAAAAATAATAATAATGCAAATGCGATAAAATTCACTAAATTTATTTCTAATCCAGCTCAATATTCTTGCATACATTTCTTTTAGCAAGCCATCACAAATTTCCAGTTGATTATTTATCTTTGCTTGTGTTTTCTAGTCATCCTAAATTATGAGTTTAGCTATGTTATTTTATAATTATGATTTTCATCTATTTCAAATGAAAGGCATCGACATTTTTTTTCTTATATAGCAAAATAATTATGTACCTAGTTTTATTGTTTAAATCCAAGTATGCAGTTTTATTGATTAAAATAATGTATGCACTTATATTATTTACAAATACATAGGTATTTATATCTCAATGATTACCAATCATATGATGAAGACCACATGTGTGGTTTTTAAAACTATCCATGTATTTTTTTAAACCATGTATGTGGATTTGTTGAAATTAGTTTAAATGCCAAAATTATTCCTTTTTTGGCCCCTGAAATCTATACACTTACCCTCATCTTCTCTTAGACACCTGTGACGAACTAATTCATGAGGAACCCAAAGAAAACCATTATTTAACTAATAGGATTTTTAATAATATCCTTGGGTCTGGGTAATATTGGTTTTCACTTCATAGAAAGGTGAAGAGATATGTATGGTAATGTGATCCTTACCAAAGGATTAGAAAACCCATATTGTCCAATGAAATGACTCTCCATCCTCAAGTGGTTATAGGACCTTTTAGGAAATTTGGGTTATAATTTTTTCCCCTTGTTTATCCACATCTCAAGGGGAGGAATATCTACTTATAAGTATAGACTATGTCACCAAATAGGTAGAGACATAAGCTCTACCATTTGAAAAAGAACTAGTTACTAAATTTTAGTATCACAAAATTATGCAATGGTTTAGAGCACTAAGATCCATGGTATTTGACCAATGTTATCAATTCATTTATAATATTATAAATTCCTTCATGAAGGATTTCCAAATCATTGAATGTAATTAATAACTATATCATGCACACACCAATAACTAAGTTGAAGTTGCCAATAGAAAGTTGGAGAATATCTTGATTAAGATAGTTAACATCAGTAGGAAAGATTGGGTAAATAAACTAGCCTAAAGAGAAAATATGGCATCATAACTAAGTTGAGTTATTTTTTATTTTTTTATTATATGTATAGTATTAAGATTTTTTTTGAAAAAAGGAATCTGTGATAAAGGGAGGTACACAAAAATGGGTCATTTCAAATAGTGGGAAGTTTTTTTCCCAAGGAAAATTATGACATATTATTGGTATATGGATTTTAAAAAAGAGACATTACATCACCATGATGACATGGCCTACAATCATTAGAAAAAAGGCATTTTGAGAAAGGATAATGTTGGATGATGTCCACTCAAAGCATTTGGAAAATTGATTAGGGAGGATGACTACATAATCTAGTGCATGAAAAATAATAAGGGAAAATTCCAAAACTTTTACATTCCCCTTACATGTGGTAATTATTTCTCTCTCCCTCTCTAATGGTCATATCTCACCATTTCATAAAGCTTTGGGCATATCCTGAAGCCAGGGAGAAATAATTGTAGAGTTAATTCTAAGCATACCATGTCTCTTTTAAAACACTATTCATAATAAGTAACTTTCTAGTTTGATCTAGATTTTATTCCACATTTTCAAAAATATTCTTATATAATCTACACAAGTGTCAGAAGGATATAAATATTCTAAGGAAGATGAGTCAAAATAATAAGTCTAAACCAGAATCTATAGAGTTTCTACTTGAGAACCAAGTAGTGGTTGCTATATTTGAAGTGGAAAGGTGGCTATGTTCTTGAGGAAGTTTCAAGGATGAAATGAAAAACTACTCAGATATTTTATCATCAAACTAAATGATGATCATACGAAGGTAAGAATTTTCAAAATTCCTATAAGCTTTTAGGTATTCTAAGTGAAGGAGTATGGATTGCAAGTAGCTTCATATTCAAAAACATCATACAAATATTTTATGAAGAAGAGAAATTTGTTCTTAAGGAAATTGATAGCCCTAAATGGATTTCCAAGGGAATAAAAAGAGAAATTCTACTAGAGCCTTCGAAGATAGTTTCATTCTTGATCATCAAGTATTTTGATTGTGATGATAGTATATATCCCCTAGCTATAATGCTATGAGGATTATCATACATCTTAGACAAGGTCTACATAAAATTGTGTAAAGTGAATTTACTTGGTTTCCTATATGGAATCATCTAGGTCATGGGACAAAAATATGTGTAGTTGATAGCTTCCATTAGGTACCATGGGCTTCTTTAGCTTATTTTTCCAAAACACTTCATGAAAAAACCAGATGAGGGGGCTGCCTAGGAAGAATTTTTGAAAAAAAAATTACAAGAGAAGTATAAGGCAAAAATAAGGCCTCTCTATTCAGATCTTACACATTTTTTTATAAGATTCCACTATAGAGGTGATTGGTTCAACAATCTACTACATTTATCTTTCAATTAGGTATTATTATTTTGCACTACTTTGTAAATTTTCATGTATGTCTATCTAGTTATGATATCAAATATTAAAGTCTTTACTATATGTAAAATTAAACAAGTTTCATTTTTATGTTGCCATTAGCTAAATGAAATTTTGTTTTTTTATCACCTAACAAGATTATGCATGATCGACACAAATCTAAAAATAGATATGACTTATAAACTCGAATAAAAACATTAAAGCCTTCCAATGCCAAAGATTAAACTATCTTACAAGTTATATGGTCCTATTGATTGGAGGAATTTAATTTTGACTATGCACATCCTTTTATGTTGTTAGGTATGGATAAAGGTTTCATTCACATTCTTATTCAGATTCACAGTTTAGGAATGGAAAAAGTTAAAATATCAACAATAAACCATTAACAAGTAAGAGAAGAAATTAATAGATAAATATATTAAATGTTTTCTATATTGTAATAATTTTTCTAGAAGTTGATGCATATTTCATGTTCCTAAAATACTAAGCATAACTATTTTTAAATCTTTCAAGCCTTTATGATTAAGTGTGTAATTTAATATAACATATAGGTGAATGTTTATGTGTGTGTTTATTCTAAGTTACTTTATGTATCTTTAATTGATGCATTTCATTTATACTAATTTCATTCAAAGAACAATCTTAGTTTAACAAATAAGTTAATGTGTGTTTTTATTGATAAGCAAGTGTGTTTATTTCCAATCAATTTCATTTATAGAAAGAGTGTTTCTTTATAAGCAAGCATGTTTACTTCTAGCATTCCAATTTTGAAAATTATGTTTATTTTCAAGTAATTAGATAAATTTATACTCATGTTGATTAGATTGAATATTTATAAATAGTTCATCTACAAATCCCCCCTATAGTCCATAACTATTAACCAACAAACTACACACCTTATTATAGACAACCATTGGACACCATCCCTAGTTTGAAATGACATCAATTAATTCAATTTATTTAATGAAGGGAATGATGACACCCATTATCTTCTAGACATAAAAAATAAGAGTAAATTATAGTGACAATAATATCAATCTTTAAATTTGTAAATATAATGGAAAGAAATAGTATTTATTATAATGACATTAAATTTATTCTTTTTATATAAAATAGAAAAATAAAATTTGCATTGATGATAATGAAAAGTAACAAATCATATTTTTATGTATTTAAACAAGTAGGATATATTGTCTTAGGGTTTAATCAAGGTACCTTTTATCATTTCATAATCCTATATATTGATTCATAAATCCTATAGTAGTGACACTTGTTTGTTAGTGTACATCAAGTGGCTTTTTGTTATCTCTCATGAAAATAAAATAATAAAATGTTTAATGTAATGAAAAGATAATGAAAAACAATAAAGAAATAAATGAAAACTATTCAAAACATATTTTAGATGAAAATTTCACTAGGTATACAAAAAAGTTAGAGGAAATTACAACGATTGATTATAAGAATGTAAAATATTTGATAAAATGTTCTACAATTTATTATTTCATTTCAGAAAAAAATTCAACCTAAAAACTTGAAAGTGAAATAAATTTATCCTAGTTTACAACATATGGGATCATGTGTAAAATTGACTTCCAATGACATTACATATTATTATGATACTTTTAATTATTAGTGAATATAAGGTTAAAATAAATCACTATTTTATGTTAATTATTATTGGAATGGAATTATTAAAGTGTTTTAAAATACATTATAAGACAGTATCCATCTCTAATTCATATCCACATTCACTTTAATAGATTGATTTGATAGTACTAAGATCATAAATAGCTTAAACACTATCAAATTTTTGTGGTTTCTTCTATTGATAACGATATACTATTGTACATTGACTAAAGATTATGTATATAAAAACCATTATATTTTTTTATAAAAATTAAGTTATTATGACTTAAAGATTGGCATTTTCACTTTGTAAAGTTTTTGCTTTTAGAAATGATACATCTTTTTTTAATATTTGACATGCATTCTATAAAACATTTGCATATGTAGTAACTTTGGTTATCAATAACATTTAAGATATAGCATAATACATCTCATTTACAAGATTCAATGTCAAAAAAACTATATGTTTAAAAAAAAATTGCATATAAAAACTACAAAATGTTGGCTAAGTTTTAGTATGTAGCCTCATAAATAACGTTTGACTAAAAACAATTATGCAATCCTTTTGAAAAACAACTTAATTTGCTCTAAAAAACAAATCTTTTGTAATATGTTTAGAAAAACCTTGTTCTATATTAAAGTCTAAAAAAACTTAAAAAAAATTATTCCCTAAATTTGTTTGTAATTGTAAATTTTTTAGAGATAACATGCCTATAAATAAATTGAAATCAATAATTAAAGATATAAAATAATATAGATCACACATTTTGATTATTAGAATTTTTGCATATTTATTTTAATACAAAAAGTATTATGTAACATGTCAAAATATATTAGTTTACTATTTATATGTGTCAACTATGTCATCCAAAGGGAAGTATTAGTTATAAACAAAAAATAACACAATTTTATAGTAATGTTCTATATAATGTCAGTAGTAGAACTACCTGACATGCATGTCGGTAATATCAAAAATACTATTATGTTATGTATTTATATAATACGAAAAAAACCACATGTATCAACAAAGCTTATAAAGAGTAACTTAAAATTTAAAAACATATATATAAGTAAAGATTTTGAGAACCTTACTGATTCAGAAACATGCTTCAATCATATTTAATAGCAAAAACTATGCCATTCATTGAAATCATGGAATTTATTTTCATTCATCTAAATTTTTTCAATAGGAACATAGTTGTTGAGATGTCTTTATTATAAAACTCAAAGGATATTTCTATCAGTTATGGTATTAAAGTATAGAGCAAAGGTTTTTGAAAAATGCATTCAATCTTCCTATATTTTGTATAGATATTACATGTTAATACATAAACACAATAATATTATAAATTTTATAGACATGTTGGAGAATGTAAATAACCATCATGCTTGATAACTACTTGTAGAATCGCATGATGACAAGAATCACATTCAAGCTAAAACAGGAATATATATATATATATATATATATATATATATATATATATATATATATATATATATATATATATATATATATATATATATATATATATATATATATATATATATATATATATATATATATATATATATATATATATAAAGTTCTCCCTAACATGAAAATATCACTATTAGCTAATTATTTTTTATCAACTTGTTCAATCAATAAAAAAGACAAAATCACAATATTTTATTATTTACTAGAAAAAAAAGAATACTTGCCTCAATGTTTGTCGTAATGATTTTTTGCATTATTTTTGGTGCTTTTATCATCCAATGGTTTAAAAAATAAATAAAAAAAGTTCATAGTGTCTGAAAACCTTTTGGCACTTTGCATATAACATTTTTGAAAATGTACATAAGTTGTTTTTTGGACATTAGTTGGTCTCATATTACATGGAAAACTTATTGATGTTGTTCACAAAGTTGAATATAAAAAAGAAAAGTTATAGTTAATTAATAAATGAATGAAAGAATGATGGTAGAAAAAGGCATGATGGTAGATAAAAGAAAATTTCAAATTAATATAAACTCACATTTTTAGTGTTATATTCTTCTTCTCCATCATTAGCATGCAAGTTTAACTAGTTATTTATTGGTTGACAACTTGTTATCAAATATACAAATAATCTTACTAATAATGAATCATTTGATACTATGATATCAACAATTACACTATCAGGTGTAATTTTACATTTTTTTCAAACCATATATATGTTTTCCATACTTGATTTGGTAGTCAATATAATGCAAAAGGCAACATCTCCTCTTTCATATTTTGATTTTTCCTTGATCAATAACTCTAAAACTTGAATACTTTTTTCTATAGTAATGTATATTTCAAATTTTAGATTAATTTAATGCTAATGTTCTTGTTATTTTCATTTTTTCATTCATGTCAACCAGATCAATGTGTAGTATTTATACCTTGATTGGGAAGCAGGATTTGTAATATGAGTAGACCCATAGACTGTTAAAATATCCCCTTCAAAATCACTAATGACTTTACCAACATAAATTTCCAATATTACGTGTATAGGAATTATTTCTATTCATGTGTTGAAATAAAAAATAAATAAATATGTATGTTTTTAATTAATTAAGCTGGCAAACTAGGGGCTGAACCCTATACAGTCAAAAAAGACAGGAAGGCTGGCAAACAAAAGATGCTAGCACCGAACCAATGTCACAATCGAGAAACACAGTCAGAAGCAAAACAAAACACTAAAATAACTAGAGTCTGAATGGATGAAACTACATAACTATAGAATTAACAAGATCCTTAAGATTCTCATTGTCCACATTGTCAGCATTCCCTAAAATACCCATCGCTTCCAACATAGACATATTCAGCAGAATGTTATTTCGAAGGCCTTTGGCGAAGACCTTTTCTATCTTTTGAATGCGGTCCTTCAAGGCCCCAATTTCTATTTTCCATTCATTCTCATTCTCTGAACCCTCACCAGCTTCTTCTACATGCATCTTGTCCTTATTATCAGTAGTTCCCCTAGAATCTACACCCTACTCTTTAGTTACCTCAAAAACTCGAGAAGCCTGTTTCCCACCATTGTCCTCTAAAATTTCTTGAATTTTTGTCTCTTCATACCCTTCATCCTGGGTTTCATTATTAGAAGCACTTTCAGAATACTAAATCAACCTTATCTTCAGGGTCAGTTTTCCAGTGATCTACCCTGATCTGTGTACTCCTAAAGGGAAACCATCCTTACTAATTTTCGAGGGCCTGTGGGGTTTTCCACATTGGCCCCCCGTGGCCCCATCTAGATTTTTTTGGGTCCCTTCCTTAGTCTCTTCAAAATTTCCTTTTTCTCCATCAACCTTTCTCTTCCTTCCCTTTTTTCTTGCAAGGGAGCTTAGATTATTAGTAGGGGTCATAACAGGGGTGAAGAGAGGGGCATCATTGGTCTTGGTAGGAGTAGGGGAAACCCATGATTCATCAATTGCATTGCCAGAAACAAGGTTTGAGGGAATGACTAATATTGACACCACTGATATTCAAGTTTCGCTCAAGGGAATAGTGGAAATTGTAGAGACAAAAAATAAGCCCCTGGTGTAAGGGAATAGGTTTTAAGTCTGGCTTCTTGGCCATTTTGGCTCTCACCCTCAAGATAGAGTGTTCCAATGAAGACATGAGGTAGAAGGGAAAGTTGATAATAGCAGTGCATCTAAAATGATTTAACAAAGGAAGGTGATAGTTATAAAACTTGGTATATCACACCTCAAGAGTGAAGTATTTCATAAGAATGAAATAGACACCATCCAATGGCTCTGGCAGTTTGGCGTGCTTGAACCCTCCTTGATACAGGACAAGTTCTTCTCGTTCACCTAGAAATAGTTTGTGACTAGCCAAATCCATGATTTTTGTTTTCCTTTGGAGCTTTAAACCTTGCATGGTCATTCTCATGGCTATTAGAATCACCTTTTTAGAGATTTCAAAGGTAATAACCCCAACAGTGACCCATCTATTCAACTAGGATCTTGTGAACTACTCAGACAAATTTTTGTCATAACCATTCAGCCTTTCCAAGTATGGGTTGATACCTCCTTCTTTACAGTAATGCTAGACTAATGGGTTGTCCTTAAATTCACAGCAGGAGACTAGTTCAATATGAAAATGATCTCCCCCCATTCTGTATTTGTAGACCCAATTGATGCAATTCCCAATTACTGCCTTAAACTTCAAACAAATAACTAGCCCTCAGTTCTATTTGCACTAAATGCTGATGTGAAGGCTCATTTTACAAAATGGCCCAATGCAGTGACATCTACTCTCATGCTTGAAAATAATTCCCCCTTGGTTTTCATGATGTGACTCTCGTACCTCCACCTTATGATACAATGAATTAATCATGACAATCAAGGAAGTACTAAGGTTATCATTTTCCAAGATCCACAATGGCCTTCTCCACGTGGACCACCTTTGAAAGGTATCTTCATCATCAATGCGCATCATTCATGCTTTGTCATCACCTTCTAAATGATCTCTCTAATGTTTAGGGGTATATGAGCCCCTTGTCGCCATACCCTCCATCTTGAGAATTGCTGACCAAGGTTGGCACAAGCATCAACGACCCTATTACCTTCTCTGTAGGTGTGGGTAATCTCAACTTTGAAAAACTTATGTAAAAGAAATTGGATGTCTATAATGATGTCTTTTAGATGGATACCAATGTTAGATGATTTATTAACAACATCTATGACCAACTTAGAATCTCCCTGAATAATCAACTTTATGATTCCTAGGGAGATAGCTAACTTTAATCCCCAAAGTAAAGCCATAGCTTCAGCATAATTATTGCTCTGGCAACCAATGCCACCAGCATAGACAACAAACATCCCTCCTTTTTCATTCCTTATTATTCCTCCTCCACTTTCTTTACCACTTAACTTGGAAGCCCCATCAAAATTTAGTTTCATCCAATTAGGTTTAGGTGGTATCCATTTAGTATGAAGTCTCTAAAGAATTTTGGAATTATCATGCCCAGGGATAAGTTTAACACCTTCCATTTGAAATCAATTTGACTTTCAAATTGAGATAGGGGTTTCTCCACAACACTAATATGAGCTATTGTAACACTTTCCAAAATGGTGCTAGCAAAGGAGTTAAACACCTGAGCGGTATTTCTAGCAGTGTCCTTGAAAATTCTATGATTTTGATCTTTCCATACAGTCCAACTCAAGCATGGCAGAGATTGCTTCCATAATTCCTTAATCTAGGGATGTGTGAAGGTTGAGTTCTAGCTAAGAATTAATTTTTTAAGGTCAGAATTACAAACCCATTCAATGCCAAAGTTGTTAAGTATTGTGCCCCATAAATCCCAGGTAAACTCACAGTATATGAATAGGTGTGAAACTAATTCCTCTCTAGAACCACATAGAAAACATCTGTTGACCAAAGTAAACCCCCTCTTTTGAAGGTTGTCTTGACTAAGGATTTTGTTATGGGCAGCAGTCCACCAAAACAAGTTAATCTTTGGAATGAGTTTATGATTCCAAACCTTTTTCCATACCTCCTTATTCTGAGCTTCCAGAGTAAGCAGATGATAGGTAGATTTGATAGAGAATGATCCATTCTTATCCAGTCACCAGTATTGTTCATCCTCCCAAGGGAAGAGTGGGATTTTGATCTCCTGAATACATTGCTGGATCTCTCAAATTCTTGGGACAAGCTCAGGCCTATGCACACAACAATCTAAAAGGTTTTTCCAGCTCCTTATCCCATTGTTATTTTCCATATAATCACTAACCCTATCACCAAATAATTGAGTAGTCAGGTTTATAATTGTCCATAGTTTCCTTGGGAGATGAGAGGCTTATCCCTTAACCAATTATCCTCCTAGAATTTAATCTGCCAGCCATTTCCAAGCTTCCACCTAATTCCCTATTTGAGAAGACTGATACTTTTTAGCATTTTATTCCATATCACAAACCCCTAGGGTAATCTCACCTATTGAAGAAAGTTGGAATCATAAATGCTATGCATGTATTTGGCATACATTATTTCCCCCCACTCATTATTGTTGTGAATCAGATTCCAACTAACTTTTGAGAGGAGGGCTTTATTCATATTCTTGATGGATCTTATATTAAGTCCACCATGAGATTTTGGGAGACACACTTTTTCCCATCTAACTAAAGACATTCTCTATTTGTCTTCCATTTTTGTCCATAAAAATTTCCTTTGGATCTATTCCATATTTTTAGCAAAATACGTTGGAATTTTAAAAAGAGACATGAAGTAATTAGGAATACCTTGCAAGGATGCTTGAAGAAGTTACAGCTTACCAGCACTGCTGAGTAGTTTCCCCTTCCACTCAGGAAGTTTCCTTTGAGTGCATTCCATAATACCATTCCAAAAACTTGAAGATACCTCTTTGACTAAGAGTGGGAGACCTAGGTAAGTAGCTGGTAGGCTAGCCTCATCACAATCTAGAATATTAATGATTATATGTCTAGGTTCATTAGGAGTGTTGAAGAAGTACACATTACTTTTTTGGAAGTTTATTCTTTGTCCTGAGTCTCTGGCATAATCATAAAGTATATTCTTCCATATTCTAGTTTTTATCACTGATGAGATTCCAAATAAGATGGTATCATCCACAAACTATTGTATAACCATAGGATGAAGGGAAGATGCAGGTTTGATGCCTACTAGCTTTTTTGAAACTACATCAGCTTGTATGTATCTTCCCAGTTCCTCAGCAATAATGATGAATAGGTACGGGGAGATGGGGTCTCTCTAATGAATTCCTCTCTAAGAGAAGAAAAACCCTCTAGGAACACCATTAGCTAGCATTAATAATTTAGCAGAAGATATCGCGTTCCATAATAAGCAAGACAATTTATCATTAAACCCAAATTTTCTAATCACTTGGAATAAAAAGTCCATGAGACTCTATCATAAGCTTTGGATATATCAAGCTTGAGGGCCATCTAGGGAACTACTCTTATCCATGGAGTGGATAGTCTCATGAGTGGTGATCATAGCATCAAGAATCTGTCTTCCCAAGATGAAACCTTTTTGAGCAGGAGAAATAATTTTGTCAAGCAAGGGTTGAACTCTCATAACCAGTAGTTTAGTACATATATTTTACACAGTGTTGCATAAGCTAATGGGTCTAAAATTGGTAAGCTGTAAAGGTTGAGATTTTTTAGGAAAAAGTACAATGAAGGTATTATTGACTTGTTTCAAAAGTTTTTCAGATCTAAAAAAATCATGAACTGTAGTTGTGAGGTCTACTCCAACAATCTCCCAATATTCATGAAAGAATATAGGAGGAAAGCCATCAGGACTCGGGGATTTAAAAGTGTCCATGGAGAATAAAACATCATGTACTTCTTCATTAGATACAAGCTTTAACAATTCTATATTGTCTTCTTTTGTTATCAAATAGGGGATTTTATCAATGAATTGACTCATAGATCTATCAATTCTATCATTATTGTTTTCTTTCGTAAGTAGGTTCTGAAAGAACACCCTATCTTGCTCCCCTATTTTGTTATCCTCAGTAATAATGTCTCCATTATCTAGGACAATTTTAGTTATTGATTTGGCTTTTCTATGTTTCATAGATGAGAGATGAAAAAAATTAGTGTTCCTATCACCCTCTTTAAGCCATTGAACATGAGATTTTTGTTTCCAAAAAACCTCTTTCCTTTCCATCAAATTCTTCCATTTTGAAGACAGGCTATTCTCTTCCTCTAAGGTGCCCTCAGAGTCATCCCCTTGATCAATTAGCTGCTGAATAGCCTTGAGTTGTCCCATTATATTTTTCTTCTACTGGAAATCCTACCCAAAACTATATCTATTCCAACCATGAACTTCTTGTTTAATGTGCTGGAGTTTCTTGACTATTCTAAACATGGGATTACCTTGAATGGGAATATTCCACCATTGAGCCACCATTTGTCTAAATTTTTTGTGTTTAATCCACATAGCTTCAAAATGGAATGAAGGAGGTCTGTGATGTCCTTGATCTCTCCAATTGATTATAATTGAGCAGTGGTCGAACATGGTTCTAGGTAGAGCCTGCGCCTGCATATTTTGATAATCATTCTAGTTGCTTGATATCAGAAATCTATCTAATTTAACCTGAATCATTTGATCTCCTCTTCTTCTATTGGTCTAAGTAAATTTTTGGCTCTACAGCTCTATGTCCAATAATCCCCAATCATTGATGAATTTAGCAAAGTCGAACATGCTGTTTGAGTAATCAATAATTCCACCCTATTTTTTAGAAGGGTATACAGGTGTGTTAAAATCTCTAGATAACATCCATTTATAATTCGGAGGATTATTCCTGTAGCTATTCAAGTCTATCCATAATTTATGTCTCAAAGCTCATTTATTCGATGCATAAACATTTACTAACGTCTAGTTCAAGGAATTCATGGAAAAATTGGTAATTAAAAAGTGCTTATTATGGGCCATAAGAGATCCTTGGATTTTAACACTATTCCACATAGTGACAATCCCTCCTAAAGCCCCTTCAATAGGACTAATACAAAAAGCCACCTTAGGCCATATATAGTCAGCAATTTTTGTAAAATTCTCCTCTTTCATCTTGACTTCTTGGAGTAATAGAATATCTAGTTTATTTTCTAAAATGTAGTTTTTAACATCAAAATGCTTTGAGGGACTATTAAATCCCCTCAAATTCCATGATAATATTCTCATTTAGAGAGTTTGGAGGGTTGGGACTCCAGTGTTTTCTATTTTCCATTGGCAATCTCCCTAACAATCTCTCTTTGTCTTATTTCCCTTAGGGTTGGCCTCCCTTGTTTTGGCTGAGTACCAACATCTACATATTTTTGACATTTTTGGATCTTTTTCTTTGGGGTAACCCATTCTTCCTATTCATTACTACCATCTTGTCTTACTACCCCTATTGCCAAGTAGTTTTCTAACTGGCCTCCATCTTCCAGAGCATGGAAAATATCTATATTTGACTGTGTATCTGGTACTTGTTAAGTGTAACTTTCAGGGGTTACTTCTTCCAGTCTAATCCTTGAAACTTTGTCATCTTCATTGACTTCGTTTAGCAAAAGGTCCCCTCTTGCCTCTTCCTTAAACATATTAGTCTATTTTTTTAAAGTGTAGATTGTGTTAAATGTGTCCTTGTGAATGTTGTTAGATACTATATTCTCCTTTGAGACCTCTTTTCCCTCACTACTAATGATATCCTCCTTTCTCTTCTCCTCCTCTCCATATTTTGTAGCCTTTTGACTATCCTCTAATCCTATATTTTCCTTTGGGATTACTTCACCTTTACTGCTAGGGGTAGCCTCCTTTCCCTTCCCCTCCTCTCCTTTCCTATATTGTCAGGAATTTCCACATTATTCTCTATTTCCTGCTTGCTGTTTGCTTGTTCCTCCTCTACATTCTGGGAATCCTCTTTCATCCCTCTTTGCTTCACTTTGCATTGTGTCATTAGATATCCCTTCCTCTTACATATTTGATAGAAAGTGTTAGCATTCTCATAAGTAATTGGCTAAGTCCAAGTTCCATATTTAGAGTTTAGCTCAATGGACGTAGGGAGAGTCTTATTTATTTCAACATCTACACAGAGTCTAGCATACACACATCTAGACTTAGTTCTAGTTATATGATCTAAGGTGACATATTGACCAATATCTGTGAAAAAAATTTCATCCCAAAATTCCAAAGGGAATCCTGGTAATCTTACCCAAGCAGGTGTTGTCTTATTGAGATTCGAGTTAGGATCAAATCCTAGTTTCCACGAGCATAAGGCCAGAGAATGTGGTCCATATAGTTGGGACCTATAGCAAGGGTAGTGATAATGTCCTCCTTATTCATAAATCTAAAAAGGAATAGACCTCTAGCCATGGCTGTGATTGAAACACTACCTTTGACTTTCCACCTAGAAAAAATCCATTTTCTAGGCATTTCAAAATTAGGATGAAAAGAAAAAACTTACCAACCAGCGTAAGGTCCATGGATGCCACTATTTCCTCCACCAGACCGTCTGGGATACTCAATGCCTTGCCCTCTGAGAGAACAGGGAGGCTTGACATGCCTTTTGATGGACACATCTTTTCACCTAGGAGTGCCTTCTTCCATCCATTGGTTGTTATTGAGAAGAATATGTTTTAATGGAACAATATAAAGTCATTATTGATTCTTGACTTGTATTTTTAATTCCATGTTTTTTTTTAATTTTATTGTTCTATCCAAACAAGATTAACTATAAAAGACATGGAACAAATCAAATGAACAGTCACATAAAATTATATTTTAAAAAATGAGTTCTAAAAAAAGGCCTATACTTCCAAATCCAACTAACAAAAACTACAAAACTCATGATGAAAATATTAAAAAAAAAATGTATATGCTTATTAACATGATAGACTAACAATTAATTTGGATATATATATATATATATATATATATATATATATATATATATATATATATATATATATATATATATATATATATATATATACTAACAATTAATTTGGAAAGGAAACATAGGAATAGATGAAGAGAAGAAAATAAGACTGTTTAATTGTTTATAGCTAACATAACATTATATATATATATATATATATATATATATAATGTTATGTTAGCTATAAACAATTAAACAGTCTTATTTTCTTCTCTTCATCTATTCCTATGTTTCCTTTCCAAATTATTTGTTAGTATATATATATATATATATATATATATATATATATATATATATATATATATATATATGTATATATATATATATATATATATATATATATATGTATATGTATATGTATATGTATATATATATGTATATGTGTGTGTTACATATATACATATATACATATATACACATATACATACATACATACATACATACATACATACATACATACATACATACATACATACATACATACATACATATATATATATATATATATATATATATATATATATATATATATATAGTTTCTTTAGTCAATTATCTTTTATAAAGAAAAAACTTTTAACATAAAACCCAGAATTCAAATTCAGTGATTAAAACATTCTATGTAAATGACATCAATAAATATTTAATATATAAAATTTTGCATAAGATAATTTATTCACTTGGACCTGTTAATTATTCATCTCAAACCAAAGACAATTAACTATCAATCAAAATGAATAACTTATACAACTTACAAGAAACATAGATGCTTGAATAATGACTAGCCACGACAACTACAATTATCTTATTTCATATATTTCCATTTCTTTATTAAAAAATACATTTATTTTTCATATATGAGAATAATAAATTTTACAAGAACATTGAGTTATTTCATGTACTACATAATTGTAACAATCTGTAATGCATACTGAATACAATCTCTTACTTGAGATTATATTTAATTCTTAACTCTACTTGTACATCACAATAAATATTATATATTTCTAATTGATATTGAATTTTCCAAATGCATTAATTTTTTTCTATATAAGTTCATTGCATATGTGCACCATCGAAACTAGATGTATCTTCCTAACTAAATGTACACTTATTTTTTTGGATAGTTTATATATGGTAAATTTTTATGCATTTCATAATTTTCTCTAAATATTTCCTACACTATTCATTTATTTCCCAAGCTTTGATTTTTTTCTCAAAATAGATGGTTTAGCAACATATCTTGGTCTTTATCATTACCCCTAGGTTTAAATTTCGATTTGGCATATTTTGTTTGCCAAAATTGTCTCAAGATTGACTTTTGTATTTCGAATCTTCTATGTACTCTTAGGAATTTGAGCTTCCTATAGTTTTATAAATAAAGTCTCAAAAACAAAATATTCTTATCCATTGGTTTATATCCATATATGTATCAATGTCAAGCTACATATAAATCTGATTTTAACTTTTCATGATATGTTATTTATCTAACTATGGCATGCATATGACTTCAAGTATCTAGAGCTCCTCTAATTTCATTCCCTTTGCCCTTGATCCTTTTCAGATAATGTCCCCCATGATGGTGTGATGTGGCACCATCATAGGTATTTAAGAGACTCTAGGAAATATTCTAACTTTTGATAACATGGACCTTTGCAATGGCACCACATGGAATCGTCACACAATTTCAAATGTTTAGAGTACTTGAAAATTTTCTTTTCTTTGTATTGGAATATGTTGGACACAATATGGACACTTGTCCTCTCTCCAATATATCTCTTAATCCTTCACATTCAATGAAAATGACAAGGTCACAACATCTCAAAAAATCAAAGGCAAAAACATTGATAATAGTAAGTATGAAAAATAAATATCAGATGTAGGTTTATAGGTTTTTTGAGGGAAAGATTAGATGTAGAGATGCCGCTTATCACTCACTCATTTCATCAAGAATGGATGGTCCCTTAAGAAAAGTGGCTAAGTCTAAGGTCTTTGATGAGTATATATAGTTACCATCGAGTCCGCAATGCCTCTGATGTCACCATGTGGCCCCATTTCAGTCCTAAGTCTTGGCAATTAAAAAAACATAAGGTCCCCATCGAGGACCAAAGGCCCATGATGCACCATCATGGAGTTTCAAGTATTAACAATAGGTGTTATAAGTTAGAGGTATTTAAGGAGAGGAGAATCCCCATGATCATGCCATACGGTACCATCATGGGAGGTAATAGTTGATAGATTTTGGGTGCATATCCATAAACACATGAGGGTCCAAAGACCTTTATTTCACCATGTGGAACCATCACAAGGGGAAATGGGTCAAGGACTTGGCAGGGAAAAGCTAAGGAAAAGTCAAGGGTTTAGATCTCCTAGGACCATGTGATTATGCCACATGACATAATGGTACCGACCAATGATCATGAGGGTTATGGATGAGGCCAAGGTAAAGGTGTAAAGAAGCCTCATGAGAGCCTAAAAAGTAACATATGGAAATCATAGGTTTCACAAAGGAAACCCTACTTAATGGCATATGGCCAAGGAAATACAATAAATAATGTATATAAAATACTAAGTCCATGGCCTAAATTGAGCATAGGGATAAGACTATAGGCTCATAAAGGCATGAAAAAAATCTTAGGCCCTGATCAAACATGGATAATGTAGAGGTTTGAGTGAGTAAAATAAATCCACTAGTCTACACAAGGGAAATACAAGCCATGGTCTATGGGAGAGCTAAAGTAATGATATAGTCTAGGTAGTGGAGGGAGTGCCACATGGTACATCCATATGGTGATATAAACATAAAACTAAAATAAAGGCCCTGAGAGCATAATAAAAACTCATAATGAATTAAAGGGACCCAAATTGTTAAGTCAGGATGAGAGTTGTAAAACAAGTTGGAGAAGGCCATGTTGAATTTGATGCAAAAAAATAAAAAATTATGATTTCTTCACCATCAACAAAGGCATTCAAGCCCATCCAAAGTTGAATCACATGTGGATATAACATAATTTTCACCTGGAATTATATACACTTTCTTGTATTAAATTTTGCATTTAGGATTAATCAATCAACCTATTTTTTATTTCTTGTTCAAGGTATGAAAATGTTTTATATCCACTTGATTTTGTGGTAATATCAATAAACAATAAACAAGGAAAAAATATACTAACTCCCGTAAGGACTTGGCACATGGTACCCTTGTTATTCAATCAATAAAAATTCTTAGAATAAATAATACATTAAAATTATAGAGTTTTTATAAAGTTTGAGATATTAATTTTAGAATATTCTATAATTTTTATTTAAGAATAATCTTCTAGATTGATTTTAATATTGACATTTTTCTATTATAATAATGTATTGTTAAATTATTTTAATTTATGATTATAAAACCATAATTTTGGTATAGGTGGTAGAAGCCATGAAAAATGGAAATTAGTGGGTGCCAATAAATGTGTCACCTCTAATACATACTTAATTATGGAACCCAATTTGGTAGGAGACTTTTCATTTCATTTTCATTAGGTGGATGGAGATGTGAGGATGATATCAACTATAACCCATGTAATATTTTCCAAAGCTTGTGAAATGTTTATCTTGGATCTTACACTAAGGTCATAGAGCCACATCTTATGTAGAAAATTAATTTCATTATGCCCATAACTAAAATTCTTATAATTTTGCATTACTTCTCTACCATCCTTAAGGATAACTATATTACAGTGGTTCATGGTGATCAAGTAATTAAATCAAAGTCAACATGATTATTTGATATCTAAATAATAGGAAGCCTACACCTCTCTGGTGTAACTAAAAGAAGAAGAAAATAAGGTAATGGAGATAGAAGGGTTTGATATTAGATATTCATCATCTATGAGAGTAAGGAGTTCCAACTTTGTTAGTAAATCATGTTAAAACATGTATATATCAATTTATCTAGAAAAAAAAAATATATTTCCCTTTCTTTTTGTTAATTGGTGATATTAAATATTTCAAAGTGGAGCATTGAAATCTTTCAAAGTGACTTATTTTCTAGGTATCATGCCTATGACATAATCATATAATAACATTTTATCCAAAATAATATATTGGTCACATTTATTTTTATTGGGAATTACTTTGTGATTTTGAAGCATAGTCTAGTTTTTTAATGATAGTTTTATGTATAATGTATTACTCACACCATTTTTATCCTTGAACATTCTTTTCATTGAGCAAGTTATTTCACCATTTCCTCCATATGATAAGATATGGATTAAATATATCCAAATAAATATTTAGAGAAAAAATACCATTATCTGTATTATTAATCCTTAAGTTAGGACTTTCCTTACAATGTGATATTTTTGTGCCTATCTTCAACTTCAAATTTTTGGTTACTCTTCCTCTTTGTTACAATAAGGTATTTCACTAGGTTCAATGTTTAAGTATGGTTTTTTGATATACATCTTGTATCTCCATTAAGGCAAAAGATGTCATGTTTTTATTGGCTCTAAAAATCCCACCATATTTATAAAAATTGAGGTTGGTTGTAGATGTATAAACAAAATTTATTTTCATTATAACTAAAAATAGGTTTCCAATCATGTGGATTTCATTAGATACATTCTTTAATTTTTATTTTGTCATAATTATGTTGTGATACCCAAATTTCTGAGTTGTATTTATTCCCTAAAAAAATCTCTTTTCTAAATATAAATCACAATATCCATCTTGTGTACCAACTTATGGAAACCTACCACTTCCTTGATTTCAGGTCTAATGGTCCTTGAATCCACAATGTTTATGCCTACTATTACCCATAGAAAAAGACCACTTTTAGGTAAATGGACCACAATTATGAATCTAGATGACTCAACCATGAAAAGTTCATATAGCCTTAAGGATTTGTCTCTTTTTTAACCCAAGTCTCTCTAAATTTTCACCTAGGATTTTATATTTTATTCATCAAAATTTTTATGTGCAATGTAGGATGGATGTGGTCAGTCCTATTAACATCAATTAGATTGGATTTGGGTCTTTGTAATCTTTTTATTGACCTCCTTTTCCTATCCTCGTGGTCTTATGTGTGAATAATGGCAGAGGATGTGTCTATATTAACACCTATGATGTAATAAACAAGAAACCAAAAAATGTGATGATAATAAAAACATGACAAGATATTTGACTAAAAGAGGTTTCACATAAGAAAAGAGATTTTATGAATACAGGTAGATAATTTATATATATTAACACCTTGAGATTGGTACTATAACTATAAAATATACTCTCTCTTCAAATTGGTAGTTTGAGTAATGCTTTAGATACTAAACTGGGATAATTTACAGTGGTTTTTGATTTTTTAGCTACATGTTTTAGTAAGTACACTCATGTTGAGGATAAACATTTTTACATTTATAGCTCATCGGAGAGGGGTTGAGCTCCTCTTAGCGATTCAAAAATTGATGTAGTTTTATAGTACCAATCATCTATTTTGGTCATTTTCACATTAATATATTTCCTTGATTTCTCTCTCATTCAAGTGGAACAAACTGTTACATGAAATAAAAATTAATATCTAGTATAAAAGTATGCCCAATTTAGCTCTTGTTTCATTTTAAATCCTTGTTAATCCACATTAATCACTTGTGGACAATAATTTGTAATATATGAAGATATTCATGTTATATTTTTATCAAGGTGTCTAAAATTTAGAGGATTTTAGAAAGCATAGGGACATAGATATACATTATCAATAGGACAAGGTTGTTTTTATTAATAAAATGCTACAACCCAAGTTGGTAAAGGGTATCACTAACACTTGAAATATATGCGAAAGAAGACTTTTGATATATTCTAATTTTTATCACTTGGTTGTTTAAAATGGGAAAATAATATTGACTAAAAAATCTCAATATATATAACCAATTACATTTATATTCTACCATTATAGGGATATTAATAATTACATATTTCCTCCAAATGCAAGTATATATTTTGATAGAGGAAAGCAACATTGAATTCAATTAAATTTTTATTTGACAATTTGCTTAAAACCACATTAACTATGACATACTTAGATTAATTATTGTACTTATCAAAAAAATTATGTGTGACAATACACACACACAAAACTACCTCGATAATGGTATCATATTATCTATTTCCATGTATTACCATGTGAAGACTGGATTCTTTGTAATTGCATAACTTTGTGGTATTCTTACTTCCATGGTGAATGTATTGGCATTATGTGACATACAAAAATTATGAAATTATTTATAATTAATAAATTATAGTTTATTTTGGATTTTTTTAATTACAATGAGGGAAGCATTAGTAATTTTATGTTTTTTTGTGCTTAGCTAGAAATTGGTTATAAAAATGCTCCATATTTTATGTCTTCTTGAGATCTAAATTTAATTCACCTTTAAATATTCCATATTTTATGGCCATAAAAATGGGATTAAAATTATTTATTTAAATATTTTAATATGTAAGTTTGAGTATGTGTCCATCAGAATGGATCCATGAATGCCAAAAAAATATTCTTCTAACTTTGATTTATCTTTAAATGCTCAATATTTTATACTTATAAAAATGGGATTAAAATTATTTATTAAAATATTATAATATACAATATTGAACATATGTCCACTAATATGGGGCCATTAATGCCAAGTCATGAAGATTTTAAATGGCTAGGAGTGGCATTGAATCAATTCACATGTTATTGAATTTTTTTTGAGCCATATAGCCATGAATTCAAACCATTGACAACCTTTTAGTTAGTGAGTGATTAATAAAATTAATCCCTTACCTAATCACTGATGATGTACAAAGCATATCAGTTTAGCTAAAATGAGGAGAATAACTAATTTAAACTTGGTTATAGGCCTTTATCCTTTTTTCATTACAATAGATTATTTATTTATTTTTATTTCTCCTTACCTAACATTTAGAGTTGTAGTACACTTACATTGTAAATTCTTAGACAAAGTGAGCCATAGAAACTATTAAACAATGTTCACTATTGAGGCAAGGACTAGCCACTACATGGCCCTTTATTATTATTATTTTTTAGGTCTGATTATATGTTGGTCTCCTATTTTAAAACATGCATTGTAATTTCAGACATGCCAAATATATTAGTGTATGATCATAGTATGTTTCATGCATTTTTACCCCTTGTCCCATGTGACATTTATCCCATTTTTTTTTCCTTCTTTAACTATTGGATGTTATTTTATGTGCAAATAGGGTTCTAATTTGGCTTCATACCAATCATAAATACATAAAAACTCTAAAGAATTTATAAATATATCAACAATCTAAATCTCTTAATAATAACTAATTAAAAAGTAGATAATTAATGTTATTGTTCAAAATAATTTATTATACATTTAAAAGAATATAGAAAAATTAAGGTATCATTAAAACATTGATTGAAGTAATAAATTAAATTTCATATTGACAATACATTTCATTGAATTGGATGTCAAGGCTAGTACATTATTTCAATTATTAGACTTTTGTTTTTGATATTGTACAAACTAAATATCTAAGTCTGATTCTTGTCATATTTGTTAGATTTAATTATCTAATTTGATATTGACTTATTCTATTTTTAATCAAATCTAATATGAATCAAACTAAATATAACACAAACCCCAAAACACATGATTTTTATCATATTTTTTAGATTTAATTGTCTAACTTAAATAAAAAGAAGTCAATTTCCCTAATGATTTCAATGAATCCACATAAAGTTAAGAGAGGTTTTTAAGTCCCTTGCTCAAACAAACATAGTCACAAAAATTCCACCTACCTTTATATTTGTAACCATAGAACTTGATAGTTTATATATTATCAAGTTTGGAACTTAACAATTTAAAGATCATCATTTGATCACCACAAATTTGTTGAGACATCATCTTATTGATGTTGAGCACTATTTTTACAAAATCTCACATTATTCAAAAAATATTTTTAATCATTATATATTTATATATATATATATATATATATATATATATATATATATATATATATATATATCAATTAACTATATTTGATTTACTATTTCCCATTTATTTTGGGTATTTGTGTTTCATTTATCTATAATATAACTATTGTTCAGGTTTTACCAATATCAATACTAATATTTAAACAAAAATCCCGTACATGCACTCAAGTTTTACCAATATCAACATTAATAATTAAAAAATTTGTACATGAATTCACAACAAAAGAGTTATACAGTATTATTATTTTGGTAATTTTGGTTTTGGGTTTAAATTATAATTTATCATAGTGTATGGTAAAGGTTTCATTGCACATTGAATAAAGGTTGTAAGGGATATCATCATATATAAGAATATTTAGCTCTAGGTATTGGACCATACAACCTTGTTTGTCTATGATTAAAAAAACAAAACAAAACAAAATAAAACACTATTATAACATATATAATATTTGGGGTTTTATTTCCTTTTATTAGTCCATTCAAAGACAGGAGACTATAGGAATCACTTTTCAATTACGTGTTGATTTAACCTTTTAAGAACTAGATGAATGTAAATCCTATGTTTAGATTAAGATAAGACCACCTTTGATTGGTGTGGGAACCATCCAAGACACATCCAAAGGCCCAAGTATCCATGATATCAAACACTAAAAACCCATGGGCTAACCAAACCAATAAAAAATACCATAACCTAAATAATGGGCAAAACAACAAATAAAAATATGGAACAAAAGTAGACTGATAATCAAAACAATCAAACTTTAGGTAAATAAGACCTAAAAATAACCTTTAATGGATTTTTCTAAGACCTTAGACCCAAGGAATTATTTGGAGACTGATTTCATACCTTCAATAGTTGAGGGGGAGGAAACTCTTATAGGGGTCATAAGATGAGACATTGAAGTGTTCAAACCTTCTCCTAAAAGATCCAAAGCATGTGGATCAAAAGAAGCATCCTTATTCCAAATTGTGGTGATACCATAGTCTATTATTTTTCCCATATTATCCTTAGCATTAACTTTTATAAACATGATCCCAAAAATTTCTTTAATCTCCTTCTGAATTATTCTTATCTCCCTGATTTTGATCTTCAGGATCAATTCAATGGATTGTAGTCTACAGTTGGGAGAGATGGATTCATATTGGGAATTATTTGGGATAGGGTCAACATGATATCCCTTAATAATAGGATATGTATGGTTGGATGCCCTATGAGAACCTAGGTCTCAAAGGATGACCAAGGCATCCACTTTCTCTAGGGAGACAATCAATTTAATGTTTAGTTCCTCTAAAGTCTCTAGTTCTAGGATGAGTTTTTTCTTGGGCCTAACCACCTTATCCTTTTTTCCCCCAACTTGAAGACATATAAACATGAACCTTTATTTATTTTCCTTTATTTTGTTTCCACCACCTGTGAAATTGAAAATAATTTAATTCTCCTCACTAGGTGTGCACACTTGAACAAGAAGAAAATGAGGGTTTGGTGTGTGACTAAAACTTTATTATTTCCCTTGAAATACCTCACATAATTCTATAGATATTGAATTAGGTATAAATGAATATTGAATATACAAATTCCATTAAAGTGATTTGATGGCATGAAATGGTGAGACCTCTCCAAGTTGAATTTGGAGTCCAAGGTGATATACAATATCACCTACCTGCAGACTTCTAGCCAAACCTCTAGGAGATCCATATTTTGAAAAGTCTTGGTAACCTTTGATTTTTACATAGATTTGAATAATTTTGACACCCATTCATCATTCATGATTTTATCCTTATTATAATTTAGGTCCTACACAATTAGCCTAGTTGCTTAGATAATGGCTTCTTCAGATACTTCAATCCTCATATCCCCTATAAAAAAATCCTTTCCATCCAAGTATAAAAAAATATTTATCTAGGTTAGGATCATGATAGACAATTCTAATCATAAAATAGGTGAGATTCCCTTTATCCATACTTTCCCAAACTATGGGGTTTTTGTTCTTAATAGTTGAAAAAGACACAAGCTCAACCCTACTGGTTCCAAACATGGTCACCTCATCCTCAAGAGAATCATGCTTAGAATATGTCTCTTTTTCCTTTTACACCAATGATTCTTGTATCAAATCCATGAACTCAAAAGATCTAATTTTGATAATTATCAAAAGTTTATAAGAAGAAAAGTAAATCTAAGTAAAACTTGATGACCCTAAAAAAGGTGAAAGTAATAAGTGAACATAAAAAAGTGCAATGATGAAACCAAATTCCTTAGAAATTATGACTTGGGGGGGGGGGGGGGGGGGGGGGGGGGGGACGGGGGAGAGTAAATGAGATGAGAGTGATGGAAGCACACCATAAAAATAAAAACATCATCATTAACAAGGGGAGTGAGGTGGCATGGGGATTACCATGAAGGGATCAAAGCATGATGGGGACCAATCAAGCTAAGTACAAAAAGAGGAAAATATAAGTTGCCAACTAAGAAAATACATCATGTACCTAGTCCAAATAAAATTCAAAAGAGAGGATTGGAAAGAATAGTCATCAAAATAAATAAGTCACCACAAAGAAATTTAAATTTAAATAAAATAGAGGAAAGTAAGTGCTGAGAAGGGTCCTAGTTTGGATCACAAAAAATATACCAAAACCAATATAAGGATAAACAACAAGAGATAGAGATATAAAAAACCAATACCAAAACCACCAACAACTCAAAATTCCTATGAGATTCCATTAATAACCGATCATTATTCCCCCCAAGATTATACTTTATGTGTAAAGATAGAATCTAAAGTAAGTTAGATAAAGCATTAGTCAAGAGAACTCAAAAAAAGCATAAAGAAAATAACTAATAAAACTCATTCAATGAGGTTTGAAAATAAAATTAAGATTTTAAAAAAAAAGGAATATACCAACAAACCTTCCCAAGAGCAACCCACCTCCAAGTGTGGGTCAAAACATGATTTTCCCCTTGATTTGGTGTCCTAGTCTTTGTCAATGATGAGTGGTTTGCTCCTCCATCATCTCTCAATGTACTAATGAAAATAGGCTCATGATATTGATTAAATGTATGCCTATAGTGAAGTTATCCTATTGTAAACTAATCATAATTACACTACACAAAAAGATCTTGTGAGGAGAATTTTGCATAATAAGTTTGCACCAAAGAAGCTTTAAAATATGAGTGAGAACCCTTGTATTTGTAGATTTTTGGAAATGATCAGAATAAAAAATGACCATCCATATTGAGATTAAAATGTGTGTCCATGAATCAATTCAATTTTGGAGGCTCAAATCATAAATAACCTCATTAATATTTGGAAGAAAGAGCATTAATGAGGCATGGGAGGGCTTAAACTAGATATTTGTTCCCTTTATGGCTTATGGATGCTACCCCACAGATGATGTCATCAAATGATGTAGATATTTAGAAATGAATTTACAATTAATAAATATTCAATAATTTCCATGGATTTTTCACTTAAGCTCTTGATTTTATTTAATTTTCTTAAGTGGGTTTAATTAAATTTGTGCAATTCTTTGGAAATTGGTTACCCATTTAATCAAACTAATTGAAATATCAAGTTACTAAGTCATAATTTATCTAGAGTATAATTAGAATAAGGTGTTAGTTGTGTATGTAATAATCCCCATTTAGGACATTATCAACATAAAATAACATATGTACGTGTTGTGTGTTTCTAAATTAGAAGAATTCAGTGGTTTAAAGCATCAAATTATGTTTTTAGTATTTTGATTCAAAATGTGTTGCCCCATTTAAGGATACATTACCCTATATCAACACTTGTATATGACAAGATCAAACCATTTAGTGTGCTTTAGTGATTTTGGACAAGATTGTGCATTGTTGTAGAATTTTGAGTAAGACTGACAATTTAAACACAATGGTGATAGGAATTGGATGTCTACATTATGTACCCCTAGCAATTCCCTCTTAATTTTATAATTATAGCTTCATTTAGGAATAATTTCTTCCCATTCGCTTTTTTACATTTCCACAATTTGTCTCTCCTTTTCCAAGATTAAGCTTTTTGTGATTGAAATAGGATCTAGAATCTTAAGAACAGTGGCCCCAATCATCTTTTTAGTTAGATCCCATTATTTTAGGAGTTGAAAAACTATTATAGATACTTTCGTAAGCTATCTTGTCCTCAAGTAATTCCTTCAAAGTGATAAATGGGTCGACCTCCAATTTAGGATACTGGTTGGATTCATGAACATTATATTTTCCAAGGCACAAAGTTTCTTCCAAAAGTGAGGGTTGAGGTAACCCAATATACTCCTCATTTTGGATTAGAGGGATTTAAAGGGTGGATATGATCTCTTGATTTTGGTTAGGATCTAGAATAGTAGGAATTTATAGAGTCAGAACAAGGGGAAAATCAATTGTAGTCCCTTTTAGGTTATTAGGTAGATATTTAGAGAGTTTCAAAGTAGTCTTAGTCAATGTATTTTCATAAGGTTTTAGAACCTCTTCAGTACCAAAGGCCTTATAGTCTTTGTCATGAAGATCCTCTAGATGCATAGGATCCTTTTCACCATTAATGGATGTAATTGGAAAAGGGAAGGGGGCACCCATGATGTGAAGATAAGAACACATTGCACGAGCCTAGGAACCTATTGATTTTGAAGGTTTATCTTCATAACCTACTCTTATTTCTAATAAATATTGACTTTAGTAAGGTTTTATAAGGAGAAATCAAAATCTTAACCTTGGCCTCTAATAATCTTGTTTTGCCTCAAGTGACCAGGTCAATCATCAATGGAATCTCAAGAGTCTAAGCAAAGCCAAGGATAAAATCCTCATGTTATAAGTCTAGAAGGAGTTATGGGAGGTAAATCCACACCAAAAAATCCTAATAGTAGTCCAAATCTTTGGAAAGTCCTAGCCTCCATTTGTGAAGGGATATGAAAAAATTTCACATAAATCTTAGCCCATCCCTGAGTGTTTTTTCTATGTCATCCTTATAGGAAAATAAGAAAGCAATCCTTGGCTAGGAGCTCAATTTCCATATGCTACCTATGCCTCTAGTTTCTATTTGCCCAACTCCAAAACATATCGACTCTTGGATAGAATCCATAGAATTTAGATAAAATTAAAATATCTTACTATTTCTCCATATTTTCCTTTAAAAAATTTGGAATTGATAAGTAGAATCCATTCTCCAAGGCTAAAGGTAATAGAATCGCATATAAGAACAATTAGTTTCTTCTTACCCTTCTTTTGGAACTTTATTATATCAAGAGAGATAAATCATGTTATAGTGTAAATCCTATATTTTTAAAGAGCTAAGTGTAGTAAATTAGGGTATAAATATGTAAAAAATATAGCTATTGATCTATTACATAATTAAATAAATTTCACCTTTATAAAAATACAAATAAATAGTGTAAATAAATACTTAGCTAAAAAATGATCGAGACAGATGATCTGGAGGCTAAAAACTAAGGTAGAGGCTATGATGAGTGTAAAAAATATGATCTATGTTTCAAAACCCATTTAAAACACTTATTCCCTAATTAGATAGTAGTGTAATGTGGCACTAGTGTACCTATTTTGGCACTATTATCCTATGTGCAAGATTATTCTAAGCTTCTTAGTGCACCTGTGTTTGGGTTTGTTAATACCATGTAGATTATATATTTTAAATATTTTATGAACAAACCCTAATCCTCCATATTGTTAGGTAATTTGGTTGATACAATCAGTAAAGTGCATTGTTAATGGGGTAGGCTGGACATGTTCAACACTGCACTATGATGAGAATTGCCTACATACCAATACTATAAAGAGAGATAAATCTCAGTGTACTTATCCCCACCTAAGTACTAGTGTAAGTGCAAGTGAATCTAGTATAATTATAGACTTGAGTGCTTTAAATGTGATTGAGACTAAAAATCATAGTAATATGAGCTTTAAAATGTTGTAGATAATAGTATATAGAAGTAGGATAGAATACAGAGTGATAACCTTAATTATGCACTTGTTCTGAGTTTGCATGTATAATTTATATTTCCTTTCCATAAATTGGTTACAGGGATAAAAATCATGTATATATAATATTATTTTTCTTGTGTGGGTGATTAAAGAGGTCTATCTTGACCCTAGGTGTTCTAATATTTGAAAATATATCCATTTGTGGAAAAACAAAAGGCAAATGATAGTAGTGCCAATATTGGGAGACTAGCACTATGTGTTTCTATTGTCCCTATTATGGTGATAGTGTCCAAGTGTCATAAACCAAGGCATGAAGGTCTAAGATGTAATAATGAGGCTTTAGGACGAATTTAGGGATGACTAGGGATGCATATGGCCTACAAAAAGGCTAGATAAGTGTGAAAATAGGCCATGAGATAGGTCTAGGGATAATCTAGGGATAGGTGGTCTTAAGTATCACTTTTAGTACTCAAGTTTCATGTTTAGGTGAGTATATTTCCCCCTCCTTTATTATATAAATGCAGCAAAGCAAAAAATTTAGGATAAAGGAAAAACAAGCATACCTTGACTTAACTAAGAGGTGAAGCCCATGAGTCTGGATATAATTATGTGAAGCATGTTCCATTGCATGTCCTACAAGTGAAACATGCATAAACCAATCATTACTTAATAGATATCAAAATCCAAGATAAAATTGAATAAATAAGTAAAACTGAGTAAAGGGGTAAGAGAGAGAGGAAATAAATTAATACACCTCACTAGGTACACAAACCAATGCATAATCCTAGTGACAACCTATATGTTTACATGTATATAGTGATCAATCGGTAAATAACTTGGACTATGTAGATGGCTTACTCAATCCTCATCTATGGGTGGCTCAAGAACTTAATCTAGTTTTGACTCCATCATTTCCCACTCCTACTTGGTGGATCATGACCTATGAATAGATTGGATTAGACTGATGGTGTGTCTAACCCTCTCATGTAGGTGGATCAAAAACTCAATTAGACTATGATTCCATCATTACCTACCCATGTGTAGTAGATGTATCTAAAATAAAAAATGTGTAATGTAACTAGAAATGTCTAAATGGAGATATCTAACTAGAGATGTTAGATCTATAGCCACTTGGGTATATTAGGCAGCTTTGGTCCACTTAAGAATGTTAACCACTGTAAATGGCATAATGCATGAAACTAGTGTGTAACCTAGAATATGATGTCTG
Organism: Torreya grandis; assembly: GCA_037957365.1. Lineage (NCBI taxonomy): Eukaryota > Viridiplantae > Streptophyta > Pinopsida > Cupressales > Taxaceae > Torreya > Torreya grandis. Next base: position 331,266 of record JARHVA010008757.1, read on the forward strand.
ATTTATACACTGTAGAGAATGGCATGGAGTTTGGAATTCCATATGATCAATTGGTGTGTAAGCATAAAAAAATATTGTGTTGTGCACATGCCCCTAAATTTCATATCTAAGCATATGGATTCTAGACAGATTTGTAATAATCTATATCTAAGTATTTGAATGGAAAATGGGAATGGTCATGTCACACATGATGCCCCCAATCTATGCAAACTAGTATGAATTTGAGATAAACTGAGCAAAAATGGTAAATTTGTAACTACAAATGTGTAAACCTAGATTTTACCTACTATGCTTTTTTGGCCAATCTATAGTTTTCTAAAATTGAGGATACTAGACAATAACAACGTATCTTAGACATTTGTACCATGTGGTGCTAGTGTCCCAATTCGGGCACCAATGTCCAACTATTTTAATTTTTGTGAAATTGCAATTATATTTGTGTCATTATTTCCCATTATGTTTACCTAAATTTGATTTAATTAATCTAAGCATGTTTTCTAGAAATTATACTATGAGTGTATTTTGATACCTTGATCTCTGTGACAAACCCCTATGAATGCTCATCTTTTGATGATAGTTGTTGAACATATGCAAGAACTATCTTCAAAATAAAAATCACTACAAAATGTGTGTTATTTAGATCATATATTATATCCATGTAATAATCCAATATAATGTGAATACATAACATCAAAATGTAAGATAATCTAAGCATAAGTTTGTAGTGTGTGATGTATGTTATGTTTAACATTCACTAGGCTATCAAAAAATATATATTATATCCATGTATTAATCTAATATAATGTGAATACATAACATCAAAATGTAAGATAATCTAAGAATAAGTTAGTAATGTGTGATGTATGTTATGTTTAACATTCACTAGGCTATCAAAATATATATATCAATGTATGTAATAAAAATATGATTATAAACTAAGTATCTACCTAGGGGGATGGGTCATGATATCCATCACAGCACCCAAGTATGAAGGAAAGATGCATAAGGTCCCTCGTGGCATCTAAAACTAGTGTGTGTAACAAGAAAGAGACAAGTGTCATGGCCATGACACATACAATAAAGAATAAATACAACACACATAAGGAAAAAAAAGTAGGCTAAGGGTCCACCATACAAGGGACATGGGCACATGTCACTAAATTTGAGAAAGAAAAACATACAAGGACATGTTTAGATGTCCATATATGTAAACAATATGTAAGTTGGCTTAGAGCCACATAGAAGGACATGATCAAATATACACACAAAATCATGAAAGCACACACAAGGACATGGGCACATGTACAAATCACACATAATGTGAAATTAAGTGGTGTAGAGAAATGGCATATTCAAATTCCCTCAAATAGAGTATGGATAGAGATACAATCAAATCTAAACTAGGAAAGATGGAAATCAAAATATGCATGAACATGTAATAAAAATCTCTATAAGAACCCAGATGTACATATTCTGAGTCTAAAGTATTAATATCTAAAAATAATCTGAGTAAGTGTAGCATGATCAATATCAATATATAAAAATGCTAAATCTATGATGTAGAGTTTAGAAAGATGTAACCTGGTAATCAAAATTGTGTATAGGGTGCCCACAAATGGGTGAATGTGTTAAATAAAGAACTCATGTATTTGTGTATATGTTCTTAATGGGTGAATAATAATAATTTATATCAGTGTAGTGGATTTGAGTCTTACATATGAAGATAAAAATACTAAAAAATAAAAAATGAAGCATGTATGTATGATAAAAACTATCTATACTAAGATATATAACATATGTATTGTCTAGAAAATATAAGAAATGTAAACATGGAAATGCATACAATCTATAATTTTATGTTTTATAAATAAATATTTGAATGTTTTTGTATTTTTAATATTGTATTATTTTTGTATTTTTTGGATATAATCTATGTACAAGTAACATGAAAATGAAACTATATACAAGGAGCAAGAAATAATGAAAGTATATACAAGAAGGGACAAATAATACTAACTACTAAGTCTCATGGGAGACTCACTATCAATATGGCCTTGTCAAATAATGGAACAATGATCATGCGTGTTATATGAAAAGGTAATTTGGTCCTAGAACCTACTGTACTAAGTGATCTATAGTTGGCATTGGCTATAAAGTGGTGTGGAATCCTTGAAACTGATTATGGTGTCTTATGAATTGTAGGGGTTCTAGGGACCCATATGGTAGAAGATGTTGTAGCTAGCATAGGTTCCCTATGCTAAGAACCTTGAGAACTCAATTAAAATGATATTAGAATAAAATGAGTAAAGGCAAGCCCTCTTGAATCTATAACATATCTCTGATGTATGGGTCTCTCTAATAATGGTCTATGTGGGAGAGTATGCATATGTGGAAATACTATAGTACTAGAAATCACCTTTAGTGATGTCTCCACTAAACGCTATGGTGTACTACTAGGAACTATGGTTAGAGTTTTAACTAGTAACTGAGTTATAATTAGTAACTAAGACTGCAGTGTAACTATGGTGGGGAAAGGTAGAGGATACTCATATGAAAGACCCTCAATTATGATCAACTGATTGGCATGTATATATTTAAATCACATGTGCATGGTATAAGGGATGGCGTGTAACTATTATATCTATATACTACCCAATAACATGTCAAATATGCCTACACTAGGCACTACTAAGAATTTAGTGGCCATATGTGTTGGTCTAACCTATAGTGACAGTATAATCTCCCTGATGGAGATCTAAACATGACTCTTGAAACCATAAATAACTATGTATGTAGGAGATATATCTCACTCTAAATACCCAAAATGATATAAAAGTGTGATAGTGTACATATTAATACTTGACCCATTATTAACCATAACATTCTAAATAGGATGATGATCTATGTAGGCTCGTACAAAGAGTGCATATAAATTTGAATCATCATCAATAATCTCTTGCTCTGAGAAAGTGATGAGTGGTCTAGTTAGAAATGTAGTATGGTAAACACCAATGATATTATGTAATGGGTGTGCATCCTCTATAGTAGTTTGATATAATGTTGGTGGTGGATGTGTTTGATATATGTAGTGAACACCTAAAGTGCCCCCTACCTCAATTATTTTATTCTTTGGAAATGGATCTGATAATATTTTAAATGCCTTATCTTCTATTTGTTGAATTTTTGGTGCCTTTGTGGGTCTTCCCGCATCAATAATGTTAGCCTCTATCAAATCTTGTATTTTATGTTTCAATGTGATGCATCAATTTGTTATATGGCCTAGTACCCTATGATATTTATAGAATGCATTGGATTCATATATTTTTGGAAGATATTTTTTCATATCAACCTCTTTTATTGGAGGGAGAGATATGACATTACATTTTAAGAACTAATATAAAACACGTGTTGATGATTATAGAAGGTTGGTGAAAAATCTCCATGGAGAAGCTGATAAAACTAGGTGAGGATATGGATATGAAGATACATTAACTATGGCATTTTGATCCCTCTTATTTTTAATGTCCCTAACTTTATATGGAGGCTTATTATAACTCTTAGTCGTTGACTCTGATCTAGTTGTAAATTTCAATTTACCCATAGGCAGAAGCCTGACTTCCCTTTCTTTCACTATGTGGCATAAATCTATGAAGGTTAGAAACTTCTTGAAAAATATATCTTTATGCAATTATGGTAGTAATCTTTATTTTAATATGTCTTATATCTCTCTATATCCTATGGGGCTAGCAATCTTTGCCAATATAGTTTTATATTGCAAGGCATACTCTGTAATAGGCTCATTAGATGTTCTCTCCAGTTGTGCCATTTTAGCATATGATATCTTATCACTGATATTAATTAAAAGTTGTACTAAAAACATATATACCAATGGATTATATGTGGTGATAGATTGATTTGGTAGATCATATAACCACTTTAAGGCATAATTCTTTAAGCTACATTGGAACAACTTAGTGAGGAGATAATCATTGGACATGTAGTTCAAACATGCTACATGAAAAGCTTAGAGATGGTGCTCTGGGTCACCCTTACCATCATACAATGTAAGCTTAGGTGCAAAAAATCTAAATGGAAAAAGAGTTACAGCTATGTGATGTGATAAAGGTGTATGTAAAATAACATGAGAATCTAAGGCATGTGATGGCCTTGAAGCTCCTTGCTCAAGATGTACAAATTTAGCTTGTAGAAATGAACCTCATGCATAATGGATTGTACATATAAAAAAGAGGAACTATCCATAGGAGGTGTAGCTATCATTTAAGGTTGTTGAGTTAAAACTAGTTATTGTGCTAGTTGAGTTGGACCTAATGTAGGTGTAACAATGTTGTTATCTAGGGAAGTAGAATATTGACCATTATTTGATTTGTTTTATATTTCCATTAAGGCTTGTAAAATATATGCATGATCATGGGGCTATTCCTAGAGTCTATCTCTTAATCTCTATAGCATCTCATCCTTATTGATAACTGATTTTCATTGATAATTAGGCGAGCAGTGTCCCAATTCCCATCTTGTGTATCATCTTGGTATTGATTGTATTGCTCATATTCAGATGCATTATCATTGAAATCTACATAATTAGGGTGTGAAGGAACAATTATGGGAGTTTTAACTAGTCCCTTATCCATGGTATAAAATTGAACAAAAGGAATCTGAGTACACTCAATAGGATTTTTTCTAAGCCTAACACTTCTTCTGAAGGGAAGAGAGAAAGTTTCTTTAGATGACATATATTAAAAAAAAGTGAAATAGGTATTATAAAATAGAATTTATGAAATCTTAAAAGATTAACACAACCAATTAAAATAGGAAAAAGAAGGAAACAAACCCTAATAGCATCTAGGTTTAGGGTTTGTGCAATGTTTGAAGTAAGTTAGGTTCACCAAATGTTTTAACCTTTTAGGAATTATATGAATTTAAATCCTATGTTGTTAAAAAGTTGAGTATAGTAAATCAAGGTAGAAATATGAAATAAATATAACCACTGATCTATTATAGAATTGACTCTTTATAAAAATAGAAATAAATAATGTAATTAAGAAATTAGCTGGAAAAAGACTGAGATAGATGATCTAGAGGCTAAAACTTAAGGCAGAGGTTGGTTTGAGTGTCATAAACAAGATCTAAGTGTCAAAAATTCTTCCAAATAATATTAACCTAACTGGGTAGTAGTGCCATTTGGTGATAGTATCCTTATTTTAATAATAGTGTCCTCTGTGTAGGACTATTTTGAGCTTCTGGGTACACCTGTGTCTAGGTATCTCAAGCTTCTTCCTATATTAACTAGTTTTAAAACCTTATAGATGACCTATTTTGATTGATTTTATGTGTAAACTCTAATCCTCCATGTTGCTAAAGCATTTTTTTATACAACCATTAAAGTATATTGTTAGTGGGGTAGGCTAAACATTCTCAACACCCTACTATGATAATATTTGATTACATACCAATACTCCAAAAAGGGATCAAACCCAACGTAGTTCTCCCCACCTAAGTATTGGTGTAAGTGTAAGTGAAGCTAGTATGTTTTAGACCCAAGTGATTTGAATGTGATTGAGATTGGAAATCTAAGTAATTTGAGACTGGAATATTGTAGATGGTAGTATGTAGAAGTAGGGCAGAATAAGGATTGATAACCTTAATTATGCACAACTTATTTTGAGTTTGTATGTATAATTTGTATCTCCTTTCCATATAGTTGTTAGATGGCTAAAATTCATGTATATATATTTTTCTAGTGCTTATGTGGGTGCTAAATGAGGTCTAAGCCAACCTTAGGTGGTCTAATATTTGAAAAGATATTTGTTTATGGAAAAAGGAGGGAAATGATAATAACAACAATATTAAGACACTAACACCATGTGGTGCTATTGTCCCTATTATGCTGCTAGTGTCAAAGTGGCATAACCTAAGACACGAAGGGCTAGGATGTAAGAATGAGGGTATGGGACTGCTTTAGGGATGAATAGGGATGCTTGTGGCCTACACGAAGGATGGATAAGTGTGAAAATATGCCCTAAGATAGGTCTAGAACTAAGCTAGGGAGAGGTGGTCTCAATTACCAATCATAGCACTCAAGTTTCATTTTTAGGTGATTATATCTACAATAATATTGTAATGTTTTGCCTAAAATTTGGACACAAATATTGACATATTCCTTTGGGCCTTATTTAGGAATTTTTTATAAAAATAAATGCAACTATGTGGTAATAATTTAATGAAATAAAATAGATCACAATAATTTGTGGATCGATGATGCTAGCTATATATAGATTCATAAGAGTGGTACAAATTTAATGTATAAGTTACAATATGCAGATATTATAAAAGAAATTTGTATTTATTTGGACATTTTTTTTACAATGATGGCTATTGATAGTAGAGATACAAGATCAGAATAGTTTCAAAGGATTTGTATCCTCAAAATGCTATCAAAATTATACATACAAGATCATTATAGTGGTACATGGAATGATATTTGAGATATAATACAAGGCCTTGTCCTATAGTCTCTATAACCCTTAGATTGTGCCATATGGTGACATCTTGGGGGCATAGAATAACATAGATCAATCCAGTTTTATGGAGAGCTATGGGCCCTTGATTATATGAGATGTTTCCATGTGGCAACATTTTAGGGTTCAAGGACTTCTACAAGTGCCTAGTCCCCTCTAGGCCTGAGTGTACAGGATGCTACTACATTATAGTATCTCAACACCATGGGGCTATTGGCTTATCCAAAGTCTCTTATGGTCCTAGGTTCCCAAAACATCTTCATGTGATGACCTCTTAGGGTTATCATACTATTATCTTAACCAAAGTTTGTCATGGTCTCAAGATATTGGGACATCACCACATGGTGACCTCTTAAGCCATACCAACCACAGGACTATGAGATTTTAATAGAGCCTCCACCAACTCAATGTCTTAGGTTTTCAAGATGTTGCCACATAGAGACCTATCAGGGCCTTGAGGCCATGGGACTATTTAATTTTATCAAGCTCTCAAGATGTGGCCACATGGAAACATCTCAAGTCCTCAAGGCCATGGGACTATTATCTTACTTGAAGTCCCCCATGGTCCTAAGCTCTTAGAATGTCACCACATGGCAACCTCTTGGGGCCTCATAGCCATGAGATTATTGGCTTACCCAAAATTTCCCATGGTCCTAAACTCTCTCATGGTCCCAAGATTCTCTTTTATCACCATGTGATGGATTCTCAAGGTTTTGGTTCCATTGAACTATTAGCTTACCCAAAGTAACCTATAGTCTCAAGCTCTTGGGGTGTCACCTCTTAGGATCTCGAATCCATAAGACTATTTGATCTTAATAGGCTTCCTAGACATTGTCATCTGGCAACCTCTCTGGCCCTTGGGGCCACATGACTATTGGCTTCCATGAAGTCCTCTATGATCCTAAGCTACTAAACATATCCATTTATCAACCTCTCAAAGCCTTAGAACCACGCGACTATTAAATTTCTTGACGTCTCTCATGGTACTAGACTCTCTTGTGGTGTTAGGATCTTGGTCATTTCCACATGGAAACCTCTGTAAGCCTCTAGTCAATGGCACTATTGGCTTACCTAAATTCCCCCATAGTCTTAGGATCTCAAGACATCATCATATGGTAACCTTTTAGGGTCTCAGGGCTATGAGATCATTATATTTTATTGGGATCCTAGAATGTCCCATGTGGTGACCTCTTATGACCTCAAGACCATGAGACTATTGTCTTACTCAAACTATCCCATGGTCTTGAGCTCTTAGGATGTCACCACATGATTCCCTCTTAGGCCTTCGATGCCATGGGACTATTGGATTTTACTAGAGCCTTCACTGACTTGGGATCCTAGGTGTTAGGAATGTTAAAGGTAATAGATCTAAAGTGTTGGCAATAAAATATCACAAAGAAATATGTAAATATGATATGTAAAAATAACATATATCATTACTATTCAAAAATAAAGCATATAAAAGCATGATAGTATAAATGAAGACACTTGCATAAATAAGCAAGGTGAAATACTAAACCAGATAAGCTAACCAATGTGGGATAAAGTCTCACATAGGACAAACTCACTACAAGACAAAATTGCCAGCTAATACACTATAACATGTGATAAATACACATGAAATACATACTCTAACACCCCCCTCAAGTGAATCTAGGGGCTAACAAAAGCCAAAAAATAAATAATATCATATCTATAATATGAGTCTTGGTAACGAGGTTTGATAAGGTGTTCATGTACAATATGTATCCATGAAATGAATATAGAAGATGTCCTCATAAACACCCAAATGATAACTTTATAAACCCCAAGCATGCGATGCAACTCAAAGAAATGAGGTGATGCAAAAGGCTTTGTTAAGATATATATAACCTGACACTGAGTCAAAATATACTCCAAGCTAAGAACACCATCTTAAATGTGATGAAAAATGAAATACATATGTATCTCAATGTGCTTGGTCCATTGATGCTCAATTGGGCTATAATATATATAAATTGTACTCTAGTTGTCACATCAAAGTACAATGGATGAATCATGTGTGAATCTAAACTCCATCAATAACTGACAAAGTTAAAAAACTTATTGACTCACTATAACTGCTACTCTTTACTCAACATGTATAGATGAAAGTGAAATAGTCTAATGATTATTTCACAACCAAGCAATAGGTGAAGAACTAAGACAAAATATGTATCCAAAAGTGGAATGTCTGTCATCAAGAAAACTTGCCCAATTTGAATCACTATATCCAACCAAGTAGAACTCCTAGTGTAATGTAATCCAAAATGAGTATTACCTTGCAGATATCTCAAAATCCTCTTAGCAGCTTGCTAATGATTTTCATGAGGGTCATGTGCAAACCTAGATACAAACTCAAATGCAAATGAAATTGTGAGGCAAGCATGGGTCAAATACATAAGACTCCCAACCATCTGCCTATACAGTATAGGATCACAAAGTGGAGTAGTACAAGAGGTAGTGAGAGTCACTCTAGACTAAAAAGGAGAAGGACTTATCTTGCAATCAACCATGCCAAAATACTAAAAAATATTAATGGTATACTTATGCTAACTCCAATAGATCCATGTATCTGATTGTGAAATATGTAAACCAAGGAAGAAATGAAAAAAGACAAGATCTATGATTTCAAATTGCGCTAAAAATACCTACTGAATAATCTAAATCTGAGATGAGGAGCTACCTGTGAAAAGCAGATCATCAACATACAAGACTAGAATGATACTGTCCTTCTCAATACGTTGAATATATATTATGGGATTAAAGTGACAATGAAAAAAGATGGTAGAGAGAAAAAATGAATCCATGTTTTCATACCAACCTTGAGGGGCCTATTTGAGACCCTAAAGAGACCTCATAAGTTGACAAATAAAATAAATATCATGAATAAACCCAACAGGCTACTCCATACATATTTATTAATGCAAGTTTCCATGCAAGAAAGCACTCTTCACATCCATTTGATGTATTGGACAACCCTTTCATGTATCAACATAAATTGCATGACAAATAGAATTCAACTTAGCAATGGACGTAAAAGTCTTATAATAATCAATACTTTCAACTTAAGAGAATCCCTTTGTAATAAGACATATTTTATACTTGTCAATGGACCTATCAACTGCATACTTGGTGTGATAAATCCATTTGCACCTAACCATATTTCTTCCTTTAGGAAGAGTAACAAAATCCCAAGTGTGATTCTTTATCAATGAAGAGTACTCATCTATCATCACATCATCTCACTCCTGTATCTCATGAGCCTATGAAAAATACTATGGATCCCTAGAAAATCCCTGACATAAAATTCTAGTACCATAGAATGTGTATGATGATGTTGAGTAGGTGTAAGATCCTATATGAATGGTGATTCCTCAGAAACTATAGTACAAGCCCACTTAGGCATAGTGGCAAGATCAGTGGAAACAATATGTTCATCCTCTACAACCTCCTCAAGAATCTCTTGAGTTGGCTCCTCAAATAATAAATATTTGAGAGGAGGTGAACTATCAAAAGAAGAAAAAGGCATGGAAGAAGAAGAAGAGTCATGAGATGTGCAATTCTCATCAAAATGTACATATGTTTAAAAATAAACATCATGAGTATCAAGATCTAAAAGAGGATAAGCTCTCATGTCCTCGTAATACCTTACAAAGATTAAAGGTTTTCTCTACTTATCCAATGATTCTTTTTCTTCTTTGGTATAAATTCCCAAGCAAGACTTTCAAAGACTCAAAAAAATGAGACATTAGGCTTGGTTCCAAATAATGCCTCCTCTAGAGTCATATGCTCAAGTGTTAGATGTGGTGTGTGGTTTTGAATGTAGTTTGCGTAATTAATTGCTTCTACCAAATAGATAGGAGGTAAATCCTGTTAATGCATCATGTAGTTAGCCATCTCCTTCAAAGTTTGGTTCTTCCTCTCTGTTAAGCCATTCTATTATGGAGTATTTGCCAAAGAAAGCTGGTGAATAATACCATGGGATGCTAAAAATTTAGTAAACTCTTGACTGAATTACTCCCCCTCATTATCTGTATGAAGATTTTTGATGCAACTCGATGATTATTTCTTGACCAAATAATTAAAAACTTTGAAGTAATCAAAGACATCACTCTTTTACTTGAGGACATAAACCCAAGTACACCTCAATAAATTGTTAATGATAGTAAGTGTATACTTATCTCCATTTAAAAAGGAGTAGGAAAGACCATCAAATAATTGTGCACAAGCTAAAGTGGTGAAGAAGCTCTCATGGACATGCCCTTAAAAAATGAATCCTAATGTTGTTTTCCCAATGCACAACTAGGGCAGACTCCATTAAGACATGAAACTATAAGAATACCCTCCACCATATTGTGAATGATCAACTCCTTCAAATATCTGTAGTTGAGTGTCTAAGTCTCTCATACCAAAGTTGACTCTTAGAATCTGCATGAAAAACTAAACACGTCTCTAAAGGAGGAGTATCATCAAAACCCTTCAAATAGTAAAATCAAAAACTATGATAAAAAAACAACCTATGAAATGAGTGTATGTATCTCTAATAAATCTCAAACTTCAAGACCTTGTAGTGTGAAAGTCACTATCTTATCCTGACTAAAATGATAAATTTGATACAATGAAAGTAGATTGGTTGTGATGTTTGGAACATATAATGCATCATTGATATGACCACTATCTAGTTGTATGTCACACTTCCCCTTAACATAAATGAAGGAAGAATCTCTAACCTCAATGTTAGATGTGGAACTTAGACCAAGAGATACAAATGACTCCTTGGTAGAAGTCATATGGTGTGAAGCACCAAAATCTAGAACCCAACTATCTGAAATAAGTAACTATGATCCCTTGACAACATTAGTTTTTCCATGCTCATGAGATGGATAAAGAGTGGAGATAGAAATCTTGTGTTTCATAACATCATCCTCTAAGGCTTGCATTCTCTTAAAATCCCTAGACTCTTCATGCCTAGTCCTCTCGCAATAAAAGCAAGATAGGTTAGACTTGCTCTTAGATTTGAAAGATGGTTTGGGTTTAGGTGTAGAGCGTAGGTAGGCTTAGGTGCATTTTGAGGTGGAGGAGTGTTTTTATTCTTACCCTTAGATTTTTATTTAGTCTTAGGATGTGAGGCCACTAATGCTTTTTGAGAGGTGGATGACTCAAAGTAAGACAAATAAATCTGAAGTATTGGCAATAAAACATCACAAAAGAAGCTGCATATGATATGAAAAAATAATGCAAATCATATACTATTCAGAAATGAAGCATATAAAAGCATGCTAGTAGAAATGAAGGAACTTGAATATATAGACAAGGTGAAATACTAAACTAGCAAAGTGGTCAATGTGGGATAAAGCCTCACATAGGACAAACTTAGTACATGATGAAATAGCTAGATAAGACACTAGCAAACATTAAAAATACACATGAAATATATACTTTAACACTAGGTTCCCAGGAGGTCGTCATGTGGCGACCTCTCGGGCGCTCAAAACTATTAGATGTCAATTCATAGTTTACTTCAAGTTTATTTCAAATGAACGTATTTTTTAATTTTGAAATAGATTGTGTAGATGCATTGAATGATTTTCTGTGCAAGTTTATTGAGGCATTGAAAAAAAAATGTATATAATTTTCTTCTATAATTTTTCTTTCTTTTTCTAGCTTTGAAACTACACACTACTAACTAATTTCTACTCATTGTTTCTCATTGTGCAAATAAAAACTTCTTATGCCTATGGAGGAATCGCATCTAAGACTTACAATAATAAAGACTGCCTTTGCCTACATGGGTAAGACGAACAACTACTAACAGTATTGCCTATGGAGAACTTACATAGCATAGATATACAATGTTTTATTTTTGTTACAAAATGTGAATGACTTTTGTGAATCTTGTCTAAATATCAATACATTTTTTTTTATCAATAGTGTTTAGTCATATACCTTACTACTCAAGGACTCACATTTCAGACTTAGAAATTTTTTTTGTTACTAAATATTACCATCACATTGTAATTATATTGTTCTACATTTGTCAACAAAAGAATCTGCGTTTCATATGTTATAATTTTATTTTTGTTAACAATTAGTTTCTGATTAAAATTATATTTTAATAGGCAATATAGGTTAATTGTCACTTTATATTTAACATTTAGATCTAGTTTTAGCTCCTAAACTATTTCGATGCTCACATTTTGTCATATTAATTGTTAAAAAAATTGTTTTTACATATTTCATATTATTACTTTAATTTCAGCAACACAAAAATCAAATACAATATATTATTTGATATAAAAATAAAAACTAACCACTTCATTATTTCTTTTTCTTTTCTTTTTTTTAAAATTACGATGCGTTTTTGAATATTGAAAAGCGACCAACAAGAAGCAAAACCGTTGCTCGAACCCGGGACGACTGGGTGGTAGGCCCCCGGCGCTACCATTGCACTAAAAACAAAATAATTACGTAAATGACTTGAACATGGCAATTCATTTTTTTGTTTATTTTTTTATATTTCTTTAAACAAGGCTGACTAAAAATGAATCCATTCATTGATATCCCTCTAGAATGCTAGAATAAATGATGCTCAAATAGGGAGCTGATAGCCCTCCGTATCTCCAGCCGCGTATCGTGGAAAATGAATCCATTGTAAACATTCGTTTGTCATTAAAGCGTTAGCAGCATATCCTAAAAAGCGGGGCAAAAATAGTGAATTGTTAGATGCCAATATAGGGATAGAACGAATGCGAACGGCGGATGCGGCGAAGCGAGTTTTACGATCTATGAAATTAGGGTTTAGCGGCGATGGGCAGGCGGATATAAATATAGCACGACGGTTCGGAGTTGGAAGAAGCGCAATTCCACACCTTTATGCTTTGTATATTGGGGAGTACAATGGCAATGATGAGGATGGCGTTGTGGATTTGTTTGCTGCAAGCAATTGCAGTTATGAGTGCAGACCCCGATCCATTGCAGGACTTCTGCGTAGCGGATGTTAGCAAAGGCGCCCCCACCATGAATGGCTACGCCTGTCTTAATCCCAGCCAGGCAAAACCAGAGCATTTTTTGACATCGGCTCTAAACAAGATAGACAATTCTTCAACCAACAGGTTCGGGCTGACTGCCAAAACTTTGTCAGTAGAGGATTTGCCGGGCATGAACACGCAGGGACTGAC
>JARHVA010008757.1:350000-425349 GCA_037957365.1 Torreya grandis
GGGTAGATTGCATTCAAGAAGAGGCTAGATTGGTTGCTATAGGAATTGGTCAAAGCTCTACCGATGAAGATATTCATGTCCTTTCCTCTAAAACATTTAAGAAGAAAAGCAAGAATGAGAAGAAAGGATTCTTCAAGAGAAACAGAGATAATGAGACTGATGGTGCTCCTACTTTCAAGAAGAAAAGGGACCTCTCCAAAATCCAATGTTTTAGGTGTGACAAGTATGGTCACATTGCCAAATATTATCCCTCCAGGCCTAAGTAACAAGCCGCCATTGTAGATGTTGATGATGCCTCTCCTCAGAAGGAAAAGTGTGAATATTTGTTCTATTCAGCATTATCAAGCAATGTACCTACTGACACCAACACTTGGTTAATTGATACTGGTGCATCTCGACACATCACTGGGTTTAAGAAGCATTTATCAAACTTGATGGAGAGAAATTCTTGTGAGCAAGTTATCATTGGAGATGATGCTAGCTATTCAGTGAAAGGGATTGGAATCTCTACTCTCGACTTAAAATATGGCATTAATCTAAGGTTAAGTGATGTTCTCTATGTTCAAGGCATCAAACAAAATCTAGTTTCCATTTCAGCCTTGGAAGATAAGGGTTATCAAGTTGCCTTCTCCAAAGGCAAAGTTCTTGTGTGGATGAAGAATTCTAACTTCAAAACTACTCGAATAATTGGAGTTAGACATGAGAGCCTCTATAGGATAATTACTTTTCCACTTCAGGCATTAGTACATGATTCTTCAAACTTGTGTGATCTTTGGCATAGAAGATTAGCTCACCTACACTTTTGAGCTCTACTTATCATGGAGAAAATGGTCACGGGTCTTCCAAAATTAAACCAGGAGCATGAAGGTACTTGCAAAGGTTGTGCCATGGGTAAGAATACTAAAAGACCATTTTATAGTCGAGAAAGTAGATCTAAATGTATTCTAGATCTCATTCATTTTGATTTATGTGGTCCAATGTCTATTGCTTCTTTGGGTGGTTTCTTGTATTACATTACTTTTATTGATGACCACTCTAGAAAGACTTGGATTTATTTCTTGAAATCTAAAGAATCTGAAGAAGTACTTGAGAGGTTCAAAGAGTTTAAAGCTCAGGTAGAGAACTTATCTAGGAAGAGGATCAAAGTTCTGAGATCTGACAATGGAGGGGAGTATACCTCTGATGAATTTCATAACTTTTGCATTGAAATGGGGATTAAGAGGGAGTTATGTGTTCCTTACAACCCTCAACAGAATGGTGTTGCAGAAAGGAAGAACAGATCTATTATAGAAGCTGCCAAAGCTATGATTCATGACCAAGATCTGCAAATCTTCCTTTGGGCTGAAGCATCTAAGACAACTGTTTATGTTCAGAATAGAAGCCCTCACTGGATTTTAGAGAACATGACTCCCGAAGAAGCTTTCATAGGGGTAAAGCTGGAAGTAATTAATTTGAGGATATTTGGTTGTCCAGTATATTTTCACATACCAAAAGATAAAAGGACTAAGTTGAATCCTTATGGCAGGAAGGGAATATTTGTAGGCTATAGTGAAACTTCAAAAGCCTATAGAATTTACATTCCAGGTCAGAAGTTGATTGAGATTAGTAGGGATGTTACATTTGAAGAGGATGTTGCATTCAAAAGATCTAAGAGCATTCATATGGAGATAGATAATGAAGAACAAGAGTCTCCTCAGGATATGGAAGTTGACCATACTCCTGAAATTCAGAGGGATATTTTTGATTCAAAAGAAGATGATGTTTCAGTTAAGCCTTTGGAACCAACTGATGGACCTAGTGACATTGTTATAGTATGAAAAAGGCCTCGGTGGACTCAAGAAAGCATGCAAGATGTAGGAAAATATACAGGTCCTCAAAGATCTCTTACAGAAAGCAAGAGACCTCATAAGCTCTCAGATTATGTGTTATTAATGAGTCAAATTACTGAGTCTGAGCCTTCTAGTGTTAAGGAAGCTACTAGTCAACAAGTATGGAGAGATGATATGGCTAAAGAGTATAAATCCATCCTCAAGAATGATGTTTGGGATATCATACCTAGACTTGAAGGAAAATCTATTGTTTCTTCTAAGTGGCTCTTCAAGATCAAGCATGCAACTGATGGAAGCATTGAGAAGTACAAGGCTAGGTTTGTGGCTAGAGGATTCTCTCAGAAAGAGGGAGTAGATTATGAGGAAACCTTTGCTCCAGTTGCTCACTATACATCTGTCAGAACCATCATTGCTATTGCAGCATTTAAAGGATGGAAATTACACCAAATGGATGTGAAGACAACATTTCTAAATGGTGTAATTGAGGAAGACATATATATTGAGCAACCTGATGGTTTTGAGGTTCATGGGAAGGAGTCTCCTATTTGCAAACTGAAGAAGGCTTTGTACGGCCTTAAGCAGGCTCCTCGTGCTTGGTATGAAAGAATTGATCGATACTTGATGAGCTTGAATTTCTCCAAGAATGATGTTGATTCAAACCTATACTTCAAGCTAATTGATGGCAACACATTAATCTTGGTTATCTATGTTGATGATCTTCTTATTACTGGAGAAGATCACCTCATTTTCAAATGTAAGAAGGAGTTAGCTTCAGAATTTGAAATGAAGGATCTTGATCTCTTACATTACTTCCTTGGTTTAGAAGTATGGCAAAAACCAAATGAGATCATTCTAAGTCAAGGGAAGTATTCTATTGACATATTGAAGCGATTTGGTATGATAAATTGCAAACCAATGTCTACACCGATGGAGTCAAATTTGTTGAAGTTAAAAGAGGCTGCAGCTAGTTCAGATCTGGTGGATCCTAGCATGTACAGACAAATGATTGGTTCATTAATGAATCTAGTTAATACCAGACCAGATATTTGCTATGCAGTGAGTGCACTTAGTCAGTTCATGTGTGAACCAAGACAAATACATCTAGTTGCAGTGAAGCATATCCTAAGATATTTGCGTGGCACAATTGGATATTGCTTGAGATATTCTTCTAGTATAGACTTGAAACTGCACTGATATACTAATTTTGATTGGGCAGGATGTGTCTCTGATCAAAAGAGCACCTCTGGATGTTGTTTTAGTTTGGGATCTGCTATGATTTCTTGGTGCAGTAGGAAACAGTCATCTCTAGCATTGAGTACAGTAGAGGCAGAAAATATTAAAGCTTGTATGGTAGCTCAAGAAGTAGTATGGCTTTGTAAGCTCCTTGTAGGATTGTTTGAATAATCAATGGAGCCTACAATCATTCATTGGGATAACCAGAGCTGTGTGAAGATTTGTATCAATCCAATGTTTCATGATAGAACCAAACATGTTGAAATCAAATACCATTATATTAGAGATATGGTATTGAGGAAAGCTATTGAGTTAAGGTATATCAGCACTGATGAGCAGATGATAGACATTCTCACCAAGCCTCTCTCCAAGTTAAAGTTTGTGTACTTTCGAGATAAGATTGGTATAGTGGAGAATACTACCTTAACTGAGAAAGAGTCTTAGTATCAGTAATCCATTGATAACAAGTTCTTCTCTATGAGAGAAGTTTGAGGTGAAATCCTTTGATAACGAGTTCTTCTCTAAGAGAGAAGTTCGAGGTGAAATCCCTTGATAACGAGTTCTTCTCTGAGAGAGAATTTCAAGGTGAAATCCCTTGATAATGAGTTCTTCTCTAAGAGAGAAGTTCAAGGTGAAATCCCTTGATAACAAGTTCTTCTTTGTGAGAGAAGTTTGAGGTGAAATCCCTTGATTCCACACTCTAAGAGAGCCAGATGTATGTCATCCAGTGTGGTTGACATCACGATGAGGTGACATGTCTTATGTAGCTAGAATTATCCTCCCTAGCTGAGAAGGAGTGTTGATGTTGGAGGAGCAACTTTGGGCTCCTACTTCCAGCCCAATGGCTTGAACTTTTGATAAAGGCCGACAAGGAGATTGAAGAGTTGTGTCTCTTTGTCAAAAGGGAGATTGAAGAGATGTGTCTCATTCTTCTCACTTGTATATATAATGCTTCCTCATTGTTCAAGTTAAAAATATTCAATAACAAGTATATTTATAAAGAGTAGACTTCAGAAGATTAAAACAGATTTATCCATTTGTGTTCATTATTCATTGTGTTGCAATTTTGTTTATTTCAATTCTGATCATAAATCTAACAGGTTAGATAGGCACCTCGAGATTGATATCTTTTTACGTATTTTAGATAAATGTATTTAAGATATTTATGCTAATAACATCTATAGGTGTGACATGCACATTTAACAATAAATACTAATTAATGCATTATTTCATATTCATCCAAATAAGAAACATATATTACATTTAATGATAATTAAAGAAAATAATTTCATATACATCAAAATGTGAAAATAATTATAATATATGTGATATTAAATATGCAACATTATTTTAGTTCTAAGGACATAAGTCTCTCTTCCTCAGATTTCTATTTGAAAAGTTGTTTTCTTGTTTTCAACTTCTCATATTGTCACATGAAAATGTAGACCAAATTTTGAGTCCTTCTAGAGATTTTACACATGAGATGGCCATAAATATTAACCCCAGTCTTTTTGTATGCCTTATATCAATTGTTGTTTGAGAAAGAGTCAATCCTTGTGATTTAGGTATGGATAATACCCAAGCTAGTCTTAAAAGTAGTTGTCATGTATGTCCCCTTTGTATTGGTATAATTGGAATTATATGTGGAGTTGCATCTACAAATGGCATTCTAGAGTTGTTGTCCCCCAAAAATATCACTCATTTTTGGGACAACATTTTAATTATTTTGGTCTTACAGACCAAAATTATCTCTTCCCTTTCCAAATTTTGTCTTGGGCATTCAAACTCCTCATTTTTCAAGCTTTTCAGAAATCTACGAACTGTAAATAGGCTTATTTCTACAAGTTCAATGGGTTTCACGACTTCTATAGGTGTGTTCAATCAAAAGGAATCAATTTCTAACAATTGGTCATTTTCTAGATTGGTTCATCGCCTTGGTTCAAACAAAAATTTTCATCGACAAGCATCAGCAGCAGGTTCAAAGTTTGGTTCATCTTTTGGTTAAACATCAAATGGTTCAAAGGTAGGTTCAATCAAGTGGTTCAATGCTTTGTTTCAACATTTGGTTCATTCACTTAGCTTTAGCGCTTTGATTCATTCTTTGGTTCAATCAAGCGGTTCGTCAATTGGTTCAAAGCTTTGTTTGAACCGTTGAACCAAAAATTTGGTTCAACAACCAAGTTCAATGAAAAGGTTTAAAGATTTGGTTTGATGGTTGGTTCAAAGACATGGTTCAAAGGCAAGTTCAATGTTTGGTTCAATTCTTAGTTCATCGGCTTGGTTCATTCAAATTGAACCATCAGCTTGAACCATTTTTGGTTTAACCGATTGGTTCAATGTCTTGGTTCAACAGATTGATTCCTCGCCAAAGTTCAAAGCAGCCTGAAGGCCATTCAAAGACTACCTGTAGGGTAGATACCCTTGCGGGAGACTCTTCCTGACTCAAAACAGGTCTTTGCTTAAGGCCCGAAAGGGCAAGTTCAATCTGAAAAAGTGCCAAACAAAAAAGCTGAAAGAAGACAATAGAATGGTGTGCTCAAAAATGTCAAATTCAACACAGTGAATTAGTCATTGATCCTTTAAAACACACAGACCAGAATACATTCATAGATCTCAAAGCCAAGACTAGTAGAATGCGGAGAGGAATAGAACAGTAAATTAAATCTAGGGCCTGATTCAATTAACCAGACAAGGAGGAACGATGAAGATAAGATCAGATCGCTAGGGAAGTTGCAATTTTCAATAAGCGAGACTTATTTCCTTGCATTGATAAAATCAAATGGGTAAAGTGCCCCTAAGTTCTGGTGCATCTCCTTAACAGATTCCAATGCAAATTGATGTATTGATTATTCCCAAATCCTTTTTAGGAGGCTATATAAGGGACTTTCTTCGATTGTAATAAGGATCTCTTTTTTGATGATTAGAACGAAACTCTACCCAAATTGTAAGGCATTGCTGAGACTTTGAGCTCAGATTGCTGACCATATTTTGCTATTGGAATAAGAAAGCAAGTGGTTTTTCAGACTTTGTGCTGTAATATCTTTGTTATTGAGGAAATCATTTTTATGTCTTTTTCTTCAATATATCTTCTGTTCCTTTAATTCAACAAGTAGAATTAGTGACAGCAGTTAAAAAAGGTGTCCTAAAGAGTTGAATGTGGAGAGACTTTGTGCCCCCATAATCATCTTTAGTTTGTTTTCTTTTCATTTCTATGTAAAGGACCTTGAGGTGACTTTGTGCCCTCACTATCCTTCGTATCTTACTCTTGAGCAATCCAGGTGAAGACTTTGAGCTACATCTCGATTTGCCGATTATTGAATCCTTTGTTACATTTTGTTATTACTACCAGGAGTATTCTTGTGGTTTGTTGAATAGTATTTCTAAAAGAAGAGGAGTATTATCTATCATTTCCTTTGAGTTTTTCCTTTGATTCGAGTGCATCATCTCTAAAAGAAGAGAGATGGATGGTTTGTCCCACCCATGAGTATTATTTTCTATATATATATAGCATACCTATAGGGAATCTCCCCTTGATGAGAGGAGAGATTAGTGTCTTTCTAATGTGGTAAAACTACTCATTTGGATGACTAATCTTCCTACTTTGGCTGATCAGACCTATTTTATTTATTAGTACGCTGATCGACAAAATATTCAACCAATAGTTTTTGGTGACGCCGTTGGGGATATACACAATATTGTGTAATTTGGAACCTCAAGTTTTAGATTGAAACATCACCTATATAACCCATTATCATTATAACCTTATCCATTACAGACTCTGGCAACTCCATTTCATGTCTTACCCATTATTTATTTATAGCCTTACCATTTTCATCCATCTCCATTATATTATCTGGTCTACAAAACTAGAGTTGCAGGGAAAGAAAGCATAGTTTGAAGCCTCAAGCTTTAAGCTGAAGCAGGGCCACTTTCTTTTCCATTTTTGTCCTATAAACTGGCAACACCACTCAGATGTGTTATCCCTATTGTTCATAATTAAATCATGGAAGTTTGAGGCCCTTGGGGTAACTCTTTTGGCCCACTCAACTTGACTCCACCTCTGCATGAGCTACCACTCAGTTCAAGGAAGAATTTCCACCAAATTCTTTGGTGATGGAAGAGTCCACCCTGATGAACACATTGCAGCCTTCACCATAGCCTGTGGTGTGATAGGGGTGGAATTTGAAGACATGGTAGTCAGGCTTTTCATGGAGACATTACAAGGTGCTGTTGCAGGCTAGTTTTACCATCTGCAAACTAGATCAGTGACTGGCTGGGACACTATCAAAGCCAAGTTTGAAGCAAGGTTCAAACCTATAGAAGATGCAAATGCCTTGCTGGCCCAACTCACACAGATGAAGAAGGAGCCCCATGAACCTATGAGGGACTTCATTGCCAAGTTCAACAAGCTGAGGCACAAGATTCCCATGATCGCCCAGCCAACACCTCAGAATCTCATGTGTTTCTTCATCAATTCATAGTTTCCTGAAGTGAGTTTTCTGTTGAGATGGGCTAGACACATAGACCTTGAGGCTACTCAAGACTTGGCTACTGAGCTAGAAGATGACCTTATCTTGGCAGGAAAGATAAGGAGAGATCCTAACAGAATTAAAGCTTCATCATCTTTTGAATAT
Organism: Torreya grandis; assembly: GCA_037957365.1. Classification (NCBI taxonomy): domain Eukaryota; kingdom Viridiplantae; phylum Streptophyta; class Pinopsida; order Cupressales; family Taxaceae; genus Torreya; species Torreya grandis. The sequence continues at coordinate 357,697 of JARHVA010008757.1, forward strand.
TCATCTACAAACACCATTGATCCAATGGTGCAAAAGCTGGCAAATGAATTACTAGCCTTGAAAAGGCAAATGGCACTAAGTATGTCTTCTATTCCTCTATATAAAGATATACCAAGGAGGACATTCCCTAAACCAGCCATATCAAGGTAACACTACCAGAAGTCAAGGGCAACAAAATCGTCTTCCTCCCCCACAAAATAATCTTGCCCTTAAAGCACCTCCAACAAACTCGGTAGTTGGATATCTGGAAATAGAGCATGTCTCCTATTTCCAACCTGAGTTAGAGCAAGAAAATGGCACTGATCTCTTCTAGGAGGATCTAAAAGAATCAGCTAGCGACTCCCACATTAGTTTCCTGAATTACCAGGATGAATCCAGAAGTGAAGGTGAAGCAATCAAGGGATCATACACAGTATTAACCCAGTCCCAGAATCAGTCAGCCTAGCAGGCTGACAAAGAGAAGACAGAGGAGCAACCCCAACTAGCAATTTCAATTGCTGAGTAGAGAACCCCTCTTCCTTTTCAACCAAAGGACCCAGTGATTACCAAATAAGTAAGTACATCGAACATCTCTGCACCTTCTACTTCAACTTCGTAAACTAGTCTTCCCCCTCCTAAAAATCAAAAGGATGAACTCCCATCTTCTCTTCCAAGCCCATTCTATTCATTTGACATGATTAATCATGTCAAGAAATCCAAAATTTAGATGACTGAGTTTGAATCCCTGCAAGCCAATCCTGAGCAATTGGACATTGATGGAGAACCAGGTGTAGACCTGTTTGAGGTAAAAATTATGGTCACCCAAACGGCCCCTGTAGCTCAAATTTTGTTTGAGCCTTTAGGTAGGGGTAATTACTTCTTGACCACAGAGGATGTTCATGTTTTTGAAGATGAAAGTCCTATAGATGACAATCCAAGAATTGATCCAAACAAGATTTTAGGAGAATTGGTGGGATGCAGTATAAACAAGGAAGGATCTTCCATCTCTAAAGAAGAGAAATCTGATAGGAGATCAGCTTCTAATGATGACAACAATTCTTGCACCAATGATGAAGTTGGGACTATGTTGATATCTCCTCAAGGAGATATTCTTCCTTCATGTAATTTTCAAGTTAGCATTTTTTCCACAATTGGATATAGACCTCTGTTGCTCGAATTGAACACTGCTCAAGATGAAGAAGTCAAACTCCTTCACATCAAAGGAGATGCTAAGCTAATAGTTTGTCAGGAGTTTGATGTGGACAATCTTATCATAGCTGGATTTAACTAGAAGAACAACCAATTATGGTAATGGACCATGCTACTGCAAATCAAAATCAAGCAAAGGAACCCTTCACAGGGAGAACAAGGAGTTATGGTTTTCAGTTTGAAGACCACGTCTTGCCACAGAGCAAAAAGAAGGAAAAACCAAGAGGAAGACGCAGAAAATTGGTTTCCTGGTGGAGAGCTCTATTCACCCTTCACTGTTTCTGTGGACAAAATGTCTTCTTGCTGGTTTACCAAGATGGCGCACTATTTTCACTATCTCTCAAGAAGCAGCATCTAAAATACTTCAATTCTTGAAGTATCAGATCATTACATATGTATATATGTATATTTATACAGTTTTTAATTCTATTTTGTTTTTTTTGTTTCCATTTTTGATGCCTTTCCTTTCTCGGTAGCATGACTCCATAACCCAATGGTATACTTGAAGACACTGGAGATTCTGGATTCTACTCCTTTCAATTCATTTTGCAATTGACAGAAGTTCCCCAACTAGAGCCAGCTGTTGTCCCCCAAAAATATCACTCATTTTTGGGACAACACTTGAATTATTTTGGTCTTATAGACCAAAATTATCTCTTCCCTTTCCAAATTTTGTCTTGGGCATTCAAACTCCTCATTTTTCAAGCTTTTCAGAAATCTATGGACTGTAAACAGGCTTATTTCTACAAGTTCAACGGGTTTCATGACTTCTACAGGTGTGTTCAATCAAAAGGAATTAGTTTCTAACAATTGGTCATTTTCAGAATTGGTTCATCGCCTTGGTTCAAATAGCAATTTCCATCGAGAAGCATCAGCAACAGGTTCAATGTTTGGTTCATCTTTTGGTTCAACATCAAATGGTTCAAAGGCAGGTTCAATCAAGTGGTTCATTCACTTAGCTTCAGTGCTTTGATTCATTCTTTGGTTCAATCAAGCAGTTCATCAGTTGGTTCAAAGCTTTGTTTGAACTGTTGAACCAAAAATTTGGTTCAACGACCAAGTTCAATGAAAAGATTCAAAGCTTTGGTTCGATGGTTGGTTTAAAGACATGGTTCAAAGGCAAGTTAAATGTTTGGTTCAATGCTTAGTTCATCAGCTTGGTTAATTCAAATTGAACCATTGGTTTGAACTATTTTTGGTTCAACCGATTGGTTCAATGTCTTGGTTCAACGGATTGATTCGTCGCCAAAGTTCAAAGAAGCCCGAAGGCCATTCAAAGACTGCCCATAGGGTAGATACCCTTGTGGGAGACTCTTCCCGACTCAAAATAGGTCCTTGCTTAAGGCCCGAAAGGGAAAGTTCAATCCGAAAAAGTGCCAAATGGAAAAGCCAAAAGAAGACAAAGGAATGACATGCTCAAAAATGTCAAATTCAACATAGTGAGTTAGCCGTTGATCCTTTAAAACATATAGACCAGAATACATTCACAGATCTCAAAGCCAAGACCAGTAGAACTTGGAGAGGAACAGAATAGTAAATCAAATCTAGGGCCTGATTCAATTAATCAGACAAGGAGGAACGATGAAGATAAGATCAAATCGCCAAGGAAGTTGTAATTTTCAATAAGCACGACTTATTTCCTTGCATTGATAAAATCAAATGGGTAAAACACCCCTAAGTTCTGGCGCATCTCCTTAACAGATTCCAATGCAAATTGATGTATTGATTGTTCCCAAATCCTTCTTAAGAGGCTATATAAGGGACTTTCTTCGATTGTAACAAGGATCTCTTTTTTGATGATTAGAACGAAACTCTGCCCAAATTGTAAGGCATTGCTAAGACTTTGAGCTCAAATTGCTAACCATATTTTGTTATTGGAATAAGAAAGCAAGTGGTTTTTCAAACTTTGTGCTGTAATATCTTTGTTATTGAGGAAATCATTCTTATGTCTTTTTCTTCAATATATCTTCTGTTCCTTTGATTCAACAAGTAGAATTAGTGACATCAGTTAAAAAAGGTGTCATAAAGAGTTGACTGTGGAGAGACTTTGTGCCCCCATAATTGTCTGTAGTTTGTTTTCTTTTCATTTCTTTGTAAAGGACCTTTAGGTGACTTTGTGCCCTCATTGTCCTTCGTATCTTACTCTTGAGCAATCTAGGTGAAGACTTTGAGCTGCATCTCGATTTGCCAGTTATTGCATCCTTTGCTACATTTTGTTGTTACTACTAGGAGTATTCTTGTGGTTTGCTGAATAGTATTTCTGAAAGAAGAGGAGTATTGTCTATCATTTCCCCTGAGTTTTTCCTTTGATCCGAGTGCATCATCTCTAAAAGAAGAGAGATGGATGGTTTGTCCCACCCATGATTATTATTTTTTGTATATATATATATATATATATATATATATATATATATATATATATATATATATATATATATATAGCATACCTACAGGGAACCTCCCCTTGATGAGAGGAGAGATCAATGTCTTTTTGATGTGGTAAAACTACACATTTGGATGACTAATCTTCCTACTTTGGTTGATCAGACCTATTTTGTTTATTAGTACACTGATCGACAAAATATTCAACCAACAAGAGTAACTGTCAAATTCCACCATAACATATGTAGGTGGCTCTAGTGGTGAACTTCTAGGTTTGTATACTATACTTCAAATATATCCTAGAGATCCATTTACAAGTCCTACTTCTATCCATATATTAGAGGTTAACATCACCCTTGCATCCTTAGCTATTAATAACTTCATGTCTAATTCATTATTCTAACCTCTTGATGGATTGGTACTACATGTTCTAGTTGCAATGCTCCATGCAATCGATCCTTTTAATGCTTTCAATTTTATTTTGTTATGATTTTTCACATTATCATTTGTTGCAAATAAATGAAGAGCATTATCAAAATCTTCCTTGATGCTTGGGTGTAATACACTATTTGTCCTTGACATCAATAGTTTCTAATCATCAATAGTTAGATGTGCATCTCTAAGATTTATGAGCATTTGTCAAAACCTTTTTTGGTCATCACTTTCTCCTTCTTGTCTAAATACCTTATCTAAACTAACAACTATTTTGAATTCTTACCATAATATTTTTACATGCCTATTATTATTGTATGGTACTTTATCACTCATAAGAGGTAGTTGGCCTAAATCTCCTACTAAAATGATTGATCTACCTCCAAAACTCATGTTTGCATTTTTTGAAAATGCTTGATGAAGTCGTGCATCTATGTTATACAAAATTTTCCCCCAATGAAACTCATTTCATCAATCAATATGCATTGTATATGTCATATTTCTTCTTGAAAACTTGTGAGTCTTTCTCCTTCTAATTCAAAAAATTTTGTGATTGGGATTCGCAGTGTTGAGTGGATTATTGAAGCACCAATATTAAATGCTGCAACTCCATTTGGTGCAAGTAATAAAATTGGACAACGTTGCATAGTTGATAATTCATTTTGAAAAGCTTCACGAATGGAACCAATTAGATGTGATTTTCCTATTCTTATTGTTCCTTGAATTATCATGCATAATGGTGCAACATTATGAGTCTGAAGAAAATGTCTCATGATTATTTCAAGTGCCTTTTTTCTTTGGCACTTAAGGTTCCATATAAACATTTTCCCCCAATGAAACTCATTTCATCAATCAATATGCATTGTATATGTCATATTTCTTCTTGAAAACTTGTGAGTCTTGCTCCTTCTAATTCAAAAAATTTTGTGATTGGGATTCGCAGGGTTGAGTGGATTATTGAAGCACCAATATTAAATGCTGCAACTCCATTTGGTGCAAGTAATAAAATTGGACAACGTTGCATAGTTGATAATTCATTTTGAAAAGCTTCACGAATGGAACCAATTAGATGTGATTTTCCTATTCTTATTGTTCCTTGAATTATCATGCATAATGGTGCAACATTATGAGTCTGAAGAAAATGTCTCATGATTATTTCAAGTGCCTTTTTTCTTTGGCACTTAAGGTTCCATATAAAATATTACTTGTTATATTATTGGGTATGAGTAACCTTTTGTCTTTCATTGTGCTTATGAATTTTATAGTTGAAGTTGTGTATTCTTCTCCTTTATATTCATGATTCCATGGTACTTATATCTCTTCTTCCAAACATATCTAATTTTGATACTTCCATAATTTGCCCATGATGTATCCTTGATATGATTTCCCACTCATGTTCCATTATATTTTGATGAATGGCTTGAACATCATCACATTCAACATCACTTTGATTTTCATGGTCATCTGGTATAACCCTTCACTTCAGATTATAATTAAATGACTCCCAGCTTGATACTATTATATCATCATCAAGTCCAATATCTATTTATATATTATGAAATGGCTTGTAAAGTAATAACTCTGACCAACAACCCATTTTTATGATTCTCACACTACTACTGTAGTAAAGCTTGATAATAATCTCAAAATAGTTTCCTCACTCCTGGCCTCCCATTTATTATCTCACCTTCATTTGAGATTATATGACCACAATCTAGTTGTCTCTATATGTGAAAAACTTTCCATTTCATAAGGTCTGTTCATGTATCCATCAATGAAAGCTTTTAAGGGTTTATAATTTTTTGGTTGTATAGTATGTGTCATTGGTTTGAACACTTCATTTGAAACATTTAAAGTGAAAAACACTCTACTTCTCCATACCAATGGAAGCTCTATCAACATATGACATGTCTCATGTTCCCCAATGTCTCTTTCGACAAGGGTTTTTGTTAGGAGTCTTCTATATGCTCTAGCTAATAATTCATCAAGGTTTTCAATGTTTGCAAGTTGCATTAACATTTGATGATAAGTTTTAGAAATATTCTAAGCTTTTGCCACATATTTGGCAATGTAATTAATTACTGCATATTTTGAAAGCACAGGTTGCTAATCTACATTTTCTCTCCATAAGTGTAGTATGTTTCAGTTGTGTATTTACACAATCATCATTTCTTACAGGCTCATATTTTTTATCTCCTATTTATAGGTCTTGAAATAATTTTGATCCATTCATATTCAATGGCCACAATGCATTGTATCTATAAAAATTTAAAAAAAAAAGTTTCTATAAGCACATTATGCTATATTTATATATAAAAAAAATTAAATCAATCTCAATACTATAGGAAAAATGAATGTTTGACTATCTTACCTACAAAAAATATTTCTTCTTTTCTTATGTAGGTAGGTACCCTCTCTACACATTGTATGATGCTCTACATAATTAAGCAACTCTTTAGAGTCATGGTCAAGATCCACTTGTGCTAATTGATGTGTATTTTAAAGACATGGATGTTGCGTAAAATTTTGTAATACCTATATTGCATCATATGTAAAATTTTATCTTTTAGTATTAGACAACTTAATTATTATGTAAAAATTATATATGAAAATATTAATAACATACCTATATGTTTGGTTGATGTTGATCTCCACGTGGATTCTAGGCATAAACAATAGAATCAAAGTATTTTTGAGCATTTTGAAGATCATGATTATTTGTCCAATCAAGGTTTTCCATGTTTGGTGTTCCCTCTAACCATATGAACCCTTGTACATGTGGTGAACCTCTATGTTGCCATTTATATCTAGACCAATGATCTTTCACTTTCATTCCTTTTTATAGATTCTCCTTTTGAAAAATTATATGTTACAAGTGCATGTAATATGCCACTATATGAGGATAATAAATAATATTATCTTGATTCCATTTTTTTGATTTTGGGGATTAGTTAATGGTGTTCCTAGCATTAACACATGCAGATCAGGCCAATACATATCAGCTGCACTCAATGTGAAGAAAATTGTTGGTGTTCTAATTTGATGTAACATGTCAATTATGCATGGATTTTTTCTCAATAAGACCTTGTACCCCTCAATGTGGTACTAAAAAACATCAAATGATCAACTAGATGAGAGTGTGGTACACTATCCATATGCTCACGTAATTCATTGATGGTTATTGACATGTCTTATAGACTCTTTTTCACAAACACTCCAGATGAATTTTGTGTACGATGTCTCATAATCCTATTCATCATGTAATAACTAAATCATGGGTGTCATCCAAACTGGTGATCCCTATATCGAATCAAATGTTTAAAAAATTCATGTAGATGTACTCATTTCATTCTTGGTTCTAACCAATCACATCTTCCATCTAGAAACAATGTGGGAAATGCCATATCAATTAACCTTTTTGTGACATACTCATTTGTAGGGGATGTACCAACTCCTAGCCAATCCATCATATCTCTAGGTTCTGCATTAGGATTATTCACCCATGCATGGATTAAATTCATCTCTTTCATGGCATTTAGGGGTTTGGAGGCCATGGAATTCATGTGATTGATGTTATTTCCTTAATCTATTTCCATCATTAGACCCTGAAATACATACTCATTCACATTTGAATGAAACTCTATATGTACAGAGTTTAATTGGTCAAACATATTTTTCTTAGAATTGGGTAGAAGTTTGATAAGTGCATTTTCATCAATCTAAACATCTCTATAGAACTTGTCATGTTTTATTTTATATTTTAGTGCTCTCTCTCTCTCTCTCTCTCTCTCTCTCTCTCTCTCTCTCTCTCTCTCTCTCTCTCTCTCTCTCTCTCTCTCTCTCTCTCTCTCTCTCTCCTAACTGTAAAGTTTCAGTTCGTTCCACGTTGATCTCTTCTTCAAACAATAATAATCAGCAAATCTTTTATCTAATGTGGTAAAACTTTAGCAATTTATTTCACTTCTTATGGAAAACTGATTGTATGTCCTTTATACTTATATTAACCTCCAGTTACATGTGTGACTTGAAGGATTGGGTTTACTTGTGCTATCAACATCTCTTCTACTTGAGTTAAGCATGCATGTTCTAGTAGTTGTGGACCATGATCCATATTGTTCAATGCTGAAAATCGATGATCATTTTTCTCTTGTCGACATCTATTGGTAAATTGGACCTTCAGGTGCTCAAGAGATATTTATGTCGGGGTAAATTTCTTGATAAATATAACACATACTTGGCCAAGCCAAATTTTCTAGACAGTGATGAAATATGATTTGTAATGTCTTCAAATCTACCTCAACATTTCCACTATTATCATGCATATTTTGTATATTATTTTCGACATTGTTATCCACGACATTTCTTTCTCTATTATGTGACATGTCTAACATAGGTTCTATGCTCATGGAATTCACTTCTTCAAATTTAGCATTGGTATTAGCATTCATTCGATGATGCCTTTGAACTAATTCACGATTACGTTCTTGTAGTTGGTTTCTTTTTTCCATTGTAAATTGATTCGAATGCATTTCTCTTTGAATTCTTGTTCTTAATCTTTGTTGATCATCTTGCAATGTTCATTTATAGTATGTTATTATTTATTGGGCATGTTGTCTCATTTCTACTTGTAACTCTTCAACTGGTATTTCAACCCTACATTTTGCACATCTTTCTCTTTCATTCTCATTTTGTTGTTATCTTTATTCATTTATCATTTGTTCACATTATTATCTTCGATATTGTTGAGCATATTCTCTTTGATATTGTCTTCACTGCTCTTCAGTTTCAAAATTTATTCATGAGCGAGCCATACATATAAAAAATAGACATACAACATTCAAACTTCTATCTAACAATTTTAAAATACAATAAACCTAATTAATCAGTAAATAATGAAAATAATTTATTCATAAATTTTAGAAAATATATCAAATATTAATAATTATGTAATACATATATAATTCTATTTTAATTTTAAATAAAATTTTACTATCTTAAAAAAATTATTTAAATTTTTTTTATTAAATTTTATCTTTATAAAATAAACACATGAAAATAAAAATTAAATTTATTACAAATTTATAAATATATGTTTTATATTCTATTATTTTAATTTTATTTAAAATTCACACATAATTTTAAAAAATTAAAAATTAAAAATTAAATAAAATTAAATAAAAAAACTAACCTAAAGTATAAAATTAGGGACATTTAAACTAAAGACATTTATCCCCCCTCCGTTTAAGTGAATATCATGTGATTTAATATAAATAGCTTGCAAAAATCGATGATACTTTTAAAAAACTCTATGACATCTCTCCGTCAAAATAACTGACTTAAAACCCACAATAGATGTACGGAAAAAAAACCCTAAAATATGCATCTGCTCACCATAGTGTTTTATTGTATAGCAAGGAATGTTATGGTAATATTATATTTTTAAAGCCAAAAAAATTAAAAAGATTATCTATTTTTTAGGCCTGCCGAACTTTTCCTGGCACTAATCTGCCAAAAACCATTTTGACATCTAATCATTAAATATGACTCAACATGACCGGCGATGGTAAAGCTTACCATAAATCAATAAATCACTTTTTTCCTACCTACGCAGCTGCGCTGAAAGAAATAGTGGTGGACTTAAAAAGCAATAAACCACTTTTTTCATACCTGCGCAGCTGTGTTGAAAGAAATAGCGGCGCCAGAAGCAACTTGCAGGTGCGGAGAGGGAATGTTTTGAGTAGAGGGAAAACACTCCAAAATATATGTTTATATTGCAGAATATATATGATTTCAGATTCAGATATTCGATTGCTTTTTTTTTTTCTTTTATTGTATATTTATATATTTTTATTGAATCTTTTCTCATATATATATATATGGGATAACTGTATTACAACTAACCGAATATATGTGATGTTATAATCCTAAAACCTATAAATTATGAGCTCATACAAACAATTTACTTTAATTGATACATGGCTTAAAAAAAAAAATCATTATTATATTCAAAAAATTTGGAAACATAAGGATAGCCTATAAACATAAATCTATACAAAGTAAGAATAAAAACTCTTAAGTAAGAATAAAAACTCTTAATTAACCATTGGCATCCTTTTAATTTTAATCATAAAATAATTTTAACATTATTCAATTCCCTTAATCAAAGTTATTTTATATAAATATAGTTTACCCATGAGATAATACCTTTTTTTATATTAGTTTAATATAAGTCTTCGTATTACTCAGTCACCTTTCATCATAGCTTGGGTCAAAGTTTAGTTAGTTTTATGGAGGGGACTTTATTGCTTGGATCTCACTAATTGTGTTATGGGGTTTAGTTATAGAGGACCCACCCTTGAGTATTTGGTTGTCAATTAGGCATTTTATTTAGTGTCATAACAAGCTTATAGAGTTAAGAATGTGTAATCCACATTCTACAAAGCTTTAAATTATAGTCAAAATATGTCACTTGTTCTTATTCAAGGCAAAATGGTGCATTTTCATATTGTTGAATTTCAAAATTATGAACAATCTCAATTGTAAAGACCAAATCCATTCATTGATTTCTACTTTCCACATTTTCAATAACCATGATATAATTTTAAAGGTTAGAACATTTGAACTTGGTCACAATTAATAGGATGCAATGTATTATTATTGTATTACATCACAGCGTATCATGACCTTTTGAAGGAAAGTCTGACTCCACGTGGCACATTTCGTGCCTTCATTGTGTTCATGACCAAGAGTTATAAAGATAAAAGTTATGAAGGCTCCAAGTCATGAGAGTAGTGTCACACATTGCACTCTCGATCCTTCTCAAGATAAAAAAATAGGTTCACATAGAGACCAATGACAATGATGTCAGGAAGACATTCGTTACATGCAAAGATAAAGGGGTTCCTAACACTAAAAGTTTATAAATTAGTCACAACATGTCGTCTTATTGCCCATGTGTCTTCGTAGTCAAAATAACATGGCATAGAGATCAAGGGTCACAAAGTTGTGATGTAATCAAAGGAAGACACGTGCCAACTTCAAAAGCCTTCGATGGAGAACAAGCTTGTAAGTTGATGGTCAAATGCATTTCAACAAGAGAACACCCATCAATTATTAAGAAAATGTAGCCTAGAAAAGACTTCGCTAAGGATTTTCCCCTTTTCAGCATAGTTTCTAAGATGCAACTAATTCATTGCTTAGTGTATACAATGCTAAAATATATAGTCCTACAAATACAATTTTCAATTTCAATTATGAGGGGAAAAATACAGTTTTCAATTCATAAGGGTGTCTCTTTTAGATTATTTAGAGGGGATTGATTTCTTTTTAAACATTAATTTGGAGGTGATACAAGTGTATGTGTGTGTGTGTGTGTGTGTGTGTGTGTGTGTGTGTGTGTGTGTGTGTGTGTGTGTGTGTGTGTGTGTGTGTGTGTGTGTGTGTGTGTGTGTGTGTGTGTGTGTGTGTGTGCATGCGTTTATGTATGTATGTATGGGAAGGGAGAGTTTGTCTTTTGACATATATTTTGTAGTTTTCGTCATCTCATTTACCACTCATCTAATACTTAAGTGTTCATATGTCTAATACAATGATCATTTAATTTGAGTAAAAAGAGAGATTCTAAATTCACATGCAAAATATAGGTAAAACCAATTTAATTTTCATGAGGCAAATAAAAAATATATATAAGTTTATTTGCATATAAATGACAATTTCATATTTTAAAGCACAATGATTTATTCACGTGTGGCTAGAACTAACATCATAGTTTATTCAATCTCTTAAGTGAATGAGTTTTGTATTTAATGTTAGTAGCTATTACGATGCATTAAATTTTAACAACGTATTTCTTGAAAGGGAAATAGAGACAACATTCTCTATGTTATTTATCATTTTAGGAGAATTATGATCTATGTATTAATTCTCATATGCATTCAAAATTACTCATAAGATTTAAATAATGTATGCAAAACATTATAAAATTTAAAATATGCTTCTTTCCCTACTAAAATAGAAACTAACACAATTTTTTCTCTTTCTTTTATGTTGAAAAAATAGAAATGTTCAAGTAAGAAAGTGTGCACCATAACAACTTGAGTTTCTAATTTTTTGGCTAAGCTTTGAATGAATAAATAAATATTGGATAAGGAGATGAATTAGTGATATGTTCCACCTAGCCACCTTTATGATGAGTGTATATTTTTTGTAAGGGGGCTTGAGGAATCTTCTGACTAATTTGTCAATTATTAACCATATAGCCCATTGTTATCTAACCCAATATTATGTTCTCAACTAATACCATGACATTCTTTATTTGTATTCATTAACTCTGATTTATTAAACCAATGAAAAAATAAGAGCGATTATCATATAGTTTCAATGGTTAACAATAGTGATTCATAATGAATAAGCATAGAAGAGGTTACAAACCAACCAATAAAATATAATCAAGTCAATAAAGATAGAGTACAACAACATAAATCTAAGATAAAATATTTAAGGCTGGAAAATATCACATCTAATATAGGGTCCCAAAAATTCACAAGAGATTGGGATCTAAGTGATCTCAAGACATGTAGCATATGCATAGTAAAAATAGGCATGTATAGAGTGGATACATTTAACACCATGAGATATAATATCCCACAAATACACCAATCTAGCACTTAACCACCTCTCCCACATTTTAATAAAAACTTATATGCTACATAGTTAACTAATTTTAGTAAACCCAACAAAACTACTAAATGCGAAAATCTATTATAATCCTTATTAAACCAAAAATAAATAAATCACAGAAAATGGAAAATTAAAAAAAAAAGAAAATAAATACATAAAACTAAATAAAAAAATCCAACCACTATTTCTAAATATACAAAAGTTAAAAAAAAAAGATTTCCAATAAAATCCACATAATACAAGATAAAATAACATTCTTGAACTAGAGAATAAAATAAAATATGATCATTAAAAAAGTCATAATAAAACGGCACGTGTTTATGTAACCAAAACATTAATAAAGGAAAATATCAATTAGAAACTTAGATGTTACCTTCCACATAATAATATGCTACCAAATTCTTCCCTAATATGCTCTTTTGTTCCCAATATTTTATTCTCTTTTCCAAACTGACTTTTTTAATGTCTCTTTATGAATGGCTATGATATATTTCTATAACCCATAAAAATATTATTAATTTATTTTTTCTCCTCTTAAAAAATATTTTCTTGCATTTATAATATGCATACCTTTTTTTTGTGTTTAATTGTTATCAGTTTTGTTTAAGGTTTGAGTCTACTCATGTCGATCTAAGGAGAATAATCAAGATGAGAATTTTTAATTTTTTCACCCATTCATAGACTGTAGGTGTCCTTCCTAGATATTTTAAACTCTTTCATTAATTATTTTGATTGTGTGACATGGCCTCTTTTTTACTCAATGATAACTTATATATTTTATTAGGATAGATGTCTCTTACATTTTCACTTTGTCTTATACATAACATCTATTATATTTTTCCTTATTCATATATTTATCTTGATGAAATAAGTGCCATGTTGTATTTTATTACTCATGATCTTGTGCTCATGTAACCAATCTACATTAAAGTATAATATACCCATTTGCATCAAATTATGAAAGCCAAATGTCCAAGGAATCAAAGTGCCATGTAACCCATTACATGTAAGGTGTCTATTCATTGTTAGAGATGTAGCTCCACCACATCAACTCAAATACCACCTCACTTGATAATGTGCAAATTCTATATAAACAAATATCAATATTGGTATAACATTTCTATGTTTCCTATTACCTACACAAAATCCAAATTCATCACGATACCTCTATGATATAACAAGCTGAATCCATAATCTAGACAATCAGTGACATTAATCAATACAATCATAATCCATCACGGCATCATCATTTTAATTTATATTTTAATTCTCACATGTCCTTATGAGGAATTAAAATATAAGATCTCATATAACAATAAGATCTTCATACACAAATACTATCTCATAACCACATATAAAAACATATATGTAACCACATGTGAATATCAACATATAATAATTCATGGCATAGTATATATATTTTTCTAATAAAAAAATAAAAAAATTCATAAGTCTAAAAAATAATAACAATTACAAGGTTGACTCCCATGGTTAAAGAATAGGTGTCTTAGGGAGGGTCATTACATACTTCCCCCTTAAATAAAATTTGCTCAATAAGTTTCATGAAAAAATATGAGGATAAAAATGTTGTATCTTTAAATTATCTTCTTGAATAAAAAACTTTGGATATATTAGTCCCAATATACTTTCACCTAATTAACCTCACGATGTCAAAATCAAAGTGACCATTGATCAGGAATCCTCATGAGATTTACCTTAAATGAATCCTTATCCTATTATATAGAAGACCAATCAAGCACATGTGATGGATCAGGTACATACTTTATTAATACAAAAACATGAAAAATCTCATGCATGCTTTACATTGTAGGTGGCATGGTAGGTCGGTAATCAACTAGGTCAAGTGGATCTAAAATTTCAACTGACCCTATAAATCATGTGAAATATTAGGTCCACCACCAATAATTATGGTACTCTTATATGGTTTTGATCATAATAAAACTAAGTTTCCTACATTAAAACTTAAATCGGTTCTATGAAAATACACATACTTATTTAGACATTGTGCCTCCTTGAGGTATTATCAAATCTGAACAACATTTTCTTCCATATATTTTACCATATTAGGGCCATTAAAAATATGGTATTAGAGCTTGTTCCAACTTAATGGTATTTTACAGGGTATTCCATAAAAATCTACATAGGGGCCATGTCGATGGAGTGATGATAGTTATTATTATATGAAAATTATACCAAAGGTAAATCATTATCCCACTGAGGCTTTTGGTCCATAACATACATTAAAAACATGTATTATACTACTTGATTAACCCTTTCAATTTTCCCATCCATTTGAGGAGGGTATGTTGTACATAAATTCAATTTTGTACCTAAAGTTTCCTCAAATGTGATCCAATAGCAGGATGTGAATAAAGAATCCCTACCTAAAATGATCTTGAATATAACACCATGTAACTACACAACCTTATCCACATATAATATGGAAAATATACTCCACCTCATGGGTGTCCTTAGTTAGTATGAAATATGTGACCTTAGTTTATCAAAAACTACCAAAATGATGTTATGTATCTGCTAAGTAAGTGGTAACCCAAAGATGAAATTGATATAAAATACATCCCATTTCCATCCAAGGATGTCATGATGGTATAGAAATTTAATTAGATATTGATTATCAACTATCTCTTACTGGCATTCTAAATATCATGGAACATACGTGGCCCCTTAGCATTTCATTCTTTCCCAATAATATAGGGCTCACATACCTACACAGATTTTATTTTATCTAGGATAATTGGAATAAAAGGCCTTGTGTGCTTAGGTACATTATTTGTATATTAAAATTCCATCATTTTATATTAAATAATCATAGTAATTGGATCAAAAATTGATCTTTTTATCTTGAAGGTTTATCATTACTTATTTATACTAAGTATATTACATTTAAAGTTACAAAATGTGGCTTCTCAATTTATTTTTCACAATCAACATCAAATGTAGATGTGGTGGTCTATTTAGTGCATCTGTCACTTTGATATCCTTCCATTTTTTGTAAGTAATGTAAAATTCATACTCAACCAAAAATTCCATCCAACTCTTCTGTCTAGCATTCAAATTTGGTGATTTAATAAATGGGTCAAGCTCAAGTGGTTAGTTATGAGTATGAATTTTTGGATAACTAGGTAGTGCCTTTGTTTGACGTGTGTGCACCACTATAGCAAGTTTTAAATCATGATTCATATAGTTTAATATTTAAGATTCTTTGAATCATAGGCAATAACTCAACCTTCTTGAATGAATACCCCACTGAGACTTTTGAGATACACATCTTTGAAAATAAGGATATACTTATTCATGTTTGACACTGCTAAAATAGAGTATTTTTTTAGTAGCTTTTAAAACACTACTTCACATTGTTCAATCCATAAAAAATTCTTTCCTTATCTTTTCAAGGATGTGATTGGGGCCCCAATCTATGATAAATTCTCCATAAATCATCTTTAATACCTTACAAGTCCCATAAAAATATGGAATTTTGAAACATTTATTGGAACTATCCACTCCATTATGACACTGATATTTCCTAGATCAATAACAGTACCTTTTCCAAAGATGATGTGAACTAGGTATTTCATTATTCTTCAAAGAATGTGCATTTAGATAGTTTACCATAGAGATAATTTTCACTTAAACACTGCAAAACTTGTCTTAGATGCATTTCATGCTCTTCCTTAGTACGATAATATATCAACATATCATCAAAGAATATGAGCATAAAGTTGTCTAGGTACTTGTGTAAAATAATATTCATGAGGATTATAAAAACTATTAGTGTATTTATGAGACCAAATGGCACCACTACAACATCAAAATAACCTTATCAAGTGTGAAAAATTATGTTTGATATGCCACCTTCCTTGATCCTAAGTTGGTGATATCCCAACCATAAGTATATCTTGGGTGATATTCATGCTCCTCTCATTTTATTGAAAAAATCATCAATCCTTGACTAGGCATATCCAATATTAATGGCCACTTTGGTTAACTAAATATAATTGAATCATAGACTCAAAGACCCATCCTTTTTCTTCGCAAAGATGATTGGTGATACACATGGGTACATGTTGGGTTTCATTAACCCCTTGTTAATAAAATCTTAAAATTTCACCCTCAATGCACACAGTTGAGGGTTGTCATCATATATGGAAATTTTTAAATAGGCTCAGTTTTAGGCTCTAACTCTATGGAGAAATCAATTTTTATCTTAGGTGGAAATCCTCATAGCTCTTCTAAAAACACATCCATGAACTCTTGAAAGATTGGAAATTCATTAAATGAGGATCCATCACCATATTATAATATTTTGATTAAATATATCTGACAAACATTTCTCATTGATTATTTAAGTTTCATATGTATGATAAACATCAAAGATATGGCTATATGAATCCACTAAATATCTACGGTCTAACCATTATCATCCAAGCACATCAAATCCTTCTCAAAGAAACTATTCATCACTTTATGAGTCTCTATCCAATCCATTTCAAAGACTACATCATATGACCCTATAGTGGTGAAATAAAGGTTTACTTTGGGGATGAAACTTAAGAAACAATTCCTTACCAAAGAGGTAATGTATTACCTTACACCTAAGGCCATTTATTTACTGCCTAAGCCCTCTTGTTGCATGTTTTCCAAGCCATACATTTAAAAATTATAGACAAAACAAAAGAACTAATGGAAACTGATATATAATAAAAACACAACAATGGAATGAATATTACATGAAGCTTCAACCACATTGGCTTGATGCATATCAAATACTACATGAATCTAGTGGTTGCAATCATCATCACCTAAATTCCTATACTAATTTTGAGTCATTTGCATATATTGATGTTGTGATTTTTTTTTTCATAATGTGAACCACAATAAATAAAAAACTCTAAGGTGTTTGAATTTTATTATCCCTTATTATTGAATATATTTCTTGTCTCACTTTGCTTTTGTTATCTTGAAAGTCGTTGACCTTGCTATAGTTCATCATATGTGGCTCTAGGTATTTGAGTCTCAAGTTTTCTTCCTTGATGTCCATATCTTGAGTGATCTTATCAACTATGATGCTGCTGCTACTATGTTTTTTTGACATTAAAAAAAGTGATGTGTATAGGGAGAAAATCCCTTCTTTTGGGTATCTATTTGAGCCTTATTTTTTTGAAGAAATTTGATTCTTGTGACTTCGTGTTCTTCCATATGCGATTTTATCAAAACCTAGACTAGTGTAGTGTGTTTATAAATTTATAACCTATTTATCACAACCTTAAAAATATAAATGATAAAATTTTAAACTTTTTTAGGGAATGATTTATTTTCCAGCAAGTGATTCTTACTTTTACTTATAATAATGTAAACATTCTTAAAAAGGTAATCACTCTTATCTATTTATTTATCAAATCTAAAACTAGAAACACATGAACCAAAAATACTCCAAATAGGTTGGAAAAATAAATTTTGACTTACGATTAAGCATAACATAATTGGCTAGATTACATAATAAAAAAGAAACAATGTTAACCAAAAACATTGATTAACATTACAATTCAAAGTGTTGAGTAGTATCAACATCTATTGGCCATTGTTCCTTCTTGGTATCGAGTTGTATGTGAAACATTTTGTATCAATACCTTGAATCCTTATGATTACCATAATAATCTAATAAGATTAATGTGTTTGCTCATGCAGTCTCTATAAATCCTTGAATTTTTATAGAATATCCTTGCATATGCAATAATTCATTCTTGTTCATTTATTGCTTCATGTTTTCTTAAGAAGAAAAATAATATTTGTTTAACAATTATCCCACTTCCTTAAAAAGCAAATAAATTCATATGCCTATGAAAAGAATACAATTCTATTTCTTGTCCAATTATTTTAAATTTATTTGATGAATCTAAATTCATTTTAAAACCTTTAAGGAACATAAAGTGTCAAAGAATATTTAATGTGTTTACTTTGATTCAAGATATAAATGTAATAAACACTATTTTTCTGGAATATTGATAGAGATTACATAATATACATTAAAATATAAAATTTTAAATAGCCTATAAATAATGCAACGTATAAATCTAGTGTGGATCTAAATTATGTTGACTATGTAGATAATTATTTGTATAAAATTAGATAAAAAGACTTGTGAATTGTGTTCATAGCCAAAAACAAGATTATGGGATATATTTAGATAGGGTCACATTAGGTCTTGCCTATTGGTTTCCATCATGTCCTAGCTGAATAAATGATTGATTTTTTAGTATGGGCACCTATGGAAGTCAAATATGATTAACTAATTAACTACAATAGTTGATTTTATATGTAAAAGACCTATAACAATAAAACCCTAGTTCGTACATATAAACCAAATAGAGACCAAATGTGAAAGGGGGAACTGGGTAAGGGAAATAATTGAGTTATTTTTTAGAAAAACCCACATAATCTGAGTGCTACATAGCCCAAAATGGTTTCATGTCAATGTAGTTTCTCTCCTATAGTGAGTGTGTGAATCTTGATATTTTCTATATGAATGTAAATAGATAGATTAAATTAAATGCTTGAAAATGAGTTTCCTTAACCTATAATAAAATAGCTTCAAACATGGATTATGACTATTAGAATAAACTAGAATTGAAATTAGAAATTTTGGTGCCTTTTTGCTTGATGTACAATAAAACTAAAAATTGATTGTTATATGTGAATTGAATAATCTTAATGTGTTTATATTGAGGAATATTTGTAATATTTTCTTTAACTGATCTTTGTGAAAGTGAGAGAGGGTAAGATGAAATGTGTCACAAATTTAAAAAGATATCGTTGGAGTACAGGGACAATGTTGCATAGGTGGAACAATACATGTTATGACCCTATTTATGTAGTGTGGTATGGTACTAGAAGGATAAAGATCATTAGGATTTAGAAGAAAGGAACTTGTAAGTAGAATAGAGATGCCCAAATTATGTTTCTAGTAATTACAAGATATTAAATGGAAGGGTAAAGGATATCATAGATATTATGGGTTAACAAAATTGTGAATAGACCAAATAAGGTAATGAAGTCAAAATTAGACATTTTAAAGCAATTAATGATTAAATTTGAGTATCTAAAATTCACCCCCAACCCCACCCCCCTTCCCATTTTATTATAATAATCTAATTAAGTGAAATTACTAGAACAAGGATATGTGAACCTAAGTGTGTATACATAATTTATCTCTTGATGTGAATCTTGATTTTGCAAGATGCTTCAATAAAAATCTTATAATAATGCTTGTGAAAGTAGTAATTTTCCATATTTTAATATTGAAAATCTAAAACTTGAAATTTGAAATTTTGAAAAAAGAGAAGGGAAATAATACACCTAAAAGAGTATGCACTCTAATTTCCCTATAACTCAAAAGTGGAAAAGTGTGCATGCCCCATTTTTGAGGCATTTAAGAGAAATACTGAACTTGTGGTGAATTGAGAGTGATCAAGTGTTGATTTGAAAACCAGTGAAAGATCTTGAGTTGAAAATGTATGCTCCAAACCTCATCTAAATACATTGAGCACTTTGTAAAATAATTCAAGGGGTGGAACCACCAAATTTGGCTTGCTACATAAAACATTTTAGGTTGAAATTATGACCCAATCAAAGATAATTATTGATTTAATTGTTATAAATGGATAAGAGAATCCTATAGTACATGGGACAAAAGTACCATTATTTTTAGGTTTATGCTGGTAATCCAAGGGAAATGAAACTCCAATTATTTAACATGGGTAAGTCATGATTATTTCCATCACAGGTGCAGATAGTTTCCTCAAAATATTTTAAGTTCTCATTATTAGTTCCTTTACAAATGGCTATTTACAATGTAATACGTAAGTCCTTCATAAAAAAATATAAAAGGGAGAAACGAGTAGGGTAGAAAGAGGTAAATCCATTGATTTAGATAGGTCTTCCAATATGCAAAAAAAAAAAAATTATTGGGCATCAAGTCTAGATACTACACAAAATAGAACACCATAATGAGCAAGACTCAAAGGAAAATTGTGTGAACATAAAATGTAGAACTCTATTTAAAATAAAACCATTACACAATCCTATATCTATTTTCATACCATGACTAATGTAAGCCTCAAAATAACCAAAATGAGGTCTCAAATCCAACTAAATCAACTATTATAAAATCTAATTGTATATCCACTTACATGCAAACAACATCAAAAAATGTATTTATATAGATTACTTCTCAAATCAATATATTTGGAAGATAACCAAGATAAAACAAGGACTAAAAATAAGTGAACACCTAGCTTAATCTCAATAGAGTTTTTGTACTCAAGTGTTAACCTTTTTCATGGAAAGTACCCCTACTTATATAGACATGGTTAACCTATAATGGGATATGATGTAAAACCATAATTAAATGCTTTGATAAAAAAATTAAATGATTAACTAATTAGAGGTTATCTATCTCCTTAAGATAATACATCAATAAGAGGAAAGATAAGTTTTGAGTCATGGTATAACTCCAAATCATAACAACTTCATGGATGAGAGGGATACAATTCCTAATGCAATGCAAGTTCCCAGAACCTAATTAGCTTATTAACCATCTTACACAAGCTTATTATCTATCTAAATAGGAAAATACACATCATTGTAAAGGGATTCTAATGATGGAGTAACTGTTTCATATTTTCTCGTGTCCATCCCCAACTACATGTGCTTATCTCCATGATAACAAAAGTACCTTCTCTATGCACTATTTTCCTATTAAATATTGACAAATAGACATATCAATATTTGAATAATGGATTATTACAATATATAAATAGGTGAATTTTGTCCTTTTGATTAACTCATTGATACCCTTAGCCATTGGGTCAATTTTTCCTTAAATTTTTAAATAATCTTATTGATTTTGGCTTATGTATCTATCTAGATGTATGCCAATGCTTAGGCCATTGATACGTTATTTCTCATTCTCTTCTAGTGATTATCTCATAATATCTTTAATGTAGGATTTATCAACCAATGTTATGTTGTGGCTAGTCCAAAATGATAGGGTCTATGTACTGTAGTCACCTTCTCTCCTCTACCTAAAATCTCTACTTATAATTGAAGGTAAAAATGTCACTTTCCCATCAATTGGTCTTTCTTATGGCCATCAAATTTGGGCTCTCTATTTGTCTACTTTGACATCTAAGTGTCCATCCCTGACCAAATTACACCATGTGTTATCTTATGGTTGTTTATGGTGATCTACATGTTGATATATCATTCATTCAGGCTATGCTTTATTCTCTAATGTAATATCTGGATCTTATCTCTTGTCATTCATTTGATATCTCTTTGATCCTTAGGCTACTTTTTTTATTTATCACTCTCTCCAAGTTATAAATGTATGGGATGTGGAATCAAAATAGGAGAAGCTTGGAGCTTTGCAATGGGGAGACAAAGAGGCATCCTCCATTAATGGTGTTTCAAGCTTCCTCCTTGTAGCTCACCTTGGTCACCTTTGCCTCCTTGGTTCATATTGTTTCTATCTTTTTATATGCCAAAGGTGGTCTTTAATCTTTATTTTCACATTTTATTTTTTGTGTTTGGTTTGCTTTGTGTTTGTGTTATGTGCGTGGGTGTCTTTTCTATCTGAATTGGATTGCTCGACTACCACATGCATCCTTTCCTAGCCATTATTCCCACTACCCTTTGGATATTGTAAAAGGGCATGTATTAATTGAGGCTATTTATGGAAGCCCTCATATTTGATGGACTTGAGCATGTAGAAAAGAGGAAGTATGGTGATTCTAATGAATCAAATGATGTTACACAAGGTGATAAGTGTTGTAATAATAAGAGTAGTGGCTCTATCTCAGCTTAGGTGGAAGTTGAAGTGATTAGACCTCCAAAACAATTGTTCAGTGATATCTTATGGTAGGAGCAAGTGGTAAGGCACTCAAAAGGAATAGAATTTTTGGCATGTAGGGAGGACTATGTCAAGTACCAGTTTAGGGAAGACCAAATTAGTAAGCTCTTTAGCCCTCCTAAAACCCTGACCATTACTTCAAATGTTTCCATGGAAGTTGACTTGCAACAAGAAGAAACCAAGTTTAAAAATGTAGGTATTTTCTTTGTTTTCTTAAACAAAAATGTACTTCCTTATATAAATTTATTTGATAATTGGTTAAATTATGTTTAGGTTGAAAGATTGGGTTTGTATATTAGTTTTTATAAGATGTTACAGATAAAGGTTTTCATGATTTTGTTTAAAAAATATAATATGCAACATAGGGAAATTAGTAAGCCCTTGTGGAATGTTAGTTAATCAATTTTAAAAGCCATCCCTTGGAACCCAAAAATGGATTTCAATAACCTTGTCTTCAAAACTTCTCCCAGATGGGTTAATATTGAGGGAGTGTTGATTCAACTATGGAACTTTATTATTTAGGCACTAAAACCCCCCAAAGAATTTTTGAAACTTGAGGATACTAGAAGATCCCTTACACATATGAATGTGAGGGTTTTAATTTCTTTAGATCCCTTGTATTTTTTCTCATAAGCACTCAACTTTAAAATTAAAGGGAAATCTCACACTTATGCTCTTAGAGGTTTGGGTGGATTGAATGCCTGCTTGTTTTGTAAAAAAGATGGTCATCTGAGGAAAAAATTGTTTATTTTTTTAATAAAATAAATATCCATAATAGACAACATGAGAAAGACACCACAAAAGATGAGATTATGTTGGATAACTCATAGGTGCATGAGAATATATTATTCACAAGTGTACCACTGAAAGATAGTGCTTTCATGGTTGGGGTTTTTAAAACACTTGGTCCTAAAACTCAAGGTGTTTACAAGATGGAGAACCCCCTCTCAAGTCTTAGGTGCATAATCCACTATAGCCTATTGGTGATAATCCCTCACCATATTTGGTTAACTACCTCCATAACAACCTGGATGATGCTTGTATAGAGTAGAAACCCTTTAAGGACCATTCCTTAGAGGAATATGTGGTTATTATTACTAAAGCCCCTGTTCAACAAAATTTTCACATTTTTCCTCACCTTGAAACATACTAGACATGTATTTTAGTGGCACTATACCAATGACTATCTCCCTAGAGAAAGAGGATTCTTGTCTTCCCATGAATGACATGAAGCTCCCTAATGGAGATCCTTCGGCTAATAAGAAATCTATAGGGGTGGATAGTTGGATGTCCAAATGGGGAGGTAAAAGAATTAAAATATAATTGAGCCCTATCCAAGTTGATCACACCATGCCCAAGGAGAAAATTTTTGGCTAAAGAGATGCTTCACAATATGCAAGAACCGCCTCTAAAAGGAAGGGAAAGGAAAATTAAGTTTTAGACTATTTTATTAGGTTGTATAATAGTGGGGCTAAGCCCCATGGTCAATCTAATTGACCTTTGATCACTCCCCCTAGTCTTTTGTGTGTATTTTTAGTTAAAATGTGAGAGGGATGGAATCCTCAAACAGAAAACCATTGGTAAATTAGTTTAGACTCTCAAGAGTCAATCTTGATTTTCTCTTATTGTAAGAAGTGAAGGCCATCGATATTCAGTTATCCCTAGTCTTGAAATTTATCTAGCCTAATGCTCCTCAATTTTACACTAAGCATCATAGAGGTAAATGGGGGGTGCACTATTATGATTTTCCCTATATTGAAAGATTACATTTTTGACCATGGTGTATCTCCCTGTAATAGAATGGTATAGGTTCTGATAGAATCTTATAACCAAACTTTTGGCCTATGTAGCATATACACCCTCAATGACTATAGTGAGAGAGCTAACTTTTGGAATTATCTATCCATCAATTTTATAAATGTCCCTTGGATATTTGGAGGAGATTTCAACATGGTGAAAGATAAAGAGGAAAAAAAATGAGGGGAATCACCTTGCATGGAAAGGAAATGAGCTCTTTTTCTAGTCTAAGTTCCAAATAATTCATAGAATTGAAGATCCTCTCTTGAAGGGTAAAAGCCTTAGTAGATGAATTTGGTATACTTTGTGCAATAATCAAAGTAGTAAAAAAAGATAACACTCAAGGTTGGACATATTTAATTTGAATACAGAATCACTGGCAATAGAAATGGCCTTGAATAGTAATGTGGTGACTATGTTACCCTTTACTATGTCTGACCACCACCCTATTGAAATGAAATTTTCACCGATTAGAGAGGAGAAGAAATTTGCTTCAAAGTTCAAAGGGATTTATAAATTAAATGTATCACATCTAGTAGATAGAGAATGTTTGGAGGGTTTGTAAGCTTCCTAGAATATTGGTAACTTTTCTTGTAACTCCAATTCCAAAATTGACCATTAAAATTCTAGTATGAAGACTACCAAATACTTTGCAAGGACCTATGGATAGACCAAAGCTATAAAATGTAGAAAGTTTACAAGGGTTACTCAAGGTAAGCTCATGTAAGTGGAAGGCTTGATGTATCTTGACCTGACCAATGGGGCTCTTCTTTAAGAGCTTAACCTTTTGAAGCACCAAACTCTCTAGTCATATCAATACATTGCTAGAGGGGTGAAGATGTGCTCTAGGATAACTTGGCTTAATCTTAGAAATAGAGGATCTAAATTCTTCTTCAAGTTTTTAAAAATTAAGTAAACAAAAAACAAGATTAAATAAATTAAAGTCAATAGATAGAATGTGCAGGATGCTACAAGTATAAAAAGAGCCTTCTTTGAGTTCTATTCTAATCTTTTCCACTCTAATGGGCCCAGTGAATGTATTGAATAGAATAGAGCCTTATGTGAGGCATGCATTCCTAAGAAGGTTTTATAGACTTAAAACACTTTTATGGAGGCTATCATCTCACTCGATGAAGTCAAAAGTACCATTAATTCATTAAAATATGATAAGACACCTGGGCTAGATGGATTTCCCATGGAATTCTACAAAATCAATAATGAATGGATTGTCAAGGACTACTTGGAGGTTTTCAATGAGGCCATTGATTTCAGTAAACTTGGCCTAGACATTAATAAAGGGGTGATTAATCTTATCCCAAAGGATGGTAACCTATATTCAGTTAAAAATTAGAGACCAATTACCCTCTTTAACATTTCCTACAAGATTCTGGTAAAAATCCCTATGAGGAAACTATCTTCACTTTTACTCTCTGTCATCTCAGAGACACATACTAGCTTTGTTGAAGTGAGATATATTTTGAATAATCTAATCACCAGTTCAAAAGGTATGTACTAGGAAACAGAGTCAAACCAAGATGTTGGAATGATATTTTTAGTTTTTGAAAAATCCTATGATAGAATTGAGTGGCCCTTCATTGAGAAAATGATGCATGTCTTTGGCTTTTAGGATAGATTATGTAGAATGGTAAATGTTCTCTTCAAAGATGCTTCGGTAATAATTGAAGTCAATGGTGAACTGATAGAATCTCTTGTGATTTAATGTTCCATAACATAAGGATTTCTATTTTCCCCATCACTCTCTTTTTTGGCAGTATATGCACTTCAATACCTTCTTAGGTTCTCAGACATTGGGCCTCTCGTTAAAGGTATCTCACTCCCAAATGATGACTCTATAATTGATGTCCTATTTTCTCATTATACATCAATATTTGTTACCTTGGAGAAAAATGATTTGGATTAGGTTACAAAGAGGATTGATATCTACTACTCTACCTCTGGTTTTAAAGTTGCAATGCATAAATCACACATTTTGGGGTGGAAAGATCATTCCCTTGATTAGTTGGCCATATTTGGATGAAACTAGAAATGACCTGATGAGATGGTTAGATACATGGGGATTCCATTTTACATAACACCCTCCATCCAGAGTATGTGGTAATGGGTCTTTGATAAAATAAATAAGAAAATTAGCAAATGATAGGGCCACCTACTATCTTTACCATGTAGGATCCAAGTATGCTAGAAAGTTATTTTTTTATACAGTATATATTATGCCTCCTACTGACTATTTAGTAAAACATAAGTCAATACTCTCCAAAAAATTATAATATACTTCATATGGTTGTATGGTAAAGGGATCAAGAAAAGGCATGCACTCTCATGGTAATTCTGCTCAAAACTCAAAAGCATTGGTGGACTAGGATTAAACGACCTTCAACTACAAGGAATAACTTTGGTAGTTAAATGGATTGTCAGAGCATCCATTGGGAATGAGCCCTGGAAATTACTTATTAGACATAATATTTGAGAGGCTTTCCAATAGAGAAGACAAAATAGAAAGGATTAAATATTGATGATCTGCTCTCAAGACCTTTCATAGTCAAAGTTGTTGGCTCTCCTATATTTACATCTATTTAGTCTACCTAGGATGCAACCAAACCCTTCATTATTGAAAAATATTTATTTAATTGCTTTGAGACTTCATGTTATGGCTATAGATATATATGGTGAATTTGAGTGTCAATGGGACTCTACTAGCCCTCACCAGGGGATGTTCTACCTTTGACTGGTACACTAAAGGGCTGAGGATATTTAAATATATCTACTCCTATGGGGGTTTGGATTCATGGTCATAGATCAAGGACATATTTTAGTTCTTGGATTCTTAGTGAAGAATGTACACCTTGCTCCAAACAAATCTCAAATGGAAAAACAATGTGGTGTTTATGGAAGATGAGGATGAGTTCTGGGATATTGTTAAGTGGAAAAAAGTCCTACCTCTTCTTAAATATCTAACTCAAATTTTTTACAAGAAGATTTACTTTTCCAATTTCCCCTACCTCACCCTCAATCGTATCTAGTCTATGTTTGATCCTTTGCATGCTTGGTCCTTCAGGTTTGTTGTGATTTGGTCATCTTGTCTTGAACCCAAGAATTCTTATTTTCATTGGTTAATAATGTATAAAAAGTTGGTTGTTGGTGTTGTTTTGAATAATTTTGGACATGATAATCCTCTCTTCTCTTTTTATAGTCATGCTGAATTTTTTGAGCATGTTTTCTATTCATGTCCATATGTTTCTAAACTTTGGCAAAGTTGTCTTAAGCTTTGGTTTGCTATCTTCAGGTGTGAGCTTATATGGTTAAATATTTATTTTCATTATGTTTATCCTAAGCTCAAATTCCATTTATTTTCCACAAATTTTGGCTTATTTTTTCTACTAAAGTTATTTGGTTTTTATGAAAGCAAAGGAACTTGAAGGTGTTTCAAGGTAAGGCTACAGTGCTTACTGACTTCATAATTAAAGTGATCCTTTATTTTCTATCCTTGCATATTTTATTCTAGTTAAAAATTCCTTAGGACTATCTCAAGAAGTTTCTAAGGATATGTTTGTTCAAAGTTACATCAGAATACTTGCTTGATTTGGAAGGTTACCCCAAACTGAGCCCACATCCATACTAGGTCATGTTCCATCCGCTAGTAGCATAAGTCAATATTTTTGAGTTTGAATGGGATTACATTAAGGTTGCCTATTTTAATTAGGATAATAATCTAGTGAAGGAATGGATTGCCACATTTGAGTCTGGGAATAATGGCATTAGTGAATGGGTGGTGATAAATGAGAGTGCTCTTTAGGATTTTTGTAATGAGGAGCATGGCAGTTATATTATCAGGGAGGCCAAAGAAGCTTTCACTCTATTTGACCTGGATCTCTTCCCAAAAACTAGGGATGAGAATGTATTGGTAGGTCCTTCTTATTAAGTCCATTTCTAGATGTGTCTACTTAGGGAGTGTAGGAAGAAGTTTGGAAATATATTGATGATAACATAAACACCTTCTCTAGTAAGCTAGAGAATCTGATCGAAGGTTGTAGCTAAGTGGATGTTAAAGATATCCTTAATTATGTGAAACAAAATAATATGAAAGGACTTTTGGATAAATTCAACCACTACCCTACTAAGTTGATCTTAGGACATACCCAGATGGGAGTTGTTAGTGATAAAAGCTCTTTAGAGGGACATGCTTCAACTAGCTTAGAAGGAGGTTGAGACAAAGAAGGCACTACTTCTAACAGGGCACTAGACCCATATCTTTTATCTTGAAACATGTGGGTTGGCCTCTATTTAATGTTTAGTGTTTATTTTTATTGAAATATTGATACTATTAGTGGTGTTTCATTAGTTTCTTATTTAGCACTATTTTTATTAACATTGTTGTTTTATTTTCATTGACTACCTGTTTGGCACCATTTTTGGTGACACTTCTCTTTTCTTTTTCTTGAGTTACTTGATTGGAGCCTTTTATATTGAATTGTTAATTGTTATAACTATTGGTGGGGGATGCCTGACAGCTGCTTTTTGTTGGTACTAGATACTATGTATATTTTTGGCATCTATGATGCATATATTAGTAATCAATCTTCAATATAAAAAAATGTATGGGATGTCACAATTTAGTGACATATCGAGTCTTTAGGCTTGGAGCTCATAAATGATAATCAGCGATGTTAGGATTAAGAAACTCTGACTTCTTGTGATGCAACTATGTATTGTAATCTCACAAGTTAGGGCATCTTAGTGATAATCAACTATGCACTGTATGTTCCTTAGGATCTAAATTCATGAGATGCAACCACATGTCATAGTATCAAAACTTAAAGGATTAGAAGAATTTGGAATTATATATTTATTACATGATGAGTCCTAATGTGATGATCTACTAACACATGGATGATGGGGATGCTCTGGGACTCACCAACTATTAAATTGCTAAATATGTTTCTCATAGACCAAATTCATTAGATCATGCCACATATTAAATTAAATGCCACTTGAAACATTAAATTCTACTTAACACTCTAAATCTACCACTTGTATTGTCTCCTAAAGACTAGACAACTAAGATGTGATCATGTGTCACAATCTTGGTAAGCCAAGGTTTGGGGACTATTGATTATAACCAACAAGCTCTAAGTGCTCAAGATTGTGACACTTGTCACTAATAAAGAGGTTAGGTAGGTAGATAAATTAGTGAGCTATGTGTTTCTCCCTTAAGTTTTGAATTCTTGATATGTGACCATGTGTCACAATCTTGATAGGTCAGGGTTTGGGGCCATTTTAATATAACTGACAAGTTTTGAGTACTCAAACACACTAGATTGCTCCATGTGGATTACCTATGGCTCTCTAGGAGATATTCAACTTTCAAACTATGAATTATGAGTTGATGAAGGCCAAAGACTTGATCTATTGAATGTGAAGAGATGAATAGCTGAGCTACTAAATCAAGATAAAAAGAAGACTCAGGGAGATGACTAATACATTAGTCAAAAGCCAAAACTACCTACACATGAATAAAGCCAAAATAAATAATATAAGGACACAAACTTAACCATGTGAAACACAAACTAGATTTGATCAAATGTGAAATTTAATAAATAAGTAAAGCCTAATGAATTACAAATTTTGTTAAGGTAATTTAAAATTATAAAATACTACAATAATATCCAAAATGAAGTTTCTTACTATAATTTGCCATTTTAAATTACAAATTGGACTGTACGTCAATAAATATAGATCATACATAAATCAAAATAGACCCTTTTCAACTTAACCCCAAGCATATCAAATCTCAAATGTTTTAAACGAAGAACTTGAATATACAATGAACTGAGGCAAAATAATAATGATTTTTAAAATAAAATGCTTCTAAGTTAGGCCAATGGATAATTAAATGATCATGCAAAAATCCAAATTTTAATTAAACATTAAAATTATATAAAGTAGATAGCTTGATGATGAGTGAAAACCTAAGTCACTTAGAAAATTTTAAAAGGTTAATTTCTATTGTTTGATTTCTAGACAAAAAGTTTCTTGTCATGGTGAATAAATGATCAAGTGAATCTATGTCAAAATTATCAAACTAGTCTAGGTCATAAGTTAGGGACTATAAATATATTCCAATATTTGTAATTTGAATGGCATTCATAAATTAATTCATACCAATACTCAATAATCCAAAAAATATATCTATGCTTAATAAAGAGGATACCCATATGAAAAATTTGAGTATGGGGTATGTTAGACCCAAAAAAATGGTGACTTACATGGGAAGAATGGTATTCAACATTTAGAACCTAAACTATAAATTATCAAAACCAACAAGAAAAAAAACCACAAACAAATATTTAGAGAAAAATAGGAAGATGAAAGCTCCAAAGTCCACCTGAATATGTGACATACTAAGTTTCAGATCTGCCTAAGACCATCAATGTGTGTTAGGAGTGATTAATTATTTTATAGCTTTTACATTCCAATAAAGAAATTTAAACCTATTTAAAATAATTACAATTTTTGAGAAGGACAATTTTGGATGTTTATCTTGGGGGAATGGCATGGGCATTGATATACTATAATAAAATAGTCTATATCTATGACAAAGATACCTATGGTCGCACTCAAGGTCTTGATCTATTGCCAATTAAGATAGAAATCTTGTGATGGAGATTTCTTGAATCACCCTTTTAAGGAAAGAATTTGGATTTTAAATTTGTTTAATTTTTTTTTTTAAATTTATTTTAAATAAATTTCATTGCTCATTCCATTGATGGTTCAGGACCAATCCATGGTTGTAATGATTAACTCAAAAAATTCATAATCACTAAGACAATGTTAAAACAATTTAGCATCTGCATTTTGTTTCATATATGAAATTAAGTGTAATTTGGTGGTTTAAAAAAAGTGAAATATTTATAAAATTCACATTTATATTTTGAATCATAGGCCTTTAAATTTTAAAAATACACAAATAAAATTTTAGCAGCCTATGTGACTGTTCAAAGATGATTCACATTCTAATTATCAAAAATTGAAAATTATAATACTTTATCATCAACCATTTGAAGTTCCTAGCTAATAGGAACATAAAAACAAAACATTGATTTAACATACTATTGCTTACATTTATCTCCATTATTTAAAGTTTGATTATTTTACCATGTTGATTGTATACTCCTCATAAAAGGAATAAACAAGACATGATAGGGAAGATTCAAGAATGCCAAAGACTACCTTTTTAGGAAGTGATTTCTTATAATAAACATGTGAGAAACTATAATCAAATTTTGTAAAGGCACACTATAAACCACCAAAGGGTAAAATACATAAACCAAATTTAAATAAGTCAAGGAAAAACAAATAACACACAAAATAAACTAAAACAAAATAAATAAACATAAAATCAAACTGAACTAAAGCAAACATTAAAGTTGGAAACACTATCTATAAAAATAGAAAACTATATAAAAAGATATATATATATATATATATATATATATATATATATATATATATATATATATATATGTATGTATGTATGTATGTATGTATGTATGTATGTATGTATGTATGTATGTGTATATATATATATATGTATATATATATATATATATATATATATATATATGTATATATATATATATATGTGTGTATATATATATATATATATATATATATATATATATATATATAATAACCTTAGTATCTTCACTCAGAAATGGTATTCGATGGAGTATACATGAATTAATGACTACATTAGTGTCCGTTAACTGGTAATGAAAAGTCATTGCCTTAGATATCTCTCAGTTTGAATGCATTCTGTCCCAAAAGCTCAGATACTTGGTAAGGGACAATCCACAAAGAAATAAAAATAACATGATGACACTTTCTCTCATGGTTTTTATCCCATAAAAAGACAAATTTGGAGAGACATAAACTCTTTAATTATGCTTTTTGATCTAACCATATCTTCATAGTAGCCTGAGATTCACTAAATTGTTTAAAAGCTTCAACCTATCTATCTTTTAATTGGATTAGGTCCAACAATCTAGATTGACTTATTGAATCGTCTTCCATGTATTCTTGTATAAAATAAGAAGTGGGTTTATTGAAATGCAGTGGGAAAATTGGCTCTACTTCATAAAAAATCAAGAAAAGGGAACTATTCATGCTTTATTTATGATTTGTTCTATTAGCCCATATGACATATTTGACCATCACATGCTGGGTTTTGATCAATTACTTTATTTATTAAATTTAGCAAATTATTATTTGTTGACTCTATCAAACCATTAACTTGTGGATAGTATTTTGATGAGAATTTCAAGGTAATTCCATTATGGTAATCCCACTTAGTCATTTATATTGATTAGAAATCAAGTTTGTTATCACAAACAAGAGATAGAGGAGTCGTAAACTGAGTTACAATATATTCTTACAAAACTGTAATAATTTATTCAGCCACATTATTCTTTATTTTTTAGCTTTAGTCCATCTTGTACAATAGTTGGTGGTGGTGAGAATGAAATTATGACCGAATGATGAGTTGAGATTTATAAATTTTAATCCCGACTGAGAAAAGATTCCTTCTTCAATCACTAGTTATAGAAGAATGGCAGGATGAATTTTCCTTTAAGTAAATATCTAACATGAATGAGAAGTCTTCACATGTGCATAATCATCCTTAAATAATGTTGGCCAATAATACCTATCTATGAGAATCATGTGTATCACAATATTACTAGAAAGGTGACTACTTCCCAACTTCTCATTAAATTAGTTTATCACCTTTTGTGTTTTTTACTTGACCAAACATCTAAATTAAATCCCCTCATGATTCATGTGGTACATCACTGCTCTTTTCAACATATATCATGCATCACTTAGCCTTAGTGTTCTTCCTTGAATCCTATCAAAATGGACTGGTGGATTTCCATAAAGCAAATAATGGATAATGGAATCATACCATGGATTAAATTGAACCTCAAACTGATTAACATCCATAATTGAGATGTTGGGATCAAATTTTAAAATTAACTTGGATAAACCTTGACCACATATAAATTTTCAAGTTTCAATTTGATGTCATACTCATAAAGCTTAGTAACCCAATGTCTTCTTCTTTCACCTAGCTCATTTTGTCCTAACATTTACTTGATTGAAGGATATGGAACTATGGAACATACTTTATTACTTAATATGAAATGACTAAACTTTCTAACTACCTTCACCAATGTATAGACATGTTTATCTAGAACATGGTACTTTAATTCAACTCTTTCATATATGTGCTCATAAAGGTTATGGGGTGATCTCCACCTTCAATTTTTTAGGTCAAAATAATTGCAATCATATAACCATAGGTAAAGAAGTAGATCTATAAATATTTATCATAATCTAGGCTATTTAACATAGGAACTTGCATAATTAAATTCTTGATTTCTTGAAATTTCCTCGTAGAAGAAGCATCCCATTCTAGCTTAGCTCTATGTTTAACATGGAATTCAAAGGCTTAGTTATCTCACTCAAATGAGAAATAAACTTTCATATAAAATTGATTTTATCAAATAATAATTTTAGCTCTTTCCTACTATTTGGAAGCTAAATTTTGGAAATAATACTAGTTTGTTCTGGGTTAATTGACATACCTTCCTTATTTATAATGTGGCTTAAAAGCTTATCCTGCATTATATAGAAGACACATTTTTTAGGGTTAAGTGATATTTCAAACCTTATACAATGTTTAAATACATTATCTAGATGACTAAAGTGATCTAAACTACATTTTGAAAATATAGTTAGGTCATCCATGTATACTAGAATGCATTTCTTGATTAGGCCTTTAAAATTAGTCTCTATAGCTCATTGAATTATGGCACCAATATTAATCAAATTGAATGGAATTTTATTATAGGTTTAGGTTCCTCACTTGCTGGTCAATGTCATTTTGGTTTCATCTGCTTTGTCTAGTAAGATCTAATTATAACCCATTAATCCATTTAAAAAGGACATCATCTCAAAATTGTTGACTTATTTGATGACCTCATCAAGTGAAGGCAAAGGATAATTGTCCTTATCTAATGTATGATTGATATTTTTAAAATCTACACATAGACTAATTTATCCATTCTCTTCCTCACAGGTACTAGGTTTTCCACCCAAGATGAATGGCACACAAGGAAGATAATGATAATTGATAACATATTTTGAACTTCTTTTAAGATGTGCATTTGTAAGGCCATATTTACTAGCCTTTAATGTTTCTTAAAGGGACTTTGATTGGGATTCAAGGGAATGTTATGGGTCATAACATGAGGTTCAAGCATATTCACATTATTTTATATCCATAATATGATATCTTGATAGTGCAGTAACATCTTATTTAACATTTTCATCTCTTCATCGTTACATTTAGGTCAAACCACCATGTTTTTAGGCTTATCTAGAGTTCCCATGTTGAGAATCCATGACTTATGACTAAGCCAAGGATATTTTCTTGATTTAATTTATATAGTGTTTAAATCAAATAGTCTTTTTAATTATAGCATTCCTTTTGGAATATGGGTGTCATTTACTTGAAGGAATATGGTTGTTAGAGTTTGATAGGAAATGGATAATTTAATTATCATAATAAAAAACTTGGAAAGGTTTAACATTATTAGGAACAGATGGCAAATAAATTAATTTAGTAAAAAAAATTCAATTCAATTTTGTCTAATGGCATGAGGCTTGTAGCTGAGACTGTTAGTGAATCTACCATAGTATTTTCAAATGTAAGGATGACTAAAATATCAAAAGAATTAAAGTATTCAATAAAGTCCTAGGCATAGTATATTTATTTATTTAAATATGAATGCTTTCAATGCAATTTTTTATGTACCTATTGATGACTAATTCAGAATCACTAAATACTCTTAATTCATGGACATTAAACTTGATTGCAAACTGCAGACCCAAGATCAAGGCTTCATACTTCATCATGTTATTAGTACAAGGAAACTATAATCTAAAATCTTCAACATGTCTATTACTATTGGGATCAATGAGTAAAATACTAACCACAACTCCTTTCTTATAATGTGTTCCATCCAAATATAGTGACCACATACCTAAATCATGATCTTGACCATAACTTTTATTTTTTGGAAGTTTGATTGATAAATTATAAACACCTACATCTATATAAGTAAAATTAATTTTCTCATTGACTAATTTGTAGTCTATGATCATCAATTTCATGTTTATCTCTCTATTAATTCTATTTTGATTTTACACTCCTCTCCATGGTAGCCACATATGGGGAAAATTAGCTTCCATATAGACATTGAGTGATCTTGACCAATCTCTACTTAGTAGCATGCCATATGGTTTTGGTATCTCAACTACTTGTATCTTTATGAACTATTGCACTCTTGGTTTAGCTTGTATCTATATATGGACATTTAAAAACTATCTTAAGACTTTGAACTCAGATTTGTCTAACTAAAATACCACTTTGTCTAATTTTATAAGAATAAATCCTAACTTCCTGTAAATACCTATAGGCATAACAATAGTTGATGCACCAAAATATAGAAGAAAATTGTAGAGATTCTTACCAAAAAATATGATTGCAAGAAATAATGGTGGAAATTAAGACTTAGTCTTATGTATTGTAACATTGGTATTGGTGGGGTTCTTTTGCTTGGGATGACTACTCTTGTGTGTAAGATTATTGAGAAGCAAATCCATTTATTCTATGATATGTGCCATTTCATGGAGGGTTATGTTAACTTTAATCTTTTTCATATCTTACACAAAGTTATGACTTATTTTTCTAGCAGAGGGTTGATTGTCACCTAATTTTAGTGGAGGTGGATCATTTATATCTTTAGGAACAAAAGGTGTAGTAACATTGTCTCATAAAGATGAGGTAGTCAAACACTGATGTGATCTACTTCTAAGAGTATATTTTCCTTTATGGTATTGTTGGAAATATTGAATATCATTGATATTCTCTTCAAGATTATTTTATTCTAAATTAGGAAATTCTAAAGCTTCTAAAACCATAGATGTATTAGGGGATTTTGATGAAGTAGAAGCATCTAAATTATTTTAATAATTTAATCATTTGGGACATCATATTCTTCAATTTCATTCTACAGAATGTCAAAGGCCAAACAAAACTCAACACAATCAAGTTCTTCATGTTGGGTTGTGTTATGAACATGACACCAATTGGGAAAGACAATCTCTATGATGTCAATCTTAGGTAATTTGTTGGATAAAACTCAATTTGTATGCCAACTCTATTTGAAAGCATGTAATCAAATTAACAAGTAAAATATGGACCATAATTTCCACTAATCGAGCTACCTACTTATTTTTGTAAGTTAAAAAAATCATTGGTCAATATATAGACCATTATTTAGATCACATCTAACTTAGGTATGGTTGAATCTTGAGGATAATTCTATGAATTTTTGGTTTTAACCAAAACTAAATTTTGTTTATAAGACTAAGTCATTGCTTCATTAATCACTAAATTTAGAAATCCTAAGTTATGATTAAGGGCAACATGGGGTAATGGAAACTATTTCATAATTAGAGGAGGCTAGGAAAATGGAAAATTTTGATTTTCAAGTGGGATTAAGTTTAATGATGACATATTTAGGAGGACATTGGGAATGGGAACTAACATTTTCCCTTGTGGATTGAGTTACTTGTCCAATTTTATTACTTCTGCATATGTAAGGGGTATGTTAGTGATGGTTGGGTATCTCCTTAAGAAAGTGGTAGTCCAAGGATCCAAAGCATTGTTGAAAATTCATAAGGATAGTTTGGAATTTGGCCTATACAATTATTTTATCCTACAATAAATATTTTGAAAATGTGTATTAAAATTGCATATAGGCTCATTGGATTCCCTTCTCATCAATAAAATTGATGGTATAAGATGCTTGGATTGACTCCCTGACCAAACTGGGATAAAAACATGTTATTAAATTGATTCCATCACATGATTAAATTTATATGGAGGTAAAGAAATAAATCATAACCCTGATCAATCAAGGTGAAGGGAAATAAACTATAGGATACAACTTCATATTCAACATTGAGAAACCTAAGGAATGTTTTATATGATATAATATGTTCTTATGTAGTCCTTATAATGTTTGAAGTGAACTTCGTAAGATAATTCGTAAGATAATGATTTTTTTGAGGTATCTCAAGTACTCAAAATGAAGGGTTATCAACCCAAAAAGGATTTTATTTTTCTCATTAGATCATAAAAAAATTTCATGATAATATAATATATTCATGTTATATGGATAAGGGTCCTAGATAAATAATATAGGCATTTATTTTGGGATTGAGGGGCTATTATTTATGAATGATTGTTAAGAATGGAAATAGGTTTAAACCCTCTTAGAACCCTAATAAGGACCCAATGTTGAAGATGTTAATAAAAAGTTCCCAAAATGGATTGGTATTCTTAGGTAATATATTATATTTTTTATTAAACTCTCCTAAAAACATCCAGGTGTGATTGAGTTGTCAATTGTGTGAGTAGATCCTATAGGAAAGTGCTAATTTCTCAAAGATTTGTTGTAGAAGTTAAATTTGACAAAATCAAAGTATGAAATGGTTAGGTGATTAATATTGAGACTAATGTTTCATGTACACAAAGGTTTATGGATATATTCCATCCCTTAATTTTTTTAAACTACTCATCCAAGTTAGTTAGTCGATAACAGACCTAATGGTGTAAACAATGAAAAACCCAAGTAGTAGTGAGAAGATGATTAGGAATATGTTATCATGATAGAATGATGAAACCAAGTGAATGGAGATTTTTTTTTGGATTGATATTTAATATTAATACTTGGTATAAATCTTGAAATTTAGGTATAGTGGTGAAAATAATGAAGCCAAAATGGCTTTTCTAGCTCAATGAGGTCTGTGTACAATGAAGTCATAAAATTATTATACACAACCAATATTTTCCATTTGACCATATGATGTTTATATTTGAGGATGATATAATTATCTCATATAATCATATAATTTCATAATATATCTTTAAAATTTGTCATACTTGTGTTAAAGGTCAATGTCACCATGACTGTGCTTTAAGGTAAATAGGCAGTTCTAGGTAAGCAAGTTACAGTGATGAGTTTAATGCTCTATGATTTGAGTTGAATCATATAATATATATGGTGTTGTTATTTTGGGAATTTTGTGTCCTATTAATGCTTTGTATAAAATATTATATTTATTTAAAGTGGTTGAAATGTTCAAGCCAAAATGGCTTGTTTGGTTTTGGTTTAACTATGTGTAGTGAGGTCAAAAGATTGGTCTGCAAGACCAGTATTTGACATTAGACATTTTGATTTTTTTAAATTTTAGAGTGGAATTATTATGTTAAAGGATAATTTAAAATTTTTAGTTTTCATAATAAGTGTTCTTTCAGATGTTGAAGATCAAGTTGTTCATAAATGGTTTTTGGAGTGTTCTCATAGTTCTGAGTGGGCTATTTACAAAGAAGTGCTAGAGTCCTTTTGACCTGATTTGTAAAGTATAGAACACATGGTAATGTTTTTAAGGTCATGTAATTTTTTTCATGTGATTAATTGTCATGTTTGTGTGACTAAACTATGTACATACTTAATTTTTATTTGGCAAACTTTCTATAGGTTCACAAGCCTAATTATGAACAATACTACAAGGAGTGTTCATGAAGGGGTTGGTGTTAAAAAGTGTTATGGAGTTTATTAAATGTTTATTGGGATATATTTTAAAAATTTATGAAATTATATTCTTTTTCAATTAATGTAAATTACTCCAAGATAGGCAAAGTGTAATGTGTCCTAAAGTAGGCCTAACGGAATTAGGTCTCCATGAGACCTAAAAGTGAAATGAGGCCTAATTGAGATATGGAAGACCTAAAGGGACTCAAATATCACTTATTAATGTTTATGATATGTAATAATACCTATTTCATGTCTGACCTAAGAGGTTAAGGGTAAGTAGCCGACTAAGTGGCATATGAACAAGGAATGATATATATACAAGGTAGTTCAAGGCCTATTTTTTTTTTTTAAAAGGGTATGAAAATGATATAACACATTGTTGAGTATAAGGAGGTCTTATATAAAATTATATGAGTGTATATTATTTTTAATTAATATTGTACAATATGTTTTCATATGAATATCAAGGTCATATGACCTAATCAGTCTTGAAGATTCCTAGTTGAGCTAAGAAGCCTAGAACTCAATTTGAGAGGGATAAGAGTGTGAAGAGATGAAGAGGTGGTCATCATCAGTTGGGTGAGTAATAATTTGTTATAAAAGTGATCAAATCAATTGGGTGGCTGAGTTGGTGTGAAGTCATTAAGGGGTTAGTGCCTCCTTGTAAGTGGGTGCTTACTAAAAGCTTAGTCAAGTGGGTGCTTGGCTAGTTAGAGTTGGTTCTCCATGTGAAGTTGGTGCTTCACTAAACCTAGTTTTTGTCTTATAGGACTGTATTAAATTTTAAAATATCTATGGGTTTCCTCCCTATTGATGGTTTCCCACATATATGATGTGTTCTTATGTTTCATGCTTATGTGGATAAGTGTTTATGCTTGCTATATTTATATGTCTGCTTAAATGATTCATGATTGCTTAACTAAACTTAAAGGAAAGGTTTTGAATATTTATTCACTCCCTCTCTCAATAATTATACTTATAACATTTAGTATCATATTAGGTCCTTTAAATTAGGCCTAACAACATAAAGGAGATCTTAGAAGTGAGGATAAGTAGTTAACAAGCTCAAGGTGGTTTCTATACCGATAAGGCTTCACTCTTCAATGGGACTAATTATGATTTTTGGAGAATTAGAATGATGACATATATAATGTCAATGGTCCATGAAATATGGTATTAATTTGTGGATGGATACACTCTACCTCCTACACTACTTTAGGATGTAGCAAGCAAGAAGGAAAGTGAGACCAATTTCAAGGCAATGAATGCCATTCTATGTGGCCTATAAAAGGTAAAGTTTGTGAAGATGAAATCTGAGTGAACCAAAGTTATGGGACAAGTTAAAGAATATCTATGAATAAGACACCAAGGTAAATATGGATACATTACAGACTCAAAAAAGGTATTTTGAAAGTCTAAGTATGAAGGAAGATGAGAGCATTGCATCCTACATGTTAAGGGTTGATAAAGTTGTTAATGCCATTAGAGGATTAGGAGAAGTGAAAGTCTATAGTTTTTCAAAATATATTGAGATAATTAACTCCCAAGTTTGATTCTAAGGTATCTATAGTAGAAGAGATGTAATATTTAGATAAGCTAGAGATGGATGGGCTTCATGGCATCCTGATTGCTTATGAGATGAGAATAAATGAAGGAAAACCTCCCAAAAAAATGTAGCTTTCAAAAATGAGAATAATTAAAAATCCAATAAGTTCAAAGATGAGGTATGTTTAGATATTGATGATGATGAATTGATAGTCATGTTTGTTAGGAAATTAAGGTTTGGATCTAGTGAGTACAAAGGTAAGTTACTTTTAAAATGTTTCAAATGTGGTAATATTGGTCACTTTGCATCTAAGTGTCCTAACAAGGACAAGACTATGCATGATTAATAACATGATGAATGTGATCTATGAATTTGACTCAAGAGAGGATGGTTAGTATTGTGTTAGTTCCAAAATGAAAACAAAATGAAATAAACACACTAATAACATAACATCTATAGGCCTAGACACTAGGGAGAGCTTAGTTAACAATCATGAATGAAACACAAAACTAAAATGCAAAAGAAAACTATTTTACCTTCCTTGGATGCTCTAAAATTCTTGTTGTGGTGGCTTGCTCAGCTTGTGCTCATGAAGTCCTTGGCAATGGAAGCTTGGCTACCTCCATCTCTCCTTGGCACCTTTATCTTGTGGTTTGACTTGGCTTGGAATCAATTTGGAATTATAAAACTAGTTTCCTAAAGCTTTTTGGAACCAATCTTGCATTATAACTTTACACTAATTAAGCTTAGAAATGATGTTGTGAGGCCTCCTATTTATAGATTTTTGGATTTGATCAGAACCAACCTTAACCATCCATCTCAAGATTGAGATGTGTGGTTGAGTATTAATTCAATTTTTGGAATTAAGTTTGTAATTATCCTCAGCATGATATTGGAATAAGGGTGATTGAGAGGAATGGAGGGAATCATGGAAGGCATTGATGAGGCATGGAGGGCATGAATCCTGATACTTGTTGCATTTATGGCCTAGGGATGTCTTCCCAAGAAATGAGGTAACTTGATGATGCATATATTCAATATTCATTTCCAGAAAAAATTATTCAATAAGTTTCCATGGAATTTTTTATTAGGCCTTGATTTTGATTAATTATTTTTTAGGCATGATTACGCACATTGTGCACAAATTACCCAAATTGGTCAGAATGCCTTGTTATTAGTCTTAAATTTGACTAGATTGGAATTGAAAGTCCACGTTAGATGCAATGGATGCATATTCTTATTTATAATTTTTCTAATAAAAAATAACAAAGGCACAAGCATTGTCCAAATTATTTGATAGGAAAGATTAGTCCAAAGCACATAGGTACAAAATTGGCATTTTGACTCAAAATGATCTGATCAAAATTAGCTAGCCCATAAATTACATTGCCCCATTTTGGGATACCCTATACAAAATTGACAATTGAATATATAATTTTCACATCATTTAGCATGTTTTAGTGGTTTTAGGCAAAATTTTACATTTTGGGTATAAATGGTCAAAACCCTAGTTGGAGGTTATCAACAACCAATTTTAGGTGTCTATAGTTTGCCCCTATTTGGGAAGGTGTTACAAGATATAAGCATAGTAACATCTTCTCAAAGAATGAAAAGGTCATGTATGTGTACAAATACATAATGATAAACTAAATGTATGATGCCCCTTCAAGGGAATGGTTGGCACAAGGAGGTCGACAAATGATCCCTTGAAAAGAAAGAAGAAAAATGATGGGACCAAAGAAATGAAAGATGATGGGGTGAAAACACAATGATATGGAAAAAGTAGTCAAAAATAACTGATATTGTAAGTGGAATGATGCACAATGGTTTTCCCAAATGTGGTTATAAGCATTGTACCTCGATAGTGGCAATGTGGTATGATAACAAAATGATTTGCCCAAAGTTAGTTATAATCATTGAGAAGATGAAGCTACCCCAGTTAAGATAGACAAACAAGATAACAACATGCCCTTGTTTAGGCAAAAAAAGTAAAGTTTTGACAACATAATGATTTACCCATAGGTGGTTATAATCATTGGACCCCAATTATGGAAAATATGATAAACTTGGTCAAGGATGATGATAAATTGACATAGACAGTAGTGATGAATTGGAACAACCTACTCAGAAGGAGATGCTCATCCAAACTAATAAAGGTTGAAATTTTTTTGTGTTTAATTACTCTATTTGGGATATGATTGGGAGTGAACTAGTATGTTGATGTCAAAGAGATGTTGTCATTGCTAAATAGAATTATTGAAGCTAATGTTTGTTGTTTCATGTGATGATAGGATTTATGATAGAATACCATAAAGACTTAGCCAAA
This sequence comes from Torreya grandis, assembly GCA_037957365.1. NCBI lineage: Eukaryota > Viridiplantae > Streptophyta > Pinopsida > Cupressales > Taxaceae > Torreya > Torreya grandis. The sequence goes on from JARHVA010008757.1 coordinate 400,743, forward strand.
ATATGCAAGAGGACTAACTCCCATAATCTAATACCTAATATAAAACAATGCACCAATGATAGAAACCATGATGACAATGTAAACATATGAATATGGATGGATTAAAGTGTAAATGTGGGAAAGTAATCACCCAATAAACACACATAAATTGAATCAAGGCAACAGTGATGAAAGCAAACAAATAGGCAGACAACCAAACAAATAATGTAATAAAAATCTTATGAGCATTACCCCTAGAAAATAGGTGATAAATGAACAAATGAACTAAATGGGTGAATAGAAGAAAAGGAAGGGGGTGGCTGAGTTGTCTCCATATGCACTAGGTAAGTGGACACTAGCTACATAGTTCCATGGATGTAATATCTAATAAGAAACTTTAGGCCAAATTTAGTTCTCCTATGGAATGGGAATAATGTGATAAATGATGAAAACAAACATAATGGATGTGATAGAATAATATGAATGATCTTTCAAATTGGAAAGTGTGTGAGAGAAAAAGGCCAAAAAGGATGGGGAAACTAAATGACAAGTGATTTGTTTGTAATTTAGTAAGTGTTCCCAAAATCCTTAAGGCAAACAAGTGGTCAATGTTTTTGTTCTTTTATAACAATTTTATAAATGTTTTGGAAGTGTTTTAGAGTGTATCAACTCAATAAAGAATGATGAGACACTAAATGGTTCAAGCTCAAAAACTATTGAGAGCATTTAAACTAAAGTTGATTGAAAAATGGTGAGAGCATGGCTTCGATTGCTCACAAAATGGTGAGAGCATGGCTTAGGTTACTCATAAAATTGTGAGAGTGTGGGGAAAAGGGTGACTGAGATGATCTCAATAAGTATTGAGTGATGCCTACATAGTCCCAGAATAGGACCTCAAGTTACTATAGTTCTACCCTTATAATGAAGGAATTCAACTAGTGCAACAGTCAATTCAAACAAAATAAACATAGTTAGTATAAAAGCACAATGTGGTATAGGAAATAAGTTGGTATGTTAAGGTTTAATGTTTCCCCTAGTTTTCCCATACATATTTATAACTAGGACCAAACAACATAGATCAAAGGTACTAATTTTCCCAAAGGTGGTTATAATTAGCAACAAGACTAGTGCTAAGAAAGGACTAACAAACAAAAGATGAAACCACCAAAACTTCTGTCACACTATCCCAAGATATGCTCCCTATTTGAAATAATTAAACCAACTGATGAACTAATCAAGTACCTTGATGTTGAAACTATGTAATGAATGACAAAAACAAAGGTCAAATGGGTTAGGCTTTAGAACATGCTGGGTCAATAGGTTAAAAATGGAAAGTAGATATAGGAAAGAGGATGAATAAGGGTGGTATTTGTATAAATAAAAATAGTGTCAAAATGGCATAACTAAAATGGTCCTTGTAGATAATATACCTTAGCACTCAAGTATAGTACTGCTTGAGATGAATAATATTCATTAGCTCTAGAAGTTCATCACCATCTAGTGTGGTAAGCCTATATCCTCTTGATCCATAATCTATAATGATGATGAAAGGCCTTATCTAGTTTAATTTAAATTTCCATTTATTTTTCTTCTCAACCATGGTATTTTTTTGGTTTTATTTAAGAACAAGATCACCCAGTTTAAATGTTTGATACTTCACAAACTAATTATAGTGGCCTTTAAGTTGATTCTGATACACTTGAATATTGTTTAGTGTGGCTATGCATTTTTCATCAAGTAGATCCCGCTCTTTTAGGTGAGCTACTTGATAGTCATGATCATCTAAGACATGCTTGAAAGAGATGTGTAGTGAAAGTAACTTGACCTCAATGGGAAGGGTGGCTTCATTACCATAAACAAGTAGGTATGGAGTGGCTCCTATGGGGGTATGATGATTATTATGATATGCCTAAAGGGTAGGGAATATCTAGGGGTGCCAATCATGACCAGCATCATTGACAATCTTTTTGAGAATGTTGACAATGGTTTTATTGGATGCCTCTACTTGGCCATTACCTTGAGGGTAATATGCTATAAAAAAATCTTGGGTGATGTTGTATTTAGTATATAATTAGTCTACATATTTGTTCTTGAATGATCCTCCATTATCAGATATAATGTCAGAGGGGATGCCATAGCGGTAGATGAGATGGTTGAAGATGAATTTGTAAATTTTCTTTCTAGTCATATAAGTGAGGGGTATAACTTCAACCTAATTAGTGAAATATTCAGTGGTAGTAAGAATATGTTTATGGCCATTAGATGAAGTGGGGTTAATATTCCTAATGAGGTCAATCCCCCATGTATAAAATGGATATGGTAGCAACATCAAGTTTAAAGTATTTGTTGGGGCATGAATCAAATTAGCATGTCATTAAAATTTGTCACATTTCTTTACATATGTAGTGGTATTTACATCCATTGTGGGCTAATAATAACTAGTATGCAAAATATTTTTAGATAGGACTGCCCTGCTAGAATTGGATCCACATACTCCATCATGAACTTCTCTTAATGCTAATGTAGACTCTAATGAAGTTAAACAATGAAGTAGAGTTTTATCAAAACTATGATGGTAAAGGGTGGATCCAAGTAAATTATAATGAGTGGAATGATGAATGAAGGCTTTGGCTTGTTTTTGAGATAGGGTAGGTGGTAGAACATGGTCATGAAGGTAGTTGTAAAGGTTTGAGTACTAGATAGAATTAGGACCAACAATATCACAAATCATGGCAATGATTGAAGGTTCATGAGTTAGTACTGATAAATTATTGAAAATGAACTGATACTCTTTAACTTTATCTATTTGTCGAATCAAAAAGCCAATAGTAGCCATGGCATTTACAGTTCTATTAATAGCCCTCAATATATGCTCAAATTGAATGTTGGTAATTTGCCTTTTAAGAGTGTCAACCATGGCTTTATATAGAACCAGATTGTCATCTTTGGTCTAAAAATTATCTGTGCCCTAATTGATGATTAACTGATAATCACCATAAACTTGGAGATGAGATATCTTCCAATACACTACTTGTCAAAGTCCTAAAATAAGTGCTTCATACTCAGCCATGTTGTTTGTATAGGAAAGCTGATTTTGAATGATTTAAGGATTATATCCCCCTGTGGTGTAATAAAAAATAGGCCTACCCCTTATTTATGTGTAGTGAATGAACCATAAAATTACAACTTCCAAGGATACTCCTCAATGGGTGTATCAATAATTGTCATTATGGATTCATCAATAAATGGAAACTTGAGTGGATGTGTGTCTATGAGAGATGCTTTGGCAAGTTGATCTATAAGAACTTGTCCATTGATTAATTTCTAATTGACATACTCTATGTCAAACTCACTAAAAATCATGATCCACTTAGCCATTTTGCCTTGCAAATATATTTTAGATAGTAGATACTTGAGTATATCTACTTTCAAAATGACCATGGTTTTATTATTTAACATGTAATGAAACAATTTTTGAGATGCAAAATCCATGGCTAGATAAGATTTTTTAATAGTTGCATAGTTATGTTCATATGTAACCAAGGTACAACTTAGGTAGTAAAAAGCATGGTCCTTTATATTGTCATCATGTTGAGCTAAGAGTGCCCCCAGAGCATAATCGATAGCTAATAGGTATAAAAATAAAGCCTTTCTTGGTATATGATGTAATAAAGTAGGTGGATTGATAAGATAATCTTTGAGATGTTGAAAAGTTATTTGAAAGTGATCATTCCAAAGAAATACAACTCCTTTCTTCAAAAGGTGTGTAAATGGATGGCACTTGTCTACTAATTGAGAGATGAAGCATTGGATGGAATGGATCTTCCCTAAAAACTATGGAATTGCTTCAAATTAATTGGTGGTGGCATCTCAATGATAACATGGACTTTAGCTAGATTGACTTTAATACCTCTACGATATATGATGAAGCTAAGTCATTTTCTTGAAGTTACACTAAACACACATTTATTTGGATTTAGTCTAATTTTGTACTCTTGTAGTCTTTCAAATATCTTATGCAACACTACTGGATGGTTGGCTCTGGTCTTCAATTTTCCTAATATTTTATTGACATAGTCTTCAAAAATATCATGGATTATGATAGTCATGACTCTTTGATATGTAGATCCCACATTCCTAAAGGCAAAATGGCATCACTTGATAGCAAAATGTTCCCCATAAAGTGGTGAATGATGTTTTATGTTGATATTTTGGTGATATTATGATCTGATTGTATCTTGAAAAGCCATCCATGAGTGAAATAATTTCATAACCTACTGTGGAGTCGATGATCATGTCAATATTAGGCAATGGAAAATAATCTTTAAGATAAGCTTTGTTGATGTCTCAAAAATTAGTAAAATTTTTGATTCCTTCAGGATTTTTGCTAATAAGTACTACATTAGAGATCCATTTTGAGTAGTAAATGGATCATATACATCTTATTTCTAAGAGTTTTTCTAACTCTTTCTTTACCAATACAGTAATACGAGGATGTATATTACAGATCTTTCATTTTACTAGTTTGGCATCAGAACTAACCTCAAGGTAATGCAAAACTAAGGTAGGGTCTAATCCTGGCATGTCAGAATAGGCCCATACAAATATATCCAAAAAATATCTCAATAGAGCTATAAAAACATTACATTCCTTTTCAATGAGAAATGCACCTAATTTTATTCATTTTAGGTTTGATAGAGTCTCAATGTTTACATCTATTTTATCTTTGACTAGGAGGGTCAAACCACCTTCTAGGATAGTAGGCAATGACTTGAACTATTGGACTATGTCAGGGTCCTCTATTAGGACTTGCTCTTCAACTTTTAGGAATGTTGAATCTAAGTCTCCTAAGAGAAGATTTAGCCATGTAACAAAAATAGTTGGAAATTCTCGGATAATTTGATCAAATACTTATTTTTACTCAAAACTGAACATAGATCCATAATCAAGTTCATCATTAGTGGTCTCCTAATCTAAATTTGAATAAAAATGAACACCCCCATCTAATGGTGCTTAAAACAGGTTTTCACCACTAGACTGGCCTTTATCTTTACTTTTTCCCTAGTTAGAAAGCACCTCAAAGAGGTTTTCACTTTGAGACCTCAATGTTTTACTTATTTGTTTTGGCTAAGGGTGTTCACTAGCTGTCCAAAATAGGCTATAGGATCTAATGTGATTAAGAATCTTGATTTTTGATCTCCCAATGGAAAATTATCTCTAAGGCCTAAGAAATCATAGAATTCCTCATCATTCTAGAACTCATCAATCAATAGATTGGATTCTTGTTTGTCCCAATCTATTAGTTGGGATAATATAATGGCAATGGATTACGATGAATAGCCTAGGTAAGGGTACAAATGGAATTATTATCAAATAGGTTGGTTTCAGCTAGGTTATCAAAGGTAAGCCTATGATTAGACTTTGCTTCACTATCAGCATCATCATCACTAGTCACTAGTGATGGAGTTTGAATAAGATATGTGGGGTCACCCTCAGGCAATTTAAGTCCAAGTCCATAAGGTCTTTCATACTTAGCCATGGAAATTGGCTCGATAGTTCCTTCCTGATTCAGTCTGAGGCCTCTTCCTTCATAATTATGAGTCCTCTTCCTTCATAATTATGATGCTCCATGATCATATTAGGAATAGGATACTTTACATTTTTATAACAATCATCTTGATCATCATTATATAACCATAATTCATCCCCTTCAAGAGGGTTAAGTCCTAGGTTGGATGCTAGTACAAATGTGATAGGTCCCTTGTCTTTATTCTTTTGTTGCCAATGCCTATGTGGGATGACCTTAGGTCACCCAAATGTTTTTTGATTCTAAGGAATATTGGCAATGTGAAATGTGTCATGGGTCACACAATCTCTTAGTCCATTATCTAAAATGATTATAAGCTTCAGAAGGTAGCAAGTGGGAAAGAGAATCCAAGGTAATATGATCTATGCAATTATCTAGTGAAGGATAAATAAGTATAGCTTTTCCTTTATCCTACTTGGAAATTAGATTCATACTGTATTGATAATTATAGCTTTGAAATTCAACCTCAAGATGCTTGCAGTGTTCATATCAGTGTAAATATCCTAGAATATTCACTTCCATCCTTGACTGGGAAAACTGGATACATTGGTGCAGTGTTGATAGGACTACATGAATCTCGTGTAACCAAGGCCTACCTAGAAGAATTTTGTATTATAAATCAAGATCCAGCACATGGAAAAGTGTATCATGGGTCAAAGGGCCAATGATAACTAGCAAACTAATGGTGCCCTATGATTCTCTTTCCTGATTATCATAGGCTTTGATAGTTATTATTTCTGGTTAAAGATCTATCATTGTGTACCCAAGAAGCTTGATGAGCTTGAGAGACACTATGTTGAATATGGATCCATTGTCTATAAGGACACATTTCACTTTATGCCATCTGATACAAACTTCTATGTATAATAGGTTATTATGGAGTGGGCCAAGGGAAGACATATCACTTTGGTTGAATGTGACTTGTTGGGTTGGAACTAGGTGTCCAACCAAAGCTTGAAATTTATCAGGGGATATGTCACTAGAAATAATGGATTGGGTCAAGAAATCATTCAATATGTTCTTATGGATTATTGACATCCATAGCAAATCTAAAATAGAAATTTGTGTTGGTGTCTTCTACAATTGTTCCATAATATCAAAATTCTTGTCTTGGTCAGTAGTGAATGGTTGGTTGGATGATAGGCAAAGTGGAAGATGGTTGTGGGCCTAGGAAAGTAATCTTAAAGCTTTGAGTTGTGACTACATAGTCAAGATTAAATACTAGACCATTATTTCTAACTAATGTTGTAAATAGTGTGGCACTAGATAGAACAAGTCTAAGTTGTTGGTGCACTTGCATGTGGTCATGTGGCAAGAATGAGTTGTCTCTATAAGATCAAAAAGTGGAAGTCCTAGTTTTTTGGTTGGCTTATATGTATTCTTAGGACAAAGAAGGATTATCCATGTGATTTGGTTGAATATTATTGTTTAGTAATGGTCTAGGTTGATTATTACTTATTTTAGGATTAATGGATATGGTAGTAATGCTATCCCTTGCAATATGACCTACAACCCTGTTGTAGTCATGTGAAACTACATGGTAGGTTTGTTGGTTGTTATCAATTTGACCTTGTTTTTGTCCATTATTTTGTCATTATGGGTTTTGATGTTGATTTGGTTGATTCTACTAGTTAAGCCTTTGATTTTGATACTATTGATTTTGCTACTGCACTGGCTATTGTTTTTGTTAATTATTATGTCAAGGAAAGGGGTTTTTATATATCCCAAGAGTTTGATTTGAAGTGGAAGCACCATTATATAATTTTATCTCCCAATTCTCCATCATATTCTTGGTTAAATGCTTAATTTGGACACATCTTTATAGATTATCCCTGTTGGCCTAATTATAGTCACAAAATTTATTTTCATGGTACCAATCAGGATAAGAAATTCCTTGTAGATAATGTTTTGGTATGTTTTAAATAATCATATTAGTGGTATAAATCTTGTGAAATATAAACTTAATATGTTTTCCTAGGTCACTAAATATAGGATGTGTAGGGATGGTTCTTCTAGGAGGAGGGGTTTGCAATGGTAAAGGATGTTGTATTTGTTGCATAGGTCTTGGTTGTTGCACTTGTGGAATTATTTGGAGAAGTTTTTGGGTAAGATTAAGCTAAAAAGGTGGTGAAAATGATGTCTTCTTAGCTTGAACATGATGAAATTTAGTTAATCCATTTCCCATAACATTCCTATTATGGTTCAATTGCTTCAGTATTTCCTTATTATTGGCCTATGCTGGTTGAGATGATTACACTTGGATGGGATGTTGGTAATTTTTGTGATTGATTCCTTGATTTTGATTAGTGAAATTAAGCTTGATGACCCATTTATTGATGAGCACCCTCTCTATCAACAAACCTTTATCAATGATCTCTTTGAATGTATGTGCACATTGTAGTTCCAGATGATAGGCTATCTCACTATGAAATTTTTTAATAAGCATGACAACTAATTATTTATCCAATAAATTTTAAGTGATATGGCTTGTAAGGGCTCTCCATCACTATAAATAACTTTCAAAACTCTCCCCAGCTTTTAGTTTTGCTTGTGTCAAGTCTACTAATGAAATCTCATGCTCAATATTATAGGAAAAATGCTGCACAAATTTATCACAAAGATCATCAAAGTCTATTAATAAATTCTTGGGTAACTTTAAAAACCATTCCAAGGCTTGTCCAACTAGGCTCCTTGAAATAACAGTAAAAGGTATATGTCACTATATGCCACTAGTTGACATGCAATAAAGAATTTGGTCAAATGGGCCTTTGGGTCACCTTTCCCTTTGTACTTATCAAATTTGGGTGGTTTGTATCCTAGAGGAAATGGTATCTATAAATAATATATATTAAATAGAAAGAAATATATGTCATCCAATTTGAAATTTTTAGTTTACTTCCCCACCTGAACAGTAGAAATTGCATCCTTCATTTGTTGTAATTATTTAGAGAGACAACTGGAAGGGATATTGGTTTGAAGGAGAATATTGGTTTGGGTAAATGGTTAAGAGGTCACAAGTGGGACACTTTGACCAGGGTATGATGGAGACACCTATTGGGGTATATTGGTTTGGCTGGACAATGGACTAGGAATATGCATACATGGATTGGGATGCACTTAAAATTGCACATTTAGTTGCATGATATTCAAGTTTGGGTTGGTGATAATGGTTTGACCTAGGGTATTGTTTGGTTGGGATAGAGGGATATGATTATACTATGACTAATGTGGTTAAAAAGGGACATAATATTGACTAATCAAACCTTGCTATTGAGTGGGAACTTGTGGACCAAGACTTTGTCTCTAGATTTGTGACACATTTTGAAATAATGGTTATCTAGTAGGTACTTGAGAAATATGGGGACCTCCTTGTTGCATGAATCCCTATGAAGAAGTAAAAGCATGTTGAAAATTCAAAATCTATCACTGACCAATATTTGCATGCTATTGATTAGCCATTACATGGTTTTGAATTGGCATATTAGTCTACAACTGAAGAGTTATGCTCATCATTACTTGGTGATGTGGTATATTAGTTGCCCCTAATTGAGGTGGCAATGTATTCATCCTCTATTACATTGATACACTAGATTTTATCTACTATTGTGGAATGCAACTCACTTCTTATTGAGGGGGAGTAGGAATTGTCACAGCTTATCATTGAGGTGTAACATTAGCCATTATTTGATTATCTAATCCTATAGGTTGTACACTTAATAAAGCGACTAGTTGAGGCTTGGGTATAGAAACTCTTATTCCTTGGTATGAATATCTGCTCATGGGATTAACTATAGGTACATGTTGTTGTCTAGTTGTTTGTGCATTAGTACCACTTTGATTAATATTGGACATTATTTGCATAATATCTACTATGTTTGGCTTACTATTCAGTGTAGAAGTTGAAGACACTTCTTTAATAATTGGCATATGTATCAAGTTATCTATCAAATAAATTTGTACAAATGGGTCAGAACTCAAATTTTCTTGTCCAGTTAAATCCATCAACACTCTTGTTGAAGGTACTAAATTAATGAGGGGGTTACTCACCATGTTCATCTAATTGAAATTACTTGCTAAATTCAGGTAGGTTTGGTATGTTGTTTGCATTTGGTTAAAGTGATCTTTGATGATGTTTTTTCCTTGATTATATATATTATGGTCTAAACATGTAGAAATAGATTTGAAATTATATGCAAAAGGGGATATGAAACAAAGTTTGAAATGATTTTGGCAGCGTCATGATGCTATACTACCCAAAAGGTATGATAAAAAAAGTTTGTTTCAAATACTCTCTAAGGCAAAGACATTTTTTGACAATTTTGATAACATAACACTACCTTTCTTGACTCAAAATGTTGCAGTATATAGACTTAAAGTGCAAGTGTTTAACACAAAATGGCCTAAGTCTATCAAGTGATGATAATGATTATGAGTCTTAAATGACCTTCAACCTAAATTGGAAATTAAACCTAAGTTCCTTCAAGTTTAGTGCAAATGGTGAACCCACTTAAAACATCAACCCTATGAACTTGTAAAGGTGTAATTTTGAATTTAATTATAAGTGAAGGATTTAAACAACTTTGGTAAAGGTCTAGCCTTAATTGGGTAGCATAACTACACCAAAGTGGATGATATGACTCTCAAGCTTTTGATGAACTTTTGAACAAGGAAAATTAATGATCTCACATGGGCAACATAACGCCTCTTTGTTGAAATAAAAATGAGGGCCATGTGTTTGGTTTGGGATTGTTTGTTTACACCAATTTTTGACTCCAAAAGAGACTTTAATATAGGACAAGACTAACTAATTAATCACCCTTAGATCCTAAACTGACAAGGTTTCTTGGTACTATTGGAATTCATCAATATACATCATTTGAAAGGATTTTATGTGATTATCCAAAAGTAAATGTGCATTATATAGTAGGGTTTTTACACCCCCCTTCTCTCAAATGATAGTACTATGACATGGACCTTGAGGTGCACCTTGCACCAACAATACTTCTACAATAAGTGGGGATTTGTATAAAATCTAATAAGTTTTTGAATGACCTAGGGGAATCAATTTCACAATGACTTTCATGCCAAATAATGCAAAATAAAAGCACAAATTTTGGTTTTATATCACTTGGCTTGTTGAAAAAGGGTCTAGTCATTTTTGCAACCACTACATCTTGTTCTTCGCTCAGTGTAGTACAATGTCTAAAGTGCCACTACATCCCATGTGTAACTCTAAAAGAGTCACATGAAATCAATGTTATGAGATGAAACCCTAGGTCAAAGCTTCCCTAAAGAACTTGTGGGAGGTGATGAAGTCCCCCCATAAGCCAAGATGCATAAATAAATAAAGCATGAAAGCAGAAAGACTTTAGGGTCATTTTTAAGATCACCAAAACGTTGATGAGTTTTTGGGGAGTGCTTTAGATGACTTTCTTTCTAAGCCTTAGACTAGGCTACTTACAATAGGAATGGTGATTTTTATTCCAAAGGTTCCCTATAGGTAACAAATGGAAGATCATACACAACATTCCTCTTTTTTCCAAACAAAATATAATTAAACAACTATTGGAAGCAAAAATTGACAAGTGTGTTCAATTTTAAACCCAAATGAAATGTTTGGTGGTGTTCATTTGACCCCTTGGTCTTAGTTGTAAACTTTGAAAAACATTCACCAAAAACCCCTAAATTCTTTGTTAAACCCCAAAACAAAGTTCCTAATCAAAATTTAACCATGTAAAATTTATTTAAACATGTTTTGAGCAAAAATCCCACTTGGTCTTGTAGTAAAATTGTTATCATGTTCTTTAGCTTTGAAGCTCTTTTGAATTTGAAACAACAAACTTTAAAAAAGTAGGTCTCAAGTCTATGTTTTTAGAAAAACATAGTGATCAACATCAATTAATACCACTAATGTTAGTTATAGCCAATTGAGATCTGATCGATGTTGGTTCTACTGACCAACATCGATTAACTTAGTAACTAAAGTCGGTATTTCTATCGATGTTGATTACTGTGTAAAAATTGTGGCAACCAAAAATGGCAAAATAAAGTTAGAAAATCAATTTGTAAGAGTTTTAAGAGCTCAAATAAATATTTTAAAGTTGAAAAAGGATCTCCTTCATGTGTAAGATGTGTTTGGTCCCACCAGACATGCCATTATGTGATCTAGGATTTTGACTCAAGAGAGGATGGTTTGTATTGTGTTAGTTTCAAAATGAAAAAAATGAAATAAATAGACTAATAGCATAACATCTCTAGGCCTAGACACTAGGGAGAGCTTAGTTAACAATAATGAATGAAGCACATAATTAAAATGCAAAATAAAACTTTTTTACCTTCCTTGGATGCTCCAAAATGATTATTGTGGTGGCTTGCTCAGCTTGTGCTCATCATGAAGTCTTTGGCAATGAAAGCTTGGCTACCTCATTCTCTCCTTGGCACCTTTGGCTTGTGGCTTGGCTTGGCTTGGAATCAATTTGGCATTATAAAACTAGTTGATTGAAGCTTTTTGGAGCCAATATTGCATTATAACTTTGCACTAGTTAAGCTTTGAAATGATGTTGTGATGCCTCATATTTATATATTTTTGGATTTGATCAGAATCAACCTTAACTGTCCATCTCAATATTGAGATGTGTGGTTGAATATTAATTTAATTTTTAGAATTATTTTTAATTATCCTTATCATTATATTGAAATAAGGAACAATTAACAGGCATGGAGGGCATCATAGAAGCCATTGATGAGGCATGAAGGGCATGAATCCTGATATTTGTGGCATTTATGGCCTAGGGATGTCTTCACAAGAAATGAGGTCACTTGATGATGCAGATATTTAATATTCATTTCCAAAACAAATTATTCAACAAGTTTCTATGGAATTTTTTATTAGGCCTTGATTTGAGTTAATTATCTCTTAGGCATGATTAAGCACATTGTGCACAAATTACCCAAATTGATCAAAATGCCTTATTATTGGTCCTAAATTTGACTGGATTAGAATTAGAAGTCCACATCAAATGTGTTAGATGTGTATTACCATTTAGAATGTTGCCAACAACAAATAACAAAAGCACCAATCTTGTGCAAAATATTTGATAGGAAAGAGTAGTCCAGAGCACGCAAGTGCAAAATTGGCATTTTGACTCAAAATGATCTAATTAAAGTTAGCTAGCCCATAAATTGCATTTACTTATTTAGGGATACCCTGGCCAAAATCAACACTTGAATATATCATTTTCACATCATTTAGCATGCTTTAGTGTTTTTAGGACAAATTGTACATTTTGGGTAGAAATTGATTAAAATTCTGGTTGGAGGTTATCAACAGCCAATTTTAGGTGTCTATAATGAACATCATGGTGATGATAATAAGGTTTATAGGCCTGACAAAAGAAATAAATAGTTCAAAAAGTATGAAGGTAGGAAAGGGTCATTCAATAAAAAGAAAAGTTTACACACCAAAGAAGATAATAGATCATCTGATTTAAATGACACAAGTACATCTAATAGTGATGATGATAATGATGAACATGAAAATGACAAAAATCAAACCTTATTAATGGATAAATAAAAATACCATAAGGATCTCTAAAAATGGAAAGGATTTTTAGATGATGAAGAATCAGATAAAGAAGAGGATAAAGTGAATCTTGAGGCATAATTGGTGAGTACATTAGAAGAATTAAAGTTATAAATAAGGAATAATCATATATTTAAGTCATTAGTTAAGTACTATAAAGAGTAGATTGGTTTTTTTGAGGAGAGACTGAGTAACGCATCCAAGAAGTATGACGAGATCATCAATTAGATTGAATCATAGATGGAGATAGTCACTACAATCCTAAAGGCTAAAGAGGAAGAATGAACTAGGTATAGAATTAAAATGGAATCCTTAAAAGCTGAGTTGGATCAATAATCTAGAAAGTTAAAGACCTTTATGAAGTTTGAAAAGAGTACTAATGCTCTAGATAACATCTTGAGTAGTCAAAAGTCTATAAGTGATAAGATAGGTCTTGGTTTCAAAGAAGACCAAAAAGAGGCAGCTCAAGTCAAGGAAAAATCTAATGAAGACAAGAAGTTCAACATGAAGAGACCAATAAAACAACTTAATGTTATGAGGTATGCTAATTCATTCAATGGTTACTAGTTTTTATACAATCAGTTTGATCATAGAGCAAGAGAGTATAGAAGACTCTCTAAAAATGAATATGCATGAAATTATGAAAGGAATCATCAGTTAATAGGTATGAATGGGATTGTTTTCTATATTTTTCATAATGTGGGATACATTACAAGATTTTATCCTAATAGAGTTAGAAGGACATCAAGTCAAAAAAAGAGGTTTGAATCCCTTAGAGTGTAAGATAAAAGGAAAATGAATGTGTGGAAACCAAATATAGTAAAGGTTAGTCATTATCAGTCTATGAGACCAAGGGGACTATTTGCTATGGTATAACATACTTTAGATGTGAAATCAAGTTAGGAATGTTCATTATCAGCTTAGATTATTGACCACATAGATGATGAAGAGGTCAAGCCAAAGATACTAACAAATCCTAAGTGGACCTTGAAGGATATTCAGTCTTATGAAAGCATGGAGATATGAGAATCTCTTGAGTTTGTGTTATTTTAGTGCCTTATGGAAAGGGTTGACTCCATTAGGCTTCATGAAAACACTCTTTAGTCAGTAGAATCATGATGGATGTTTAGTTTGAGGGGGAGCTATTTAGGTTGATTAATAAGCTCTAAGTGTAGTTGTTAAAAATCATATAAGAGTTTTTAAGAGTAGTTGCCAAAGAGGGAGAATGAGTGGTTCCATAACTTGTAGTTTGTATGACACTTTGTCATTAATTTCGAAGGGGGAGAAGGTTAAATAAGGAATAAAGACAAGAATGGGGGAGATGGGAGTGATTATATTGAATAAATTTTTGTCATTAATGACAAAGGGGGAGTTTGTTGAGAATTTTTTTCATTGATGTCAAGGATGATGTCATTGATGTCTAGGATGATGTCATTAATTTCAAGGTATAGATCATGAAGATGCATGGAGAGTGGTATTTGAGGAATTATCTTGTGTACTTGATGTGATAAGTAGGCCATATGAAAAGAGGTAATATGAATGCAATATACAATTTTAAGGCAACCTAATGTCTCTTTTATTAGTTAATATCAAGGTTCATGGCAGCTTGAAGTTATCAGTGATGTCACAAAGAGGTAAGATGGTCAACTGAGCATTAAAGAATGGTTATGATGCTCTAGGTATACATGAGGACATGAGATAATGTTGACCATAATTATATTTTTATAGTGGTGTGAGAGTATTTTCTAAAGAGTGTTCTTGTTTGATATCATTAAGGTAATCATGTTTGAGTACTATTTCTTGAGTATGAGGTGTCTTGAGAAGCCTATTCTAGACCCTATGAGAAGGTGTGCATAGTAAATTTTGGTGAAATAAGTAATAAATTGTTGATTGAACATGTATTTGACGCGTTGAACACTCATGAGAGTCTCAATCTATAGGAGTATGACCTTCCAACCAAGTCTATATCTAGACCACTTCCAAACCCCACCTAGACTAATGAGGTATCACTATGTGTTGAAAAGGTATATGAAGTATGTATGATAGTATTTAATCATGTATTAGGTTGCTTTAATATGTGATTAAGGTGGAGAGTGCATGGAAAAAGGCATGAAGGTCAATTTTAAGGCCTAATGTGACTTGTAGGTTAGGGTTTAAAAAAAAAAGAAAGAGAACGTGTGGCCTATTAAGGGGCCATGATCAGATTTCAATACGTTTGATCTCATATAAGAATTTTCATAAGTGAGGTATGTTATTTTAAGTTTTTTCATGCAATTTTAGGTCATAGTTTGAAGGACAAGGCATGAAAAGTTGTTTTGAGGTCTTTCGAGTGCTCAAAATGAAGGGTTCACAACTTGAGAAGGATTTTATTGTGATAATTAACTCATAAAACCTTTTCATTGGAACCTAATATATTCATGTTATATGGGTAAGGTTTATAGATAAAAATTCTAGTCATTTGTTTTTGGATTGAGGGGCTATGCTTTATGAATTATTGTTAAGAATAAAAATAGGTTTAAACCCTCTTAGAACCCTAATAAGGACCTGATGTTGAATATGTTGATAAAAAGTGCCCATAATGGATTGGTATTCATATTTAAGCTATTATAGGTTGTATTAAACTCTCCCAAGCACCTTTAGGTGTGATTGAGTTTTTAGGTGTGTGAATAGACCCTACATGAAAGTGCTAATTTCTTAGAGATTTGTTGTAGCAGTCAGAGTTGACCAAGTTAGAGTATGAAAATGGATGGAGAATGAATATTGATACTCATTTTTAATTTAAATTAAGGTTTTTGGATACATTCTATCCCTCAAATGTGTTAAACCAGTCATCTAAGGTTAGTTAGTCGCTAACAGGGTTAATGGTATAATAGTGAAAAACCTAGACAATAGTGAGAAGATGATTAGGAAAGTGTTATCATGATAGAATGATGAAACTAAGTGCATGGATTTTTTTTTTTGAAATTTTATTTCCTGTGCATAATTTTTATAAATATTTAATGTCATGCACATTGGTGAAAATGATGAAGCCAAAATGACTTGGCTAGCTCAATGAGGTCTGTGTACAGTGAGGTCATAAGATTGGTCTGCAAGACCAATATTTGCCATTTGACCATATAATATTTATATGTAATGATAATATAATGATATCATATTATCATAAAATTTCATAATAAATATTTTAAAGTGGTCATATAGGTGTTAAAGGTCAATGCCACCATGATTGTGCTTTAATGTAAACTAGTAGTTCTAGGTAAGCAAGTTGTAGTGTTGAATTTGAGGCTCTATGACTTGATTTGAAGTATATAATATATATGGTGTTGTTTTTTATTTAATTTTATTTACTATCCATTATTTTCATAATTTTTGATAGTCAGTGAAAGTGGTTGAAATGTTCAAGCCAAAATGGCTTATCTGGTTCTAGTTTGACTATGTAGTAAGGTCAAAAGACTAGTTTACAAGACTAATATTTGACATTAGACCTTGTAATTTTTTTTATTTTATAGTTTTATATAGATTAAAAATTAAATTTTTATTGGTCATGAAAAGTGTTCTTTAAGGTTTTAAAGATCAAGTTGTTCATAACTAGTTTTTGGAGTGTTCTGGTAGTTTTGAGTGGGCTATTTGTAGAGAAGTGCTTGACTCCTGCCTTGATTTGTAAATTATAAATCACATGGTGATGTTTTTAATGTCATATATTTTATATTAATGTGATTTATTTTCATTTTTTTGTAACTAAATTGTGTACATACTTTATTTTTATTTGGCAGACTTTTTGTACGTTCACATGCCTAATTGTGAATAGTACTACAAGGAGTGTTCATGAAGGGGTTGGTGTTAAAAAGTGTTATAAACATTAGGCTATGTTTATTTTTTTATATTTTATCAAATTATGAAATTATGATTTTTTTAAATCAAGGTGAAGTTTTCCAAGATAGGTAAAGTGTAACATGTCCTAAAGTAGACCTAATGGAATTAGGTTTCCATGAGACCTAAAAGTGAAATGAGGCCTAATTGAGATATGTCAAACCTAAAAGGAGTAAAATATCATTTAATTCATGTTTATTATATGTCCTAAGACCTATTTCATTTCCTACCTACTATGTTAAGGATGAGTAGTTGACTAAGTGGCATATGAATAAGGAATGGTATATATACAAGGCAGTTCTAGGCTTATTAAAAAAATGGAGATTGTATATGAATGAGAACACATTTTTGAGAATAAAGAGGTATTTTAGACCATAAAAGGAGTGTTTATTATTTGTGATGAATATTTTATAGTGTGTCTACATATGAATATCAAGGTCATATGACCTAATCAGTCTTGAAGAGACCTAGTTGAGTGAAGAAGTCTAGAAGATAGTTTGAGAGGGATAAGTGTGTGAAGAATTGAAGATGTGGTCATCATCAATTATGTTAGAAACAAGGTGTTTATAATGTGATCAAATAAATCAAGTAGATAAGTTTGTGTTGATTTATATAGGAGGTTGGTGACTCCTTACAAGTGGGTGCTTGCTAAAAGCTTAGTTAAGTGGGTACTTGGCTAGTTGGAGTTGATGATCCCATGTGATTCAGTTGATGATTCACTAAACTTGGTTTTTGTCTTATAGGATTGTTTTTCATTTTCAAATATCTATGGGTTTTCTTCCAATTGAGGTTTTCCCTCATATATGTTGTGTTCTTATGTTTCATGCTTATATGGATAAGCGTTTATGCTTGCTAGATTTATATGTTTGCTTTAATGATTCATGATTTCTTAAGTGAACTTAAAGGAAAGGTTTTGAATATTGATTCACCCCCCCAGTGAAATTTATTCTAACATGAATAAGACTATAGAGTTGCAAACACTAATCTCTATTAGTATGAGTTTTAATTTCACAATAGATGGAAATTATAAGGATAAGTTACACAACCTTAATTCATGAATAGGCTTATAATATATAGAGGTTCATGATTAAAAACTTCATAATAAAAAATATATGGTGCTTGGGTCTTACTTATAACACCAATTTTATTGGGCTGAAATTGTGATCCACTCAAAGATAATTATTGATTTAATTGTTATAAATGGACAAGAGTAGCCTACAACACATGGGACAAAAATCCACTTGTTTTTAGGATTATTCTAGTAATCCAAGGGCCAAGAAATTACAATTATTTAGAATGGGTAAGCTATGATTATTTCCAATAGAGGTTTATATAGTTTCCTAAAATAGTTCAAGTTCTCACTGTTAGTTCCTTTACAAATGGGCTATTTCCAATGTAATGGGTAAGTCTTTATTCATTAAAAAAATGAGAAAAGAGTAGGGGAGAAAAGAGGTAAATTCTTTGATTTAGATAGGTATTCTAATGTGTGTGTGTGTGTGTGTGTGTGTGTGTGTGTGTGTGTGTGTGTGTGTGTGTGTGTGTGTGTGTGTGTGTGTGTGTGTGTGTGTGTGTGTGTGTGTGTGTGTGTGTGTGTGTATTTGGCTTCAATCAAATCATTGGGCATCAAGTCTAGCCACTGCACAAACTAGAACACTACAATGAACAACACTCAAAGGAAAATTGTGTGAACATGAAATCTTGAACTCTATTCAAAAGAAATCCATTACACAATCCTACAAATATTTTCACACCATGATAAATGTAAGACCTAAATAACCAAAATGTGCTCTCAAATCTGTTTAAATCAATTGCTACACAATCTAATTGTATATCCACTTGCACACCAACAACATCAAAAAACTTCTTTGCATAGATTAATTCTCAAATCAAGAAATTTGGTAATAAAAAAATATACAAAATAAAGAGGAAATATAATTGAACTCATGGCTCAATCTCAATAGAATTTTTGTACTCAAGTGTTAACGCTTTTCATGGAAATCATTCCTTCTTATATAGACATGGTTAACCCAATAACTAATCATATCAATATTAAAATAATGGATTATTCCAATATATAAATAGATACATTTTTTCCTCTTAATGAAATCATTGATACCCTTAGCCATTGGGTCAATTTTACCTCGTAGGTGTGAGCAATAATCTTTTCGTCTTATTTATCTATCTAAATTTATGCCAATGCTCATGTCATTTCTACTTTCTTGATCATTCTCATATAGTGATTAAATCATGATATTTTTATGTAAGTTTTTTAAATAAAATATATGTTATGGTTGGTCCAAAATTCTCTATTCTATGTACTAGAGTCACCATCTCTCCTCTATCTAAATTATTTACCTACAATCTAACACAAAACCATCACTTGCCGATCAATTAGTCTTTCCCTTGGACATAAAATTTGAGCTATCTATTTGTCTATTTGGATGTCTAAGTGTTCATATTTGGATTATTTGGATTATGAATTCTATTCTAGTTGACTACGGTGATATATGTGTCAATTTATTTTTCACTCAAGATTTTCTCTGTTCTCCATTATAATCTATGGATCTTGCTACTTATCATTCATCTGGCATCTCTTTGATCCTCGAGATACTTATTTTGTTTATCACTCTCTCTAGGTTACAAATTCATGGGATGTCACCATGTAATGATATCTTAGAAATTTAGGCCTAGAAGTCATCAGTGATAATTGACTATGTCAAGATTCCATATATTTGATTTCCCATGATGTGATCATGTGTCATAATTATAGAAGTTGGGGAATCTCTATGATAATAAATTATGCATTGTATATTCCTTGGATTTTGATTTCATTAAATGTGGTAACATGTTACAATATCAAAACTTTAGGGCTTATAAGACTTTATATTTATATATTTATGACATTCTACATCTTGATGTGTCGATCTATTGAAATATAGAATTTAGGATGCTCTAAGACTCATTGACTATTTAATTATTCAATATGTTTCCCATAGACCAAATTCATGAGATAATGCCATGTACTCCATTTATTTCCACTTGAGACATCAATTTCAACTTATCACTTTAACTCAGGTACTTGTATTATCTCACAAAGACTAACCACCCAAAATCTGGCCATGTGTCATAATTTTGGTAGGTCAAGGTTCAAGTATTTTTCACTATAACTTATTAGCTCTGAATGCCCAAGATTTTAACACATGTCACTAATTATGAGGTTAGGTATGTCAATAACTTAGTGAGTTTTGTGATTCTTCCCTGATCTTTGAATGCCTGAGATGTGACCACATGTCATAATATTAGTAGGTCAGAGTTCAGGAACTATTGAATATAATCAGAGAGCTCTAAGTGCATGAGAGCATCATATTGCTCCACATGGACTTATTATGGCTATCTAGGAGATATTTGACTATTGAAATATGCATTATGAGTCACTTAAGGATGAATACTTGATCTAAAAAATGCCAAGATACAAAGACCTAAGCTTCCAAATCAAGACAAAAGGAAGACTAGGGGAGATGATTAATAAATTAATTAAATTCTAAAACCCACCTAAGTAGGAATAAATCATGAGTAAAAAATATAACTACTCAGAATTAACCATATCAAACACAAACTAGATTCAATCAAACATGAAATTTTATAAATAACAAAACCCTGATTAACATATAAATTTGGCCAAGGAAGGACATTTTGAATTATAAAAGACTATAATAAATTCTAAAATGAAGTTTTCTATGACAATTTGACCATTTTGAATTATAAATTAGACTATATATGGACAAATAAAGATCATACTTAAACCAAAATAGATGCTTTTCAACTTAACCCCAAGGAAATTAAAGCTAAGATGTTTCAAACTGAGAAGTTTAATATACAATAAACTAAGGCAAAGAAATAATTAATTTTAAAAGTAAATTCATCTAGGCTAGGCTAATGGACAATAAAATGATCATGCAAGAATCCTCATTTTGCATAACATTTGAAATTACATAAATTAAATAGCTTGATGATGAATGAAAACCTAAATCACTTTAGAAAACTTCAAAAGGTCAATTTATATTGTTTGAATTCTAAACCAATATTATCTATTCATGGTGAATAAATGATAATGTGAAGATATGATAAAATTATCAAACAATTCTAGCTCATGAGATAGGGACTAAAAAATGGAATCCAATATTTAAAATTTTAGTGGAATTCATAAATTAAATCATACCAATATGTAATAATATGCAAAAAAAAACTATTCTAAAGCAAGAGGGTCCCCATATGAAAATTTTGAGTATATGGTGTGTTGGACCCAACAAGTGGCAACTTCTATGAGGTAATGTTGTTCAACATTCAAAACCTAGAATTTAAATATTCAAACCCAATAAGCAACACAAAACCAAAAACAAATATTTTAGATAAAACCATAAAGATGAAATCACTAAAGTCTACCTAAATATGTGACATACTAAGTTTTAGATCTACCTAAGACCATCATTGTGTGTTAGGAGTGATTAATTATTTTATATAACTTGCATTCACATAAAGAAATTTTAAAATTGTTTTAAATAATTAGAATTTTTGAAAAGGAAAATTTTGGATGCTTGTATTAGGGGTAATGGCATGGTCATTGATATATTGTGTTCTAGGCATATATATCCCTAATACATATACATTTGGTCCCACTCATGGCCTTGCTCCATTACTAACCATGCTGAAAAGCCTATGATGGAGATTGGTCTAATCACCCTTTTGAGGAAACAATTTGGATTTTACATTTGGTTCAATTTCTTTTCATTTTTTTTTATTTTAAAAATATTTCATTGTTTATTCCATTGAGGGTTGGGGACCAATACATGGGTTTAATGATAAACTCATAAAATTTATAATCGCTAAGACAAAGTTAAATCAATTCAGTGTCTGAATTATGTTTCAAAAATGAAATTAAGTGCAATTTGATGGTTTCAATATGAAAATTAAATTTTTATAAAATTCACATATTCTATTTTGAATCATAGGTCTTCAAATTATATAAATGCATAAATAAAATTTTAGTAACTAATGTGACTGGTCAAGGATAATTCACATTCTAATTTTCAAAAACTAAATATTCTCATACTTTATCATCAACCATTTGAAGTTACTGGCATATAGGAGTAAAAGGACACAACATTGCTTGAACATACCACTATTTAAAATTATGTCCATTCATTAAATTATAATTATCTTACCATGTTTATTGTCTATTCCTCATAAAAGGAGGGAACAAAATACACCAAGAAAGATTCAAGAATGTAAAAGAATACCCTTTTAGGAATAAATTTATTATGATAAACATGTGAATAACTCTAAACAATTTTTGTAAAGGCATAATACAAAAAACCAAAGGGTAAAATACAAAAACCAAATTTAAACAAGTTAAGAAAAAACAAACACATGAAACAAACTAAGATAGAAAAAACAATCATAAAAGTAAACTAACTAAAGTAAACAACAAAGTATGAAATACTAGATCTAAAAATACAAAACTATATACAAAATATATATACATATAATAACCTCAATATCTTCACTTATAAATTGTATTAGATGGAGAAGCCAAGAAGTAATGTTTCAAGTATTGTCCATTAACTTTTAGTGGCAAGTCATTGCCCTGAATATCTCTCAGTCTGAATGCATTATGTTCCAAAATCTTAGATAATTGGTAAAGACCAATTCACAAAGTATTTAACTTACCATGTTGACCCTTCTCTCATGGGATTTATCCCATAACAAGACTAAGTTGGAGAGATGGAAAATCTTGTGATCTTTAATTGAACCATCTCTTCACATCAGCCTGAGATTCACTAAAATTTTGTAAATATTAATCTTATCTATATTCTAATTGGATTAGGTCCAAAAATGTGGACTAACTTCCCAAATCTACTTCCATGTTTTCTTGTATGAATAGATAAGTGGGTTTCTTGACCTAAATTTGCAAAATTGACTCTACTCCATAAATAAGTAGGAAAGGGGAATTTTTAAAGATCTATGCATACTTTGTTTTGTCATCCCCATAGGGCGTATTTGAGTATAACATGCCAATTAAATGGGTTTTGATCAATTATCTTCTTCATAGAATTTATAAAATTATTATTTGTTGAATCTACTAGACCATTTCCCTATGGATAATAAATTGAGGAGAATTTCAAGGTAATTCCATTGTGGTAATCCCAATCAATCATTTCTACTGATTGAAAAGTAGGTATGTTGTCAAAAATAAGTTACACAAGAGTACCAAATTGAATTATAATATATTATTCTAAAAAGGTAATAAATTATTTAGACATATTACTCTTTGTTGCTTTAGCTTTATTTCATCTCATACAATAATCAGTGGAAGTGAGAATGGGCTTGTGACTGACTGATGAGCTGTCATTATGACTCCAACGAATTCTAATCACTAATTGTATAAACATGGGATCATGAATCTCTATTTTATCAAATACCTAACATGAATCATAATTTATCATGTGCATAATCATCCTAATAATGTTGGCCAATAATATCCATCTCTAAGAATCATGTGAAATGATATTACCAAAAGGGTCACCACTTCCTAACTTCTCATGAAATTATTTCATCACCTCTTGTGCTTCTTCCTCGAACAAACATCTCAAGTATATCCCCTCATGATTATACAAAATAACACTATGCTTTGAAACATTTAACATGAAACCCTTAGCCTCAATGTTCTTCTTTATGTCCTATCAAAATGAACTGGTGGTTTTCCATAAATCAAATAATGGATAATGGAATCATACCATGGATCGAATTGAACCTCAGACTAATTAACTTCCAAAATGGAGATGTTGGGATCAAATTTTGAAATTAACTTAGACAAACCTTGACCACATACTAGTTTTGCAGGTTTTGCTTCGATGTCATATTCTTAATGGTTACTAAACCAAAGTCTTCTTATTTCACCCAACTCATTATATCCTAGCATTTGATTGACTATAAGATCTCCAACTATGGTGTGTACTTTCTTCCTCAATATTTAATGATGAAACTTTCTAATTGCCTTCATGAATGCATATGATTATTTATCTAGAGTAGGGTACTTTAATTTGGCCTCTTTCATATATGTGCTAATAAATACTATGGGTTTATCTTCATCTTCAAATAGTTATTTTAAAACAACTACAATCATTTGATCAAAGGAAAAGGAGTAGAGATAAAAATATTTATCATAATCTAGGATAACTAACATAAGAGCTTGCATAATTATATTCTTGATTTCTTGAAATGCCCTCTAAGGAGAAGGATCCCATTCTATCTTAGCACCCTATTTTAACATGGAATTAAAAGTTTTATTTATATCATTGAAAATAAAAATAAACTTTCATAAAAAAATGATTTTTCCAAAAAATGATTTCAGCTCTTTCCTATTGTTTTCCAACTAATTTTTGGAAACAGCACTAACTTGCTCTGGGTCAACTGAAATATCTTCTTTAGTGGTAATGTGTGCTAAAATATTACCTTGCATTGAAATAAGACACATTTTTAGGGGTTAATGGATATGCAAAACCTTCTATAGCATTTAAATACATTCTCTAAAT